>JARBWK010000007.1:96492587-96925087 GCA_030556195.1 Anolis apletophallus | reverse complement strand
AAAGGCCTTGAAGGTCAGGACCAGTGTCTTATTATAAGAAGCCCAATGTTCAATTGGGAGCCAGTGTAGACGTTGTAAGGTCGGCTTTATATGACGTCTCATGGGTGTTTTCGAGAGTAATCTGGCAGCCGCATTTTGGACAACTTGGATCTTCCGGGTCACTGACGAAGGGAGGCCAACACACAATACATTACAGTAATCCAACCTCGAAGTAACCATGGCATGGATTACCGTTGCCAAGGCTTCTGTTGGTAGGTAGGGCGCCAGTTGCCTTGCCTGGCGAAGGTGGAAAAAGGCCTGCTTACTAATGGCGGTTACCTCCTAATTGGTTCTATCATAAAAATTTATTAAACTGCAAAAACTTTGTTTTCCAGGGCATCTTCAAGCACATTTTGCTATAGTTTTTCAATGAATATCTCATAGAGTTTCAACCAATTCAACATAATTTGTTTGGTTCCAGGACTCCCTATGGATATAAAAAATTCATGGGTCCTCAATTCCAGTTATATACAGTGGCATAGTGGAATGGTGTCCCTTATATAAAATGGCAAAACCATTTGGATTTTTGGATTTTTTCAAAAAATAAAAATCAAGTGGAGAATGATTGAATCTGTGGGAGCAGAATCCATAAACCAACTGGATACAAAGGATCCTTTCTTGGTTTCCTTTTGCCAGTAGACAAAGGCATTCCTGTATAAGCAGGCTTTTCAACACCTAAAGGAGAGCTTTTTATGGGGGTATTTTACTCTTTTAAAATTTGTATTGTTTTAAAAATACTTTTATACTCTTTTATGTCATTTTGTTTTTCATTGTTATTGTGTATTTTTAAAATTGCCTTGGAAATCACCTTGAATTGCACTCTAGGAGAAAGGTGGCATACAAATACAATCAATCAAATACAGCACCTGGTATTCTTTGACTATCTTCCATTCAAATATAAACTCGGACTGACCCTGCTAGGCTTCCAAAGTCAGACACGATCTGGTTCCTTAAAGATATTTAGGCCAGTTGGTTGATTAAATAAAAATGACATTTCAATTTCCTTGTAATGGGAGGCTTTGCTTACATCATTTGAGCCTGTGGGGTTTATTTCTTTGGGGAAGTGGGGCTAGACAGCACTTTCCAACCGCTTTCCTGTAACAAGCCCCTTCTACACTGCCTTATAATCCAAATTATCAAATCAGATAATCCAATTTATCTGATTTGAACTGGATTGTTTCAGGCCACTTCTACACTGCTATATAATCCAACTCTAGGATTCTAAGAAAATGTAGAATTGGTTAATAATGGTTTCTATTAGTTAGTATGAGAGACATTCAATGAGATAGCTGGGGGGGTTAAAAAACCCTAAAATCAGTAAATGTATGAATATTTCTGAAAGTTGGGGAGAATAATCCCTTGTTATCTCCTGTCATTGTATAGAAAATTTAAGGAAATAGCTCTTGTATTTTAATGCATTGTTTGGCATCTAATGGTTGTCTTTTGTAACCTGCCCTGAGTTCCTCTTCGGGGGTGAGAAGGACGTAATATAAATGCCCGAAATAAAAAAAATAAATTGAAGGGTGTGTGTGTGTGTGTGTTTATGTATGTGTGTGTGTATGTATATATATAACCATGTTTATAAAGGTTTGAAAATTCCCCAAAAATCCATTGATAAGTGAAATGTTCTGAAATTTGGTGGGCTAACAGTGGTAAATGTGATCTACCATTGTAGCAAGTTTCACCCCAATAGCTTTAAAAATGAGGGAGAAAGGAACCCCTGAGTTTTCCCCAGTTAGAGTATTTTATGCGTAATTATTGTAATGAAATAGTTATGAAATTTCATTACTCTTATTATAGTAACACATTTTCACTAACTATACTTTAGAAATGAAATGCCAGCACCTGCCTGTTTTGTAATGACTTTTTAACCATTTTTAAATGGATCGCACATTCCTAATTCGTGTATACTCAGAGAATGGGTCCAGTTTTGGTTTCAGTGAATTCAACATTTCTGCATCATGTTGATATTGCCATGCCAAAAATGTAGTGTGGAATTCCATGATTTAAGCACAGATGAAATGTTATCCAAATGGCTTTCATTGTGGGAATATTAGGTTTTTGTGCAAGGAATATACTGTTTTCTGGTGTATAAGACTACTTTTTAACCCAAGAAATCTTCTCAAAAGTCGAGGGTCGTCATACACGCATCTTATAGAGTGGGTATCGAAGCTTCCAAGCCGGACTGGAGAATCTGCGGTCGCCGTATATGGTGGGGGAGCTCAAAAACAGCCGCGGCTGCATCCCCACTGTACACGGCAACTGTATGAGAACAGCAAGGGTGGCGCTGTACAGGTGCAGTAGAAGAAAATCCACTCACCAGGATTCCTGGAAAGAAGGGACTTAATACGGTCCCGATGACGAGCTGAGGGGGCGCCTCATTGGGAAGGTGTAAGTGAAGAGTGGAGCAAGTTACAGGCATTCAGGAGGCCCAGGGTATGGAAAAAACAGATAGAGCAGCCCTGTGCCCAGAAAAACACGCTCTTTTACCTATTTATTTATTTATTCGTTTTCTATTTTTATATGCCACCCTTCTCAACCCCGAAGGGGACTCAGAGCGGCTTACAGCAAACAACAATTCTGCCAGAGTGGCTTAAAATCTACATATAACAATATTGCCGGAGTGGCTTACAGCAAACTGAAAAAACCTATCTGCCCGCCCTTGTATCCTATTACCGTACCTCCTCCTCTGCCTTTCAGATCTCGCTCCTGAGGACTGCAAAGCGGCATAGGGGCACATATGCGAAATCTGAGAGGCAGAGAAGGAGGTACGGTAAAAGAAAAATAACCATATTAAAATCAAATCTGATTTTAAAAAATTATTTGGTGTGCATTGGAAGAGTGGTAGTCTTATATGGCGAGTATATCCCAAACTAGATTTTAACGGAAAAGTTGGGGGTCATCTTATACGCCTAGTTGTATATGCCAGAAAATGTCCAGATTAATAAACTCATTGATAATTTACTTGAGCAACTGTAGTTTAAGCATTTTTATAAAAGATGGTTTTTTCAGCTCATTGCTGAATGCCATCTGCGTTTCTCTTTTTGTTGTACTATCGTGCAGAGGGCAAGTATGTGGCATAGAAAAAGAGGGACTGAATTGGGCCTTTGTTTACATGTTGTTAAAAAGTACCTAGGAAGACCAGATTTATGGAAGAGAAAGTGACAGCTACAGGGACATCTGCAAGTGCTAGCATCGTCATAGAAAAGAGCACAATGTGTTTGTGTATCATTTATGAGATGAATGCAGCTAAATCAGAAAGACCCTTTTGAGAAGTACTGCAATTACAACTGCAGTTCTGTTTCAAATAGATGACTCTTTATTCTTCATTTGGATAATTGGAGGACTTTTGTACAATGAACTTTCTGCAGAAACACTGCACAGTAACTATTAGCACATAATCAAATCTTAGGAGAAATAAACGCAGGATTACTTCTCTATATGATCAAAGCCCTTGCAAATACTTAATGGAATATTGCAATGATCTGGTCATTCTCTAGACTACAAGGGAGTACAGTGCTTTTGTCTATGATGTAATAGGGTTCAGTGTAATAATGTTATTTGGAACTGTAACATTTCTAGCATGAGCAAGATTGTGATGAAATGAGCAGCATTGCCTGTGAGTGTTTTCACATTTATCATTATCGTTACTATTATTACCTTTCTCTCCATAGGGACTCAAGCAGCTAACAATGTCATGACACACAGAATTTAAAAACAAGGAAATCCATATAGATATTAATATATAAATTTAAAAACAGTGAAACATTTGTGCCATGAATGTAAAAGTTAAAATACAACACAAATAAAATTAAAACAAAATTTAGCAACTCCAAATCTCAATCCCAGTATCTTGCCCCTTATCATTAAATACCTGATGGCAGAGTTATGTTTTCATCTGCCTGCAAAAGGCAAGCAGGGATGGGGCCAGACAAAATAATAAAATTGCTTGTTATTGAACTGCTGAAGTGAATATTGCCAAGGGTCCTGTTTACTCATAATTCTTTAATTTTTTTGCTTGCAATTCCAGATGTTTGCAGGCTAGGATGGATTAGTTTGCATTCTTTATATGAACAAAGGAGCCCTCTATGGTTTGCATCACTAGTTGGTTCTATCACACAGAGAGGAATACAGCTTTCTGCTCCTTCCTTCCCTCTTTTGAGGATGGTCAGCACTGCTGCCAAATAATTTGTCTACTGTCAAAGGAAAATATAAGGCCTTGCTTTCTTTCCTTCACCTGTGTCTACTTTGAACCAGAGCTTGGAAATTTTAGTTTTGGGACCACAGTGCATGTAATCCATTGCTTATGTTGGCTGGGGGATTCAGGGAGTTTTAATCCAAAAAGTAAAACTTCCAAGTTGTGATTGGATTGACAATAGTGAATAAAGAAACAAGTTATTTGCTCCCTCTTTACTAGGTCACTTTACAATCTGATGGAGCATAAACCTCTGTATGACCTCAGGACTACACAATATTTAGTCTTTTGAAGAAATACTTAATGCTTTGAGCAGCAGTGGGACACCGAATGGGGGAGCAGCATGCAGAAAAAAACCTCGATTTTTGTGACTCTTTTTGCCCTGAGGGGTTATGTCTGCTGTGTACTCTTTCTAAGGTGAATACCTGCCTAGGGACCCCTTCACATGGGACTAAATCCAATTGCATGCGCTCGGTTAGCTGAGGTCACCATGGAGCCAGCTGGCTCCCATCAGATGATGCCGGCATGGCTCCGTGGGTGCAGGAGGGCAGAGCTGGCACATACTGCCGCCATGGCATCATGGGCGGATTCCCGTGTTGCTGTTAGACCCAATTGGGGGGGGGGGGGGGACACTTCCCCCATGTGATTGCCCTCAGCTGGAGTCTGGTGATGCAAGCCATGGGGTGCTGAATTCCCCATGTGCCCTGCTGAAGTGGAGAAACTTTGGTAGCCATGTGACAAGGTCACATATTAGGGATCCCCAAATTAAGGCCCATGAGCCAGATACAATCCTTCAAGATCATTTACCTTTCTCTGGCCCTAAACTTTAGTCTTACAGTTACCCTAAGTCAGAAACAACTTGAAGGCACACAACAACAACAATCCTCATACACACAATCTTTATTGGCATTTTTTTTCATGTCAGGAGTGACTTGAGAAACTGCAAGTCGCTTCTGGTGTGAGAGAATTGGCCGTCTGCAAGGATGTTGCCCAGGGGACGCCTGGAGGTTTTTATGTTTTACCAATCTTGAGGGAGGCTTCTCTCATGTCCTCACTTGGGGAGCTAGAGCTGACAGAGGGAGCTCATCCACCCTCTCCCCGGATTTGAACCTGTGACCTGTTGGTCTTCAGTCCTGCCAGCACAAGGTTTTAATCCATTGCGCCACCGGGGGCTCTAGTGTTGTATGTTGTTGGCATACCACAACAAAACAACATCACAGGCATATACAACACAAGGAAGTCACTGATAGCATAATTAAGAGTTGCTAATCTCAAGAAAATTTTTTGCAGCAGTCTCACAAAAGAATGCATCAGAGTCCGACAAATTGACTTAACTATCTCATCAGCCAAAAATGGATCCATACTTCGCATTGAAATATTGGTAAGTTTATGTTGGTTAAAATTGTTCTTCATTTTAAATAGTGTATTGTTCTTTCAAAAATTCTTTTTGCACGACAAATAAGATATGTGCAGTGTATGTAGGAATTTGTTCATGTTTTTTTCAAACTACAGTCCGGCCACCCAACAGCCTGGGGGACCATGAACCAGCCCTTGGCTTTAAAAGTTTGAGGATCCCAGGTCTAGATGCTAAAGTTTTGAACAGAAGCCAAGCACAAAGCCCCAGTTTAACCAGGAGATTGAGGACTCCTGGTCCTGGTATTTGTCTACTTCAAAGTTAGTCTACCATTTAAAAAACAGAAAGATAATCACATGTAATTTGGCTTTCAGTTAGTATAAGTAGCAATATAAGGAAGATGACTGATAACAATAAATTAGACCCAAGAGGATAATTGATGCACAACTAACCATTTTAAATATCCTTATATTTAAAACATATCCTTATTAACATGTGCTTATTTTATTGTTTATAGCCACTCCCTCTTTCAGGTATATTATTTCCAAGTCAGCTTATACAGCTTAACTGTGTCACCACGAATCTTTTAAGTCTTTGCTCTAAATACAGCTAAGGAAGATAGTATGGCGTATTTTTGAATAAACATACACATGAACTTATACTTGAATGAACATGCCTGAGTGTAAATAAAAGTAGTTTACAAATGTACATATTGTGTGTGAAAATGGGCAGAGGATATTTGATAAGTTACTGTATTTCCACTACTAGCATTTCTTTGAAAAGCTAAATTTTGAAGTATAATTCTGTGCCATTGTTTTCTTTCTTTCATCTGCAACTTTGATTATACAGTTAAGTGTGGCTTCCTATCTTCCTGTAATTGCAAAACAGCAATCTTCAGAAAATTGCTTTTAGTTGTATCATGAGACTAAATTTATATTAGTGCTTGCTCTTACTGTAACTGTTCAAAAGAGACCTTTCATAATAACAAAATAATAATGGCATCATACACTGATAGGAGAAACAAATAGAAGTTTAGGCTCTGGTGGCATGAAGAGAAAAAATCTACTCCAACAGTATTTTAAAACTATTTAATTGCCATAGATGTTGACTTTTGTTAATCTAAAACAAATCCCGCATAGAAACATTGCTTATTGTTTTTGAAGGGACCCTGTTTAGGTAACATACAATTCTAGTGTGCTAATATTGTACAAAACAGGATGCTAAACAGATATGAAGAACAAAAGAAAAACACAGTAATAATATCTGATGAAAGCATTTTAGCTATAAAGTGAATGGATATTCATGATGCTGTAACATGTATGGGTAACTGTGCCAAGCCTGGGGCCAATTTCCTGCCTTTGGATCTCCCAAGCACAAAATACACTACCCAACCAACCAACCAAACAGAATTGGACATGGTCATTAATATCTTTTTTCTGATATAGTTTAAAATTAGGGTTCTAGTTTTGAAAAAAGTAACAACAAAGCAGAAAATTTTCTGGAGCTAAATGTTGCAGTGCATCTTAATAGTGCGTCCTGCCTACAGCATCTGATGGTGTATGTCTAGTGCTTGAGTGTTGAAAGAGGATTCTGGGAGACTAAGTGTCTTTCCAGACAGACCCTATGTCCCAGGATCTGATCCCAGGTTTTCTGCTTTAAACTGGATTATATGAGCCCACTCTGCCAGATAATCTGGGATAAACAGAAACCTGGGATCAGATCCTGGGATATAGGGCCTGTCTGGAAGGCCCCTAATGTTCAAACCCTTCCCACAGGCATGGAAACCTGCTGAATGGCTTTGGACAAGTCTCATTCTCCCAGCCTCAGAGGAAGGTAGTAACCAACCCCCTGAATAAATCTTACTTATTTATTTACTCCATTTAAACTCCGCCTTTCTCATCCTGCAGGGGACTCAAGGCAGCTTACAAACTCCAGCAAAAATTCAATGCCACATATAAACATAACAATAAAAATGTACCTCATCAACAATAAAACAATTTAAACACATAAGCAAATAAAATACACAGGACAATAAAAACAGATTAAAAACATAAATAGTCAAGTCTTGGTCTATACTTATTGATTGATCCATAGTCCTTATTCAGATTGTTGTTGTCAAAATCTGTAATGCGCTATTCTCCAAATGTCTGCGTACAGAGCCAGGTCTTCACTTTCCCCCCTGAAGTCCAGAATGAATGACGCCTGCCTGATGTCACTGGGGAGGAAGTTCCACAGCCGAGATGCCACCACTGAGAAGGCCCTGTCTCTCGTCCCCACCGGTGTTGCTTGCAAGGGGAGGTGGGACCAAGAGCAGGGCCTCCCCAGCAGATCTTAAAGCTCTTATTAACTCATAAGGGGAGATGCATTCAAAAAGGTAAGTTGGACCACAACTGTTTAGGGCTTTATAGGCCAAAGCAAGCATTTGAATTGGGCCTGATAGCAAACCGTCAGCCAGTGGAGCTGACCCAACAGAGAAGTTGTATGCTTCCTGTACGCCACTCCGGTAACAAACCTAGCTGCCACCCATTGTACTATTTGAAGCTTCTGGGCCATCTTCAAAGGCAACCCCACATAGAGCATGTTGCATTAGTCTATTCAATATGTAATCAAAGCATGGACCACCGTGGCCAAGTCTGACTACCCAAGGTATGGGTGCAACTGGTGCACAAGTTTTAATTGCGCAAAAGCTCCTCTGGCCACCACTGAAACATGGGGTTCCAAGCTCAACAATGAATCCAGGATCACACCCAAGCTGTGAACCTGCATCTTCAGGGGGAGTGCAACCCCATCCAACACAGGCTGTAACCTTATACCCTTTATTATTATTTCGATTTCTTAGTCGCCCCTTCCGACTGGCTCGGGGTGACTTACAAATCAATAAAACACTTACAGATCATTAAAAACACAGTAAAAACACAATAAAAACACAATACACAGTAACATATTAAAACATAGTAGGATGTCGAAGTATACTCTGTTTGGCCTTTTGACTGACCAGGGGTATCTCCATCTTGTCTGGATTCTATTTCCCTGGACTACTTGAGCCACCCCTCCTGTTTATATTCCATGTTTTTAAACTGTTGTACATTGTTCACCCATCTTGTCGGTGGAGGGCGACTCACAAATATTAAAGTATTATTATTATTATTATTTATTCATCCTCATCCAGACGACCACTGCCGCCAAGCACCAGTTCAGGATTTGAACAGTCTCCATAGCAGTAGATGGACAAGAGTGATAGATTTGGATGTCATATGTGTACAGATGGCATCAAACTCCAAAACTCTAGTGGCTTAATAATAATCAAATTGTACATTCTATAATTTCTCTTTAAAATGGTACATTTTCCAGCCTACTACTCATTTTCATGAATAACTTTTATTATTTCAGTTGGCTGGCTCTTTTGAAATGCAAATTTAGAGTCATCTGGAGAGGGGTTCATTGGGTACCTAATCCTTTAAGGCCAGGACATGGAACTGAAACAGCCTTGGTCTTCTTAGTGGATAATCTGCATAGGGAACTTGGCAGGGAGAGTATACTATCCCTGTTGTTTCTCTCAATGAACTGGACTAAATTAACTAGGGCCTCATTCACACTAGCAAAAAATCCATATCCACCTGGTGCTGTGGGAACCCAATATTTACAACAATTTTAACAGTAAAAGAGTTTTTAGGCTTTAATGTGTGTATGTGTTTCAAAAAACCTAACTTGTTACTCCACAGTTTCAAGAGAAAAACTTGTTTTGCAATTTTTATCTTATCTGGATCACAATTCCATCAGCTGTGACAAAACAGATTGATAAATGGCATGCTGCATCCAGCAAGTGTCACCATTTTTAAAAAAGTTCAGTTCTATCTGCTGTAGTGTGTTTAACATTAACGCTGTCCAATTTATTAGTTTAACAATAAGGAGCACCATTGATCTCATGTCTAGGTTCAGCTGGGAAGCAGGTGGCAGCCAGGAGGAGAATGAGAACAAAAAAGTGGTACTTGGCTGGGAAAACAGTGGCCCAAGAAGAAAGAAACTCATCAGAGTAACCTCCTGTTTCCCAGCTGAGCCCAGCCATGAGATCAATGTTGAGGGGATAGATCAGGCCCTCACCATTAAATATATATAGCAACTGCCTTCTTAGCCAAGCACTACATTCTCGGACAAGCACCTCTCCATCAGAGCCCCATGGGCAAAATTGTGCACTGAGGTCAAACAGACTAAGACTTCAGAGAGAATGATGTACCCAGCCATGTGATTGACAGTGAGA
The DNA here is from genome assembly GCA_030556195.1 of Anolis apletophallus. NCBI lineage: Eukaryota > Metazoa > Chordata > Lepidosauria > Squamata > Anolidae > Anolis > Anolis apletophallus. The sequence continues at coordinate 96,915,241 of JARBWK010000007.1, read as the reverse complement.
GAGTAGCCCAATCCACCTTTTCACCTTTGATCTCATGGTTTGGCTTGACTGGGAAGGAGGTGGCCCTGAGAAGAAGGGGGAAAGTGGTGCTGATTTGAATTTGGGCACAATAAATGTGTGGTTTATCAGTTTATTCTGATATATTATGAATAGATGCGGCATAAACAGGGTAATTGCACAACTGACTCAGTTTAGGCAAACATTGAGATTATCTGTATAGGCAGCTACCTCTGAGTGTGTAGAGTCCCTCCCCGTGATTCCTACCCAGCCACAGAGAACATCCTGAATTCACCTGTCATAAGCAATAAAAATTGAGGTTCTATTTAGAAAAGAGAACTGTGCATCCTTCCTTCCAGGTCAGTATCCCACTTCTTGTTCATTCCTCCAACTATATTCAAGTACATAGCATATGAAGGTCAAAAGTCCCCACTGAGGAGTTAGGGCAGGATAGAAATGAAGTCTCATTCATTCAAAAGTTGGATTTATTTTATTGATTTCATTTGATCTGTATGCAATTCTATTTGTGCGTTTACATGACTGTGTCTGCATCCCCCTTCTCCTTACCCATATAGAGCATGATATAACTGCAAACAACCTTATGTATTTTTAGGATGTCCCCTTCTGTATTCTGCACTTTGCCAAAGAAAATGGAAAGTTTTCCTGTTGCAAAATTAATTATGCCCTAGCATTGGACTGAAGAGATGAGTCCTTAGCAGTAAGTGTCAGAAATTGCTGAAGCAGCAGAACAGAATAGGATGTGTCTGAATATTTATCTCAATTGGTGGCAGTTTATAAATAATTAGCAGTCACAGCTTGAAAAAAGAGGTTCACCAATAGGGAAAGTAATTCCTTTTCCCAGATTTGTAACCTCTCTACTTCAACCTACATGTTTCTTTGACACTATTCAGCCTCTACAATGTAATTGACTTCCCAATTTAATAATAATAATAACTTTATTTCTTGTGAGTCGCCCTCCACCACTGGTGCTCCGGGCGACTTACATCATTTAAAACAAAAACACAGGTACATCAATTTAAAACACAGGTACAGAGGACCATAAAGGGCCCAGCCTCCAGGTCATCTAATTTATCAACTACAGCTTTAAAATGTCACCCTTTTTTTACCCAGGCCCCCACCTTGGTGGCTGGTGGGTGTGCCAGATGAGAATTATTGCAGTTATAGTCAGGAAAAATAGCCTTTTGAAGTTCTGGATCTGACCATGAACAGGTGAACACAGTCTAATAATTTAATAGCAAGCTTATTGAGATAGATGCTGTCCTTTAACACAATACTTCAAAGAGAAGAATTAATCCGATAGACTACTTATTTATCTTCTGTGGTCGCCTTTTCTTTGAGGAAAAATTCTGATTAATTTATAAAGTTGGAAATCGGACCACTAGGTGGAGAACTTGCATCAAGTATGTGTCTAATATTGGTAAATGTAATTCATCCACATCAAGTGAATTAACATTTTAGTAGTATAATTCTAGTACATCACTGTTTTATCTATTGTACTTTCTAGCATAAAGTTCTAGTGGATTCTGGGGAAAAATACAGTATTAATGAATTAGATTGAGTTGCTTAGAGTTAATAACAGGTCTAAGTTCTATTTATGGCCCTGTTACATTAATTGATTTCTCCTCTCATTTAATACTTCAGGTTACTTTTTAAAACGATTGGTTACCATCTCTTCAACATGAAACCCTTTCCACTGATTTAAATGGAGATATTGATAATACTTAATGGTTCAATTTGTTCCCATTCAAATCAGTAGGCTTGAAAAGTGCTGAATTTTCATTGAATTGCCAACTATTAGTAGCTATTCCTATTGGGAGTGTTTTGAACTCTCGTATTGTAGATTCTGTCTTGAAGTATTTTGTCTTCATTCCACTTTATTTTTACTAAAACATTCTGTTCCATTCATTCTCTTAATTTCTATATCCATATGAAGTCAAGTACAGGTCTATATATGGAATGAAGTATGCTGTATCATGCAGATATATGGCATGGTTAAATTCTCTCACCTTTGCACGTGGCTTATTCTTGTTATTAGAACAAGTAGTTGAACTATCAACATTTTTGAAAAATTCATCATCATCATCGTAGTCCTCATCAATAAACAAGGGTTGAATGAAAAGTAATGCCTCCACCTTCGTAACTCCTCAACAGATGGCAGTACTGTTATGTGGCAGGTACTGGCTTGTTCAGTAGACTCTCCTCTGCAGTTTCATTTTGGTGGGAAGACTTAGCATTGAATGGTTATGTTGTTAAAGTGCGAAGTATGGAACCCTGCGCAGACGGTGGTCAATGCGACTTAAGCATATTGCAGTCATTGAATTCTTAACAGCAGAAGGTTTCACCCCAAAGGAGATTAACCAGAGAATGCAAGCTGTTTATGGTGATTGTCTTGATGTGAATACTGTGCGTTGTTGGGTGAGTAAGTTTAAAGACGTTGAGGTGGGAACATCTGACATGTATGACAAACAAAGAGTTGGACGTCCTGTGACAGCAACCACCAAGTTTCACAAGCCAAAGGTTGACAGATTAATTCAGGACGATCATCATATCACTCTAAATTGGCATTTTGCAATAAATTATTGCTTTGTTTGGCTATCGGAAGATCTGTGCACGATGGGTATCCAGGATGCTGACACCTGAAATGAAAGCCCACAGACTTGAAATTTGCCAGGAACCATGACGGCTTCAGAAAACTTGTTCATCATTGGCAGAAATGTATGCAATTGTCTAGTGATTATATGGAAAAGTGAATAATGGTAGTTAAAGAGCACATTCTAAGGATCATTTCTGCATTAGATTTATTAAAATTTTCCCATTCAAACCCAAGTAACGAAGGTAGAGGTATTACTTTTCATTCAACCATCGTAACTTAAAAAGCATTATACATTGAGATAAAATACTTACACATATTCAGGAAATTAGCTGTTGTCTCTCAGTATTATTCAGAATAACATTTCAGTCTAAACCCCTTCAATAAAGAGGAGGGCACATGTTATATATCAAGAGGTGCTGAATTGTCTCTCCCAGAATAATTTACCATTAGCTACTATTGGCTACCATTGTCTATACTAGCCAGGACTACAGGGACTTGAAGTTTAATAACATCTGGATCATCGAAGGACACATGATTTCTACCTCTGCTGTACATTGTTATAGTCTTCTACTTCCAAAAACCTCTCCCACTGACAATTTGCATGTCTCACTCTGTTATTTTTGCATCACCAAGGAAAGACACACTCATTACAACTTTTCTTTGAAGCCTAATTTGCTGCAAAAATCCAATTCAAACCAAAAATGTTGCTACTGTTGCTTTTATTTTTAATGTCCGTCTTTTCCATAATTGGTAAGGTTGCAATAGTGATCTGAGCTTCTGCCACTAGGCAAATGGGCTCTGAAATATAAGGGTTTTTCTAATACCTGTTGGAAATACAGTGATAAAGAGGGTACATTTTGCCAAATATAGTGGATATGCAAAAGATTAAAAAAAACCAGTGGATACAGATATATCTGTAAAGACCCTTTTGATATTAAAATGCAGTTGAAACCAGAAAGTATATCTAAACATAGCCATAGGGATGCTAATAAAGCTAGTCACCAGTGGGGACTAGGGGTGGTAGTGGTGGTATTTTATACTGGGTACCCAAATTTAGGAAGTGGGTATGCTCCTGCTGTTAGGCCAGTTTCTGCCAACCTAGCAGTTTGAAAACATGCAAATGTGAGTAGATCAATAGGTACCGCTTCTCCGGGAAAGTTACGACACTCTATGCAGTCATTCTGACCACATGACTTTGGAAGTGTCTATGGATAACACCGGCTTTTTAGTTTGGAAATGGAGATGAGCACCACCTCCAGAGTCGGACAAGACTAGGCTTAATTTCAGGGGAAACCTTTACCTTTACACCAATAATATTGCAATTGTATCAGCTGCTGTAATAACAAATAATTTTCTGTCAAAAATTCAAGGGATAAACATGATTCACTTGTGTTTTTAAAGCAGTATGGCTTGTATCAGGTATCCTGTCATTTGTCTTTTTAATTAACACTCATGGGGTGCTTCCAGACAGCACTAAATCACAGGTTTTAAACGGGGACAACAATTCCTGGGACTTTGGAAGATGTCCACATATAGACCTGTTGGTCCTGTAATTTCTGCCTCTGTTGTGCAGACTTGATGCTTTGTTATGAGATTTAGAGGCTCCCAAGATGGCCACCATGGGACTTCCGCCAGAAACTTCAGTGGTTTAAAAAAAAAAAAAAGAATGTGAGAATCACTGCAGCGAATCACTGCAAAAGTTCTGTTCTTTGTTCTGGCCACTGTTCCCTCCAGGCATTCGATGAAGCTTTTGGCACAAAAGCAAAGTTTGTGCCTTATACTCAAGTGGCATGTTTTTATGAAACTGCCCAATTAGAAACAAACATCTAAAACCCGGGAATAAACCCAGATAAAAATATCCTGTGATTACAAGTTGCAGGGACATACAGCCATAGGAAAATCTGCATATTCGACTCAAAACCACAATATCCCCACACCTGGAAATTTCACATTTTTTGCCTTTTGTAACTATTGCTTCTGCATTTACAGGGAACCGTGTCTGGTCACCTTCCTATTTGCTGTGGAAACTCCTGGGATAAAGCTGCTGTCTGGATGGGCCCTTGGACATTTAATTTCCATTTCTCGTTGGCCTCAAGAGTAATGAGAGACAGATGAATTGGCTAGATTTGTTTTTGTTGCTTATCTTTTTATCTCATAGTCACAAGATTTTTAAATTTATAATATTCGAAAGAATATGTGAGGAATAGCAAGGTTTGTTTTTGAATAGTTTTAAAAAGGTTTAATGCTAACAAAATTTTTAAGGAAGATAGTTCAATTTTTAATTTTACAATCTACTATTTTGACATTAAGTCATGTTCAGTGGTACTGAGTGCAGAAAGAATGGGTTTTTTATTTTAGCAATCAATGAAAAGTAACTAAAGAGATTATCTGAGATTATTATACTAATATGGAGAGCATCCTGTAATGATGAATGGGATAATATGACAGTTGATCTGGTGATGAAGAGCAATGTCTTTTAAGGAGTGCTATAATGTTGATAAATATGCAGCTTCCAGCCAAAGTCAATTTACTTTGATTTATTAACTAATAATAAAATGATTTAAGTGAAGAAATTGAGTTAATATAAGCAATAAATCCTGTTGAATGTTTACTTCTTATGACAAAAATCTCTCTTTATACTGAGGAGCCTCTTTCACATATGAACTCCAATGGAAATGTATGCAGGGAGCAAAAGACGAGACATCACCAGAAATTGCATGTTTCGCAGAAGCGTTTTATTCTGTCTCATTCTGACATGTTCATAGGATGTACAGGTGGTTATATAGGCATCTTCCATTTGTAACCCTGTCATGTGTTCACATCTTCCTTCTTTTTCCTTGACTAAAGTTGTTAATGCAAAGAAAGTGGGAAAGCTGCACAATATTTTTTGATTGCCACCACTTAAGAATACATCTGGTTGAATATATCCAGAAATCTTTTGTCTGAAAGTACCTACAGCTACAATGATTGTTAGACATATGCTGCTTTCAGCCCTATCTTAGCAGAAAGGTGGGATATAAATTAATTAAACAAATCAATAAAATAAGCCATAGTCACATATCATTGAATATCAGAATCAGGACTGTCCATGCCATCATATTTCCGATTTCCATGTATGACTGTGAAAGCTGTACAGTGGACAAAACTGATAAGAAATCAGCTTATATGAAACATGATACTGGAGGAAGGTTCTACAGATGCCACAGACTGCAATAGTGACCAATAAAGCAACTCAAGCTTAAACTCTCTTTGGCAGTCAAAATGACCAAACTGAGGCTATTGCACTTATCATGAGATGACATTATTCATTAGAAATGTAATTCTAGGTAAAGTGAGAAGCACATTACAGGTGGATTGATTCAAGCAGTAATAGCCCTGAGTTTGCAGGACTTGATTAGGGCTGTTGATAACAGAGTGTCTTGGAAGTCTCTCATTCACAGGGATTCCATGGTGGCTAACAATAAAGTGCAGCCTGAACTATATCATTAGAGCTCTTCTTCAGAAAGCTGTAAGAGCCTTATGGAGTTACAAATCCCAAGAGTCCATAGGATGGAGCTAAGGCAGTTAAAGTGGGGTCAAAGTGCTATAATTGTGAGGTGTGGATACACTCCCAGGGCTCTTCCAGACAGGTGCTTAATCTGGATTAAGAAAATGGGATTAAAAACCCTAGTAGTTTAAGGAGAGTCCTCACATGGATCCATTAGTCTTGGGAAATGGTCTCGCGGCATCCAGAAAGGTTTTGATAATGCAGTTGAAGGGAACCACAAAAGGTATGGGGCATCTGCCGAAAGATTTATTTTTTAAAATTATTATTGACCATCCGAGATGCACTGTACCTCATAAGCACTGATGTGGATATAACAAAGTGCACACAAGCAGATTTCCTGTTGTCATCTTTCCTTACCCTCCTGGTGCCTTTGTTTGCCCTCTTGAATCCCATTTTCCTTTTGGATCACTTGCTTGTCATGCTTGTGCTCACTGTCTAAATTCAAGCTCTATGTAGTTTGAGAAATATGAGAACAAAGGAATAATTTGAGAGAGTTCTCATGGGAATTGCTTTCCTTTCGTGCTTCCATTTGGCTTCATATGTTTGCATCCCTTATCAGCTGTTTCGGGATTATAAAATGAAGATAAGCACTGGAGCAGTCTATACCAGCATAACACAAGGAACTCGTGTGTGTGTGTGTGTGTGTGTTTTGAGTGCAGGGGGATATACAGTGCTCCGTAGCACAGATTTTAAGTGAACCTTTTAATCACGTTTTTCATTTATTTATTTATTTCCAGTGTTTATACCCCGCTACTTCTCAACCCCTGAGGGGGGACTCAGTGCGGCCTAACAGACGGCAACAATTCGATGCCACACAATACATAGTAAACAACAGTTAAAATTAAAATACATTAAAATACACCTAGAATTTAATACATTAAAATACAGTTAATATTAAAACATGTACATTCATCACCATTAAAACAATGTTCCATTCATGCCAATCCATCATTCATCATTCATTTTTGGTGTGTGTCATCTACCCCTGTTTTTATCACACTTTTTTCCTCAAAATTTAAGCGCTGTGTAGAAGGGCCCCTAGTTACTTTCAAACAATGGAACATCTGTTGAAACAAATTCACAAGGGTTCTTACTACTACACTATTAAATTTGAGATTCCTAATTTTTAGGCAACAGATTAGCCATTATTATTTCCCCTTTACCAAAGTCGTATCAGACTAGGGACCTCATCCCATTTGTTGCTGAAATCACCACATATTGTGGTGCATCTGGCAGGGCCTAGCTGGGATGGGGGGAACCCGTTGCCCCACCCCCTGCATTGGCCAGCATCTCCCTTACCAACTTGGCTTTCCCTTGTTGATCTCCCCCTTCCCTTTTACCATGGAGGCCTGTTGGAAGTAGTTGTGTATCATGGGATTGGAGTCAGCAACATCCATGGCAAAAGGGAAGGGAACTAGCATAAGCCCCAAATTCATTCCTGTCTGATGTTGTATATAAAAATGCACTCCATTAATTATAGCTAAGCAGCTGATCTTGAAAGGAACATCACAAGCCTCTAAGACACACATACAGTAGGTTTTCATTTTTAAAATACAATAAAGTGTCAACTGTATTGACAGTTGTATTGAGAAGAACTGCATTTTTTATTTCAATTGCTAAATTGTTTATTTTTTTCTGTTTTAATTGTATTTTATATTATGGTCACTGGTTGCCATGTGTAAACCACCTCAAGTTGCCTTCGGGCTGAGTGGGGCGGTATAGAAATTTAGTAAATAAATAAAATAAACTGTAAAAGTGGATATCATAAAGCCACAGGCACTAATAGCTATTATAACCATCTGATTCTGGTGCCATGTTTGGGATGAAAGGATATCCCTCAAGTTGCCATCTTTTAGCATTCTTGGAAAAGTATGGCAAGAAGAAACTGAAAGGAGATGACAGGCAATGAGTATGTGAATATATAATGACATACATACAAAGATGTGGAGGGATATGTTTCTAATATAACACAAGTAATAAATAACATAATTTGAAACCTATTGTGGACTTGAAAGAAAAGGTAACATGGTGTAGTGGTCTCTATTGTTGGGCTCAAACTTGGGAGATCTAAGTTCAAAGTCCTCACTGAGCAATTAAATTTGTTGGATGATCTTCAGCCAGTTACTTTCTCCAAGTATGACTCTTACAATGTTATTGTGAGAATATGTGGGGAAAGGGGACAACTGCTTTGATTTCACTGGGTGAGAGGTGGAATATAAATGTAGGTAACAATTAAACAGTCTCCAATTTATTTTGTCTGTGATTTCTTCTTGCAAATAACCCTTAGACTGTAGATGATTTCTCTTCCCCTCCTCTCAATCTCCTCCCCCAATCATTTAATGCTTCACTGAGCTGGTCTAATGCCATTAGACTTTCTAGATCATGTGTATACTGGCATGAATGCTTCCTTTGTATTCACTGTTAAGTGTGGCAGAAAAGCAAGTAAACCTGATAGAACTAGCGTGGTTATAACAGCAGAAAGTCACCCTCAGTTGAACATCTACTGACTTGCTCTTCTTTAGGAATGTATGGCAAGTATTGAAAGTATGGGAAGAAGGTAGTTAACATAATCAAAATACAAGAGGAGTAGAATTACATAGAAGCTGTTCAAGCAGTTTTAATGTACTTTTCTCTGAAGGAAGAAATTAAATAAAGATGTACAACAGAAGAAGTAACAACGACCACAGCGAAGAATTGTAAAAATTGAGCTAAAATGTGAGAAAGAATTTTTTTAATTAGTCCAGTTCTTATTATTGTAATAAATAAACAAATAAGCTTCAGACTATGTGTATAATGTACATATAAAACATAAATGAATTTCATATTTAGACCTAGGTTTCGTCTGCATGATATCTCATTAAGTGTATATATGCAAATAAAGTATTCCAAAACTTAAAAACAAATCTAAAACCTTAAACACTTCTTGTTCTATTCATTTCAGATAAGGGATATTCAACCTGTAATGTAAAAGTCTGAATGAAATTGGCATAGAATCACTTTAACATAATTACAAAAAGTGACACTGCTTCAAATGTGTCACTGGACAGTGATTTGATATGGAGATGCTTATGATAATGTTTTTAAGGCTTTGTATGGTTTTTATATTGTATATTCTTGCTAGTGTTTTAATAGTGTTTTATGATTGTCTTAATTGTTGTAACTGTTCTGGCATCAAATTGTTGCTGATTGTTAACCGCTCCGAGTTGCCCTTGGGCTGAGAGGGGGGTGGTATATAAATGTAGTAAATAATAATAATAATAATGTGTCATCTTATGAATTCCTACTTTCTTGAATAGAATCCAGGGCACTGATGGTTCAAACCTCTAGACAGTAATATCTGATAGACTAATAATGGTATTATTTTTCCATTCTTCCCTCCCTCCCTCCTCCTCCTCCTTCTGTACAAACATGATTGGGGTAATAACTGCAGTCTAAAAAGTTTTTATAGAAATAAATAAAAAAATCCAATTCATCCAGAGTTCATATCCAGCTAACAATAATTTTGATCTGAATCTCTCAGTCCCCTCAAGAACATAAAGATATAGGAAAGCTACGCTGAAATTCTCTATGCAGCATCATTGTTGTGTGCCTTTAAATTGTTTCCTGCCTCTGGTGACCCTAATATAAACCTATCACAGGGTTTTCTTGACAAGATTTTTTCAGAAGTTTGCCATTGCTTTTCTTTTACAGGGAAAAAAAATATTGATCCTTTATTGAATGCGACCAGGTAGCATTCAATAAAGGTAGATCAGTGATAGGGCTATAGTTCATGAATGGGATTTATATTTTCCACAAAGAAAAAGGTTTGCACTTTAGAACTTCTCCTGAATTCAGCTATGAATCTGAAGGCATACGTTTCTGCAGTGGCCAAGAATGCCTTTGTACAGTAAGAGCCATTGTGTTAACTGTACATGTTCCTGGGTGGAGACATTATATCAGGCCAGGTCTTTAATATTGTGTTTTCTGCTTGAATTACTGTAATGAAGATAGTAAGAATGCTTTTAAACCTTGTTCAGACATTTCAAAGAGCTGGCACAAAGAGTCAGTACAAATGGTTGCATCCAGATTGCTAACTAAATATAGTAATTAGAGTACAAAACATTTTGTTATAGTTCTACTGGCTACAGATGCATTTCTTTCTGGTCATGATTCGAAGTGCTGTTTATGGCTTGCAAAGATCCAGGTTTGCTGCACGAATCAGCAGCTTCTAGAATTAAACTGTGTTTTTGTTAATTAATGAAAAGTAACAATTTCATTGCTTTTGAGAAACTGAAAATTAATTACTTGTAAAAGAAGTTTACTTGCAATGGTGAAGAATTACTGAAAGAGCACAGGAATAGAACTATTTGTTAACTGCTTCAAAGCCCACTTGGATGTATGGTGGCCCTCTGAATGGGAGACCTTGTCATTAAATTGTCATTAAATTAAGTGGTGTAACTTCTTTCTTCTGCCTTTTACTTTACCAACCGCCTGTGTCTTTTCTATTGAATCACTTCTTTTCATTATATGTCCAAAGTATGACATTCTCGTCTTACTCTTCATGACAAAGAATTGCATGTACTTCTTCATTTTTATCCATGCAGGAACACAGATGTAATTGAAACTAACTGAATAGTCACATGGTTGGATAGGTTTCAAGCTTTGGTGAGCATATACCAGGACATATATGAATTAACAACACAGCCATTCCAGTAACGTCTGATCGGATACAAGATGAACAATATCTTCATCTTCATGACTGATATCTACACAGAGAGTAAAGAGAACCGGTTTAAGATATTGGCATCCAACAGTTCTTCCTTTTAAAAGAAAGGGCAAAGGGCATTGATTGATTGGAGTGTGATGAATAAAAAACATGATGTGATGAAGAGACAGTAGTAAGTGTAATCCTAAAAGATGGGAAATGTATGATCTTTTGGAAATTGGACTCCAACTTCCATCAGGCCTTTCTACTGCCTATGTTGGTTAGGGTTGATGGGTGTTGCAGTTCATCATCTAGACTGCTACCCATTCACTCTCCTAAGCCCATTTTGTCCAGTTCCTTGAAATTACCAGCAGGTGACTTTTTATTGCCATTGATCTGTTGAGCTAGACTACCTCTTTAAACAACTCATTTACTTAGACAATCATTGATGCCAGTAAGAAGGAACACAAACCCTTTCCATGGTGTGGAATATATCCCATTGCGTCTGAGCTCCCATAATTCCTCACTATTGGCTGTACTAGCTAGGGCTGATGGCATTTCCAGCCAATATCTGGAGGACTGTATTTTTATATTTGTGCAGAGGAAAATATCCTATAATTGCTTTTATGAACAGGCATGTCCTAATTTATGGAGATTCAGTAATGGACAGTAGGGTTTCTCTTGAAAATATATACATTTCTTTGGGCACCCCTAAATCTAACCAGGCTAGAGGGCACAAGTGGAAATCTAACTTATTATGTCAACAGAAAACCTAGAGAACTGCTATTATTGATGGATAATGGGGCTAGGATGTGATTGTTATTAGATACCAGTCTTATTTTTCTGCTAACAATATCAACAAATTTCATCTTGCTTTCCCCTGCAGAAGTCATGGACATCTCATGCATACATGTTTCCTTTTACCCCATTCTCTGTACATTGATGTTCATTGGCATGTTCTTTGTTACAATGGCATTATTTCCAGGCAATGTGGTTTGTGTTCTCGACTGCAACTGTTTGACTAAAGCACATCTTAGCCAAGTTCCCTTCACAATCACAACGCAGCTTTGTTGGGTGAAGGTGAGTGATTCCTTTGTAACTTGGCTTTTTTCCCCTTGTACTGAACATTTACTGGCTATTGAAACAAAAAACAATTATTATATTAATGCAAGTCATACTCCCACACACCAACAGTGCAGAAGTCCTTTTTAGTTAAGTGTAAGCACAACTGAGGAAATCTCACAATGTGAGAGTATGGTTATAAAATATTCTAGAGCATGAGGTATTCTTGAGAGTATGTTTGGAGTAAGGAAAACCAACCCTCCAAATTTGGTCAAAACACTTTTGAAAAGCTTTATTTACAATAATTTTTATTTAACCCTGGAATAGTTGTAGAGATCAGGATTCAAATCCCAGCTCAATCATGAAAACCCACTGGGTGACCTTGGGTAAATTACTCTTTCAGCCTAAGAGAAAGGTCATGGCAAACTCCCTCTGAACAAATCTTGCAAAGAAAATGTCATAATAGGTACACTATAGGGTTGTGATAAGTCAAAAATGATTTGAAAGAACACACCAATATCAGAGCCCCAATACATGAGGTCAAATAATAGATGTGTGCCAAAGAGTGCTGGAACCTCAGCAAACTACAACTTCCAGGATTCCATAGCATTAAGCCATGGCAATTAAAGTAGTGTCAAACTGCATTAATTTTAAAGTGCAGATGCACCTTAAAAATCAATGTTGACATTAAACAAAGTTGGCTTGAAGGTATATATCAATAAGGAATTTCTGAGCAGGAACTTTTCACACATTTGGTTTCCTTATAAGAAGAAAATACTGGAAACCTATTGTGTCATATTATCTATTTATTTACAAATACGTGATGAGTGTAGAGAGATCAGGCAAGTTTCCAACAGCAGAGCATTAGCTATTCAAGCAGTGTCAATTCCTGGCCTGTGAAAGCAAATACACTGTAGGAACTTCCCAGGTTTTCTTTTGACAACCATCTAAAAAAAACAAAAAACAAAACCCCTGCTTCACCCACTTCTCTGCATTCAAAATTAACGAGTGTTTCTCCTCAGCTCCCTCTCAAGCAGTTTGGGAGTGCCCAGTAGCTGCTAGCTACCAGTCATTAAAAGCCATTAATGTGGATTTAAGTGACCATATTTCAGCCATCAACATCCCTTGAAAACACACATTAAGCTATTAGCTCAAGAAAAAACAATATCCTCACTTTGCATAGATAGTGCTGGCTGAAAGAAGGATCAGTCCATGCCTCTCTTGGATTTTAAATCACGCATCCACTTTCCCAGGGGAGTGTAGGCACTTATGACAACACCCCACAGCCAGGTTTCCAAGAAGAGACCATAAATGTATGCAGCTGTGTTGATCCATATCAACAAACTGCTTCTATTTTCATCTCCACAGGGAGCAGATTCTTTGTAAAGCTGTGTGTTTTTGCCTTCATGTCCTCTGTTGGCTTAGAATGACCTTATGAATTTCATTGAGTTTTCTTAAGAAAGGAGTATTCAGAGATGGTTTTTCGCGACCTCCCTTTGAAACAGGCCATGGCATCTGATTTTTTTTGGTGGCCTCCCATCCAAATAGTGGTTCTAACTGACTGTTCCATGTGAGACTTTTCCTAGTGAGAGGAAAAGTGAAAGTGATTTATTCATGGGGCAGTGGTGGTCTTTGTAGGGATTGTGCATGTGCATGTGCATTTCCTTGGTCTCCTCCATCCCTTTGATCTTTGGCTTTGGTGGGGATTAATTAGCTTTCTACCTGGAGACATGGCAGAGAGAAGTGTTCCTGGATGAGTTTTCCTTTTTAAACATCTGGAAAGCTACTTGTAAAGGTGTGAAAATGAGCATCTGTGGCTCCAATATCTGTTTCAGTGCATCTACACAATAGTATTAATGCAATTTTGTACCACTTTTAACTGCTATGACTGAATACTGTGGAATCCTGGGATTTGGTATTTCGCGCTGTATCAGCACACTTTGACAGAGGAAGCTAAATACTTGTAAAAGGATTCATTGCAGTTAAAAGTGGTACCAAACTGCATTTCTATGGGAACTATCCTTTTTGTGGGCATTGCTCCGGCCTCTGGTTTTGTGTTTCAGCATGACCTGATTAGTCTCCCTAATTCTTTCAGGAATCCCATTGGGCCTTCAACTTGATTAAGATTAGGACAATGATCTTTCAGTACCTTATGACTGCAGTTTTGTTCTGAAAATCTAATTCAGGCCATTTTTTTAACGTTGGCTCCCTATGAGTTTCTGGTCTTGCTTCCTGTATTGTAGGAAATCGGCCATTTCATTTCTTTCATCTCCTCATCCACATTTTTATTTTCACCAGGATCTTGTTTCCCTTTCACAGTGAACTTTGCCTATCATTTCTTCTACTAAATGTTTTAGAAACAAATTGTTTTAGTCATTTTAGTTCTGAAGGGTTTCCTGTCATAATATGGTTTGTGAACCATAGGAAACAGGTACTACTTGGGTGCATATTCATCAGTTATACCACATCTAAGGCAGTATGTCTGAATACTCACAGCCAAGTGACGGTGGTCCAAGATAATCGATGGCATTTTTCTCCTTTAAAAAAAGTTCTGAAAATAACTAACTAACTTGATAAGGGAATACCAGACTATTTTTCAACTCCACATTTCCTTACGGTGCTGCCCCATCTCATCGGCCGCTGATTATAATGATGACAATGATAGTAATAACCACAAGTATCTACACAAATTAAACACCTAGAAGACAAGAAGGCATTTCTAGGGATAATAGGAATGATGGGTTTCATTTATATTGTAGAATGAACACAGTTTGTCATCACTTTAACTGCTATATCTTAATGCTATGGAATCATGTGAATTGTAGCCTTCTCTGCCAAAGAGAAGGTGCCTCACTAAACTACAAACTAGTGCCTCACTAAACTACAAACCCTAGGATTCGATTGCATTGAGCTGCAGTGGATAAAGCATTGTCAAACTGCATTCATTCTGCAGTGTAGAACCAACCAAAGAAATACAGAGTAAGTCCAGCATTATCATGAGGTAGTCTTCTTACATGGCTATTTTGAAGTGCCTTCAAAATGAAAACAAGGGCCACAATAATATGGTCACATAAGTTGAAGCATTTTGACACAGTTCATGGTATTACATTGTTTCATTCTTTGTTCAAAGAACAAACAACAAAGGTCTTGTATAAAGTGGCTTGTGTTGACATTTCTAAGACTTTGGTGTATTCTGCCATCCTCTTTGCGCCATAACTACAATTAAAGAACTGTAAGTGTACAAATAACCTTAACCTGCCATGCTTACTACCGTAGTTTCTTAACATTGCTAAAAATCTGTCTCCATCTTAAGTTCAACAATATGATCTGCAATGTTTCTATACATTTTACAGCAGAGAGTTGTGTGAATGAAGCCTGACTCGCACAGAGTTCATCGCTGCTGTCAGATTGACTAAAGCAGTTATGTACTTTTTTATTAGAAGGGATGGTGATGTCATCTGTCATGTTCATCAATCATGCTTATGCCTTCTGACTTTGGTCAGTAACTTTAATATTCAGACTAAAGCTCAGATCAGATTCACCACTTAATTGACATAGACCTCACCTGGAATACTGTGTCTAGTTCTGGGCACCACAATTCAAGAAGGATATGGACAAGCCAGAACATGTCCAGAGAAGGGCGACCAAAATGATCAAAGGTTTTGAAACCAAGCCCTTTGGAGCTGCATATGTTTAGCTTGGAGAAAAGAAAGCTGAAAAGGGACATGATAATTATGCTTAAATATGTAAAAGATTGTCACATTGAGGAAGGGGGCATCTTGCTTTCTATTGCTCTGGAGCAGGGGTGCTCATTATGGTGATCGGGAGCACCTGGGTGATCTTCGGCCCTCTTCCAGGTGATCTTTGGACCTCACCAGCCGGATGGCACACTCCTGCCATGCGCGCACACGTGCGCTCCCGCCGCTGCCTTCGCAGGGCTTCTTTTGCCAAAATGAGGCTTTAGTGGGCGGACCCTCGCACTCGTCTTGCCACGCACGGTGTGGTGACATGACCGCCCATTGGTTGCTGGGGGGGGCGGGCGGTGGGAGCAAAGCGAAGGCACGCGCACGGATAGGATGCGAGGCTGTGGGAGGGATGGAGGGAATGTGTGTGTGTGTGTGTGAGAGAGAGAGAGCCAAGGAGAGAAGAAAGAAATCCGTAGAACTTTTTCGGATCCTTTTGGCAGGCAGACAGGCAGGTGGGCGCTGGAAGGAGAGAGAGAGAGGGAGAAAGAGGTGAAGGAGGCCGGGCAAAGTGGGGCAAAGCCAAGCAAGCCCCGCCGCAAACCCTGCTGCTGCCCTCGGGACTCCCATTCCAAGCCGAGACCTGGGCGAGCGAGCTGTGTGGGGCTGCTTTCTTTCCTTGGTTGGGGGCGAGGAGGGAGGGCTCCGCCGTGTTCCTGGGGCTGAACCCGCGGAGGAGGGGGCTGCGGTGATGGAGACTCCACTTGCTGCTGCTGCTTGTGCCCTCGCCGCCTTTCTCCACCTTGCCCTCCCTCGCCCTCGAAGGAGAAAGGTGGCGAGGGCCCATGGGGGGGGGGAGGGAGAGAGAGGGTGGCTCTTCAGAGCCGGCTAGGAAGAACCACCCCCCCTCTCTCTCCCATGGGCATGGACTGCCACCAGTGGGAGGGGTCCTCCTTCCTGCTAGCCGTCCACTTGGGTGTCCTTTCTGAGTGACACCCTCGAAAGGAAGGAAGGAAGGGCGCACCCCCGCTGCATCTGTCACTTTGGGGAGGCACCTCTTCCACTCTTCCTTCTCCTACCCAGGTAAGGAAGCCTCGAGGGAGGGGGGGAGGCTCCAGTCTCACGTGGGTCCCTCTCTCGGTTGAGTTTCCTGGCCCAGGCAGCAGCCAGGTGGCCCCTCTTCCCAGCCCTGCGCCTTCCGAGCCGCTGCCGAAGCCATATCTGTCTGGAGCACTGGCAGGTGCGCCTATAAATACCCTCCTGCTGCATGCGTGGGAGGGGCCTGCTGTGCACGCAAGAAGCAGGATGGGATGGGGACTTCCTGCTTCACGAAATCACGCAGCAGGAAGGAGGAAGGCAACTAAGACATTAAGAGAGAGAGCGCGCGCAGGCAAGGAGGATCCCCTTCCCGGGTGCGCGTGGCGGCGAGTTCGTGGGCAGGCAAGAAAGAAGCCCCGCCCAGATGGAAGGCTGCAGTAGGTGCGTGCGCGCGTGTGTGCGCGCGCACTCTCACATGCACAATAGGTGATCTTTTCAACTTGATTGTTCATATAGTAGCTCGCATGATGAAAAAGTGTGGGCACCCCTGCTCTGGAGACTAGGACGTGGATCAATAGATTCAAACTTCAGGAAAAAAGATTCTACTTAAACATTAGGAGGAACTTCATGTTGGTAAGAACTGTTCTGGAGTGGAATCTTCAGCCTCAAAGGGTGGTCTCCTTCTTTGGAGGTTTTTAAGTAGAGGCTGGATGGTAATCTGTTGGGGGTGCTTTAATTGTGTGTTCTTATAAGGCAGAGTGTTGGACTGGATGCCCATTTGGGGTTAAAAAAATCTGTTGAAATCCAGGTTTTTAATATTTAAATGACCAGACATACAGGTACACACTTCATAACATCCTGAGCTTTCTAAGGGTGCATCAACACTGTAGAATTATTGCAGTTTAACACTACTTTAGCTGTCATGGCTCAATGTTATGGGATTTATGGATTGGCGAGGCACAAACACTTTTTGACAGAGAAGGCTAAAGATCTTGTAAAACTACAACTCCCATGATTTGGCAGTTAAAGTGTTATCCAATTACATTAATTCTACAGTGTAGATGCACACTGAGAGGTAAGAAAAATATCTGAGTTCACTTGAATCAGGCAGTGCGTTAGGATAATCATTGTGATGACTTCACAGCATAACTTTTGGCATCTCTTTTGCATTATACTACATTGTTTTTTACATAGCTGGGACAGTTTCTACCACAACGTCATCAGCCTAGTCTCAGGTTCAGCTCACCACACATAGAACTCCCAAGGTATTTAACAGCTACTCCACCTCTCTATTTCAGTGTGAAGACATCCACACCTCACAACCTATGGAACATTTATCTCTCTCTGATTTGTGTGTCTCCCATTGTTTTCTTTAAGGGTACATTAGTCATGCCCTCTTCAACCCAATATTATCTAGAAACTCTGTAGAAAAGTGTCAGGTTTTCCAGATTAACCCAGATTGCCTGATTCTGCTATGTGCTTGTCACTAAGCGTCACAGACTAGTCAGTCTGTGAAGTAAGCCTCTAGCTCTGGCTTGCACACACAGGCACACCCCCTCCCTCCTCTGTCTGAGGAGAGCAGACTTCCGTGAGACAGTTTCACACAGAGACACCCTGAGTGCCCAAAGGAGCTGGGAGTGCTTGCTCATGGCTGACAGCTACATAGAAGAATCGGAGCCCTTTTCTGAAAAAGGGGAGACTGTGGAGTGGGGCTATGAAGAAGGTAAGGAGACTGGGGGTTTCAGGCTGTGAGCTGAATGAAAGTGGCATTTTCATCATGTGTGAGTGAGGAAGCTTAACAAGTATATATTGATTCTTAAAACATTTGGATAATGCTCTCCTGGGATCAGGTATCATTTCAACAGGCTTTCATGCCTCAAAGCAGAATACTTTCCCCAAAAGGAGACACCATCAGATTAAGTTTACCAGTGAATCTTTAAGTGGATGATGTCTGTTTAGTTTTAACGAGGAGGAGGAGGCAACCCTTGTAACCAAATGATGTTTTTACAGTAAGCCCCTCTTTTTTTGAAAAGCAAAGAAGTAATATTAATAGTTACCTCTCCTCAAATAAATTCTACACTCCTCTATGTTTGAAACTCAAACATCGTAACTCTGACAGCAGCTACAGACTATACACAAAGAAGATGGATTACTTTTGTTATTGTTTTACTATATAGTGAGCATAGACTGTGGCAAATGAAAGGGATTTTTAATTCCTTCTCATTTTTGATTACCCATGCTGTATTTAATAAGGTGGCCACATAAACACTTATGGATCGAAAACAAGATGCTTAAGAAGACTGCACTGTACAGAGCTACACTTTTTAGCAGGGTATGATGTGTTTGGTGTAGTACTAGGGAACTAAGAAAACAAAGTTTACAGGTGGTTGTGTGTTGATCCATTGCAAAAGAATACACCCGCCCCCTTATAAATGAAAAGCAGAATTATGGCCACATTAACCTGCAGAAGATAATCTGCAAGCTCTCAAGTATATTAGTATTCTCCTCTTTTTACTGTATGTTGAATAAAAATATTGTATGTGAGGTGGGATATTGCTTAGATATAGTGAGAAAGAGCATTAGGACCAACCTCCCAAAGCAGCAAGCAAGCTTTATAGTTTACCAGAGTTCTTCAATTTTAAAGAGAGAATATTTGCTCACACTTGCCAACTAATCTCCTATTTTCACATAGCATAATTTCATCTCAAACTGGCATAATGTTTCCTTTACTCCATCTTGGCAAATATGAACTTGGGATTTGTCATCATAAAAAGAGCGAAGTTTTTTATTTTCCAAAATTGGAGTTAGGAGATGATAAAAATAAATCAGCACTTTAATTGGAAAAAACATGAATAAATAGCATTTTTTCAGATTAAAGAATTTTGGGGAACAGAAAAAAAATACTGAGGATTTTCTGGTGTTTCATTTGGTCTAGTGATGGGCTAAGCCATGTTTATCTTTATTGGAATAAGGACATTACATCTTTATGGTTGAGAAGGCATTTTCTCTCCAAGTTAGATTGGCGTTTAGAAATGCTAATTTCTTATGGAGAACCGAAGTACTTTCATTAAAAATATTCATTTTCTCTAGAGAAATTCCTGGTATGGACCCAATTGGATGTGATATTAAAAGTGTGTCTGCATTTAATGTGGATATATTACAAAATGCAAGTAGCACCTGCTAGTTTATGTGCTCATTATTAATCGGGGAGCTCTAGCAACATTACAAAAGCCAAGAAGAAATAGTAGTTCAATCACTTCCTGTTATCTGGAGAAAATGTTCTTTCAAGCTACTATTTTCATGGGAAAGAAATCCATCACTTGAGACATACAAAATGCATTTAATGTCACAGCTCATTAGTTCCTTAATTTGGCTCCGGCCTGTGTTTGGGACATATTAGATGTACAGGAAAATTTGGACTACTTTCTTGAGGAGTTTTAAGAAACTTGTACCAGTTCAGGAATAATTAAGACTCCCATATTGACAAAAATATTTCCATTACTGGAATGCAAGGAGGGATTAATTCACTTTTCTCTGCAGGGCTCCTTTGAAACCATACAATGATAGCACTATGTTACACTTCAATTGTCATGGCAGCATCCTGTGGAATCCTGGGTTTTGTAGTTTCATGAAAAACCTGAATACTCTGACTGAGAGTTCCATGTTATCTTGCCATGACAGTTAAACATAGCACTATAATTGTGTAGTATGAAAGGGTTCCAGGCTGCCTGGATTTCCCAGAAGCTCAAAAAGCCACAATTTAAGAGCATCTAAACATATTGAAATATTTCCTTTGGGTTTAATTTTATTTTCAGGAGTAGAGTGGGGATTAGTTTTTCCAGATGCTAATGGAGAATACCAGTCTCCCATTAATTTGAATTCAAGAGAAGCCAAATACGATCCTTTGCTCCTGGAAGTAAGTTTATCACCAAACTACGTTGTATGCCGTGATTGTGAGGTCATCAATGATGGGCATTCGGTTCAGATCCTCTTAAAGTCTAAATCAGGTATGTGTTCCTACTATTTACTGTTTGTTTTAGGTTATCTCCAGATTTGGCATTCTAAATGAAACTGATGATGAATTGTGAAAATTGTCACATATGCAGAGATATATATTAGAATCATGGAATCAGAGCTGGAAGCGACCACATGGGCCATCTAGTCCAACTCACTGCCATGCAGGAATTTGCTCAATATACATCATAAGCATCTAATAAAGTCAGAGTTAATACAGATGTCAAGTGTGAAGTTGAAAGTGAGGGGTTTCCTTTGGGCACATAATGGCTAAAGTATGATTTGAACAAGGAATTGCCTCTCATTGAGCAAGACGCACACCTGAGTCAGACTACACAGAGAAGTCATTGAATTCCACAAGCATGCGGACAATTTCAACAGAAAGAAAGAAACCATGAAAATAAACAAAATCTAGCTACCAGTATTAAAAACTCTATAATCATAACAGTAAATAAAGACAGGGGACCTCCAGAGAATAATCAGGGACAGCTAATTACCTCTCAACAAAGGATGCTCCTAGGCAGTAAGAAGCCACACCTTGAAAACTACTAGGCCATTAAATGCTAGTCAAGGTGGCCAATTGAAACATTCTCACCTACCTCAAACAGACAAGAATTCTTTCTCCCACCCTGGACATTCCACAGATATATAAAACTCATTTTACTAGTTGCCCACAGACTACAAAACCGAGGATGCCTGCCATAGATGCAGGTGAAACGTTAGGAGAGAATGTTTCTGGAACATGGCCATACAGCCCGGAAAACTTACAGCAACCCGCACACCTGTATTTTCTAGGACAACTCTTTAAAGACCTCTTCACATGAGGCATTTTTGCCCCATTTTGCCACTTTTATGCATGGCAAGAATGGGGCCAGCCATGCGCCACCACATGATGCATGGCAGACCCCACCCACACTCCTCTCAAAGTGGAGGGAAAGTGCTGAAAGACACCTTTTCCTCCACTACAAGGAGGAAAGTGTAGTTTGAGTTACTTTGATGGAGCTACCCACACTTTCTTCCCCTTTTTGCCGTGTGATGTCAGAAAGGGCGACGAGGCAATGCACATTGCTGCCCTTTCTGCCATGTGATGGGGGTGGGAAAGGGTGCCAAAACGCCCTCTCCCATCTTCACTGCGTGATGAGGGGAGGAGGGAGGGCGCACGTGCCACAGGCCAACCCGTGTACTTTCCCTTTCGCCAGTGATTGACAATGCAACGGCACAGTTTGCATGGGCTGTGTGAAGAGGTCCTTAAAACTTCGGAGTACAGAACTGTAGACAGATGCAAGTTATCAGACCAAAACAAACATCCTCAAAGCTTTCAAGATAGGAGTGCTTGCCTCTGATCTTTCAAGCATTACAGAAATGTTACTGTGTGTCTGATTCCTTTCTTGTGTTTTCAACATGTTAATTAGGGAAATGCTAGATTAAACTTGGTCCCCAGCCAACAGACTTGTAATTTGTAGTACTTAAAGAAATTGACTGCAGAAGAGGGGCAACACTTACAGTGTGCCTTGCATGGTCTTCTGTTTTCATGCATACAACCAACTTCCAAATATGTTCTGGCTTTATGTTTTTAGATTTTTTTGAAGAAGAGAATTCCACAGCTTATTGCTGCACGGTGACATGTGACACTAGCTTTCAGAATTAACAATATGCAGAAGGTTTTGTCCTTAACGTATTCTTGGCAATTTTTAAAATGCTATGAAGCAGCTGGACAACAAGCAAGCATCACCAATGTATGTGGCCAGCTGGTCCGCAGGAAACATTTGTCAGTGGATCCTGCATTGGAAACTTGCTTCCTAGAGTTGGGAAGAAAAATTGATGCATTTCTTAAGGCTGCTTCATACATGATCCAGAAGTGACTCTTTTGGAAGGAGACAGCCATTTCAAAATCAGTATTAAAAAGGGAACGAAAAGTGACAGTCTTGCAGCATCTTTCTGACTAACCCATTGATTTTGTCACAAGCTTTTCTGGGCACATCCCACGTTTTCAGATATTGTAGCAAACAAATGCTTATTATGAAATAAATGGTTTACTCTTAAAGCTGCCACAAAGCTATTTTTTCATTCTTATTTTTATACTGAAACAGACTAATACAGCTACTTTGTTGACCATTTCAAAACCAGAGCTTGGCCCCCTGACTCCCTGCCCCAGCTGTGGAATGTGCTAATTGTCTGTGTGAAGAAAGAAAGCAGCTTGGTCTAGAGCCAAGGCAGCCCAAGGAAAGGTCGGGGCTGGGAGATTGCTCAGGAGCCCTAGACATCTGAGAGGGGAGCAGGTGTTGGCTAGAATGGGTTGTATTCTCTTTTTCTTAATGCCTATCTGTCGATCTCAATACACACATTTTAATTATAAAGGCTACAATCAAGGTTTAAGAAAACAAACAAAAAAACAAAAAAAACAATAATATAGAACAGTAAACAGACACATATTCTATATCTAAGATGAAACTAAACAAACGGGTTATATGTCTTTTCCAACTGGCCACAATTATAGGTAACATAATTCTTTCTTACCAACAACTATTTTTTCTACACCCATATTAAAATCACTCCACTAGCTTCCTATTAATTTCAGGGACAGAAGGGTTGGAAGTTACCTTTATTGTACCTGGTTTGGGCTCAGTTTCCTTAAAGGTTCACCTATACATTCAGGTCTCTCTCCTGGAGAACATTTACTTCAAGCAGCCAGGATTAGGTTGGCAGCTATTAACCAAAGGACTTTTTCATCAGCTGCCTCCAAATTGTGGAACGACCTGCCAGAAAAGATTTGACAGCCATATACATTGTCGTAAATCCTGATGGTTTTTAAATTATGAAGCTTTTAATATACTGTATATACTTGAGTATAAGCCTAGTTTTTAGGCTGAAAAAGTCCCCCTTGGCTGATACTCTGGTGAGAGTCCTGGCAGAAAGGCATGGGGCTGAAAGAAGGGCCCCTTTCAGCCCCACGCCTTCCTGCCAGTACCCTCACCTCTCCACACAGCAACCCAGCTCACCTTCCTCTCCTCCTCTCTCGATGCAGTGCTCGCCTTCTTCTCCTTCTCTCTTGGCGCTTTCCCACTTTTCCTTATTCATATACACACAGCATTTCACCCAAAATGTATAGTTAAAATAAACTATTGTGATTGTTGGAAGAATACGTAAGTACATTTATTTTAAATTATAGTTTTATGTACATATTTAAAAACATTTAACCTACGAATGCCTCAATTAATGTAATTTTATTGGTATCCATTTTTATTTTGAAATTTAACAGTAGCTGCTGCATTTTCCACCCTCGGCTTATACCTGAGTCAATACTTTTCCCCAGTTTGTGTGTGTGGTAAAATTAGGTGCCTCAGCTTATATTTGGATTAGCTTCTACTCGAGTATATACTGTGTATGCTTTTAAAAAAGATGTTGAACTATATACAATAAACTGATTCTGTATTTTTAATTGGTATATGTGCATTTTAACTGTAGCCTCAACTACACTGCCATATAATGATGTTTCAGAATGCAGTTCAACAACAACAACAACAACAGAAGAAGAAGTCATTGATATTTGTGGCTGCTACAGCATAATACATTAATACAGGCTTAGTTATCCATTTTAAATGTATATCAACTTTTCACAGCTAAGAATGGTGCACAATATAGATGTAGGTAAAATATGCACATTCTGAAGATTCTTCCCTATCTGAAAGAGTAGCATGACTATAATAATACAGTGAGGGGTTTTATAGAATCTCAAGGACTATCAGAATAGCCATGGGACATTAGGAAGTTTTTGTTGTGATAAATTGTGTGTATATATGTGTCTTCAAGATGCTTATCTACATATGATGAGCCAATGACATGCATAAGATTTTCTTAGGTAAGCAGTAGTCAGAGTTTGGTTGCTGTTGCCTTCCTTTGAAATGTAGCCTAGAGTTCCTGGTATTTACTGGTAGTTCCTCTTCTAAGTACTAGCCAGACATTGCCAGTGTTAGTTTCCAAGATCAGTAGGATCTGGTGCCTTTATGGTGTTTAGACACTTTTGTGTTAGCTCTGTAAATCTTTAAAATCTTCTTTCTTTTCAAGTTTGGTGTTCTGCCCTGAACTACCAAAGAGGAGAAAGAGCTATGAATTGTCTGCTCTAAGCACAATGATTTTACAAAGGAATAAAGGGAGACTGGCATTTTGCCAAAGATCATAAAATATCTCCTCAGTAGAAAGCAACAAGGACTTAAAACTTCAACACTTTCTCTCCCAATTTTTCAAACAAGTTTCCACATTTTTAAAAAAACCTTATATTAATGAACCTCTAGAAGCTGAACATAAAGATGTTTTTGAGATCTCCCCCCCATATTTTCATGATTTGCGATTCGGTTGCCCCCTTTCTTTCCATTAGATTTCCGTCTTCCTTTATTTCTGGTCAGTATAGCCATTGCTAAAGCCAATTTAGATATTGTTCCTGAAAATTTTGTTGGTGACTGCATTACAAGATTTTAAAGTTAGGAAAACTTTTGGGGAAGTGATTGTATTTCCATGGTGGTGAAATGTTGGCTTGGATAAGGAAGCTTGCCATCCTTTCTGATTCAAATAATTGAGTAGTTAAAAGGAACACTGAGCAGATGATGAGAAAAGTCTGAAGCAGAGGTCTTGGAATTATTCTAACAGTCAGAATAAACATTACTGTCCCTTTGGTGTAAAGGAAAAACTTTAAATCTGAGATGAAATGTGTTTCTGTTGTTGCACTTGAAATAATTTCCATTATGACAAAAAACCCCAAAACAAACAAACACCTGGATATTTTCTAGATCACAAGTGAAGACCTATGGACATTGGACTACATATGTCCCTTATCTACAAAACAAACCTTATCCCATTATGTTTAAGAGGGATTCATAAAATGGTATAATGGAGCCAAGCCATCCATAATTGAACAGTGGAGGAATGATGCTCTGAGACTGTTCAGTGAAAAGTGACTTCAATATGTCCTCTTTCTTAAAAGTAACTTCATAAGCTGTGCTGCAGAAGTAGAATGATACAGTGAAAGGGAGAGATGTTGTGGCATTAGAGTTGCGTAAAATTATAATTCAGCAACATTGAAGCCTGACCTCATCATACTGACTGCTGGAATCACCACAAATCATAGTGAATCTGTCGGGGCCAGGCATAGGGAGTGGGAACCCATCCCCCATGCTCCACATCACTTGGCTTCCCCCCCCGCCTCATCCATGGGGGGGAAGCACCCGCCGCCTGGCTCCCCCCAATTGATCTCTATAGTTACACAGGAATCCTCCTGTTTTGTCATGGTGGCGGCATATGCCAGTTCGCCTTCCCTTTGCAATGGAGCCCCTCTTGAAGTAGCTCTATGTAATGGGATGGGAATCAGTGAATTCTGTCTCAAAAGGGGAGTTGAACTGACGTCAAGGCCATAGCCTGGGGGGGTGGGGGAGGTGAAGGGTCAACCCTTCCCCGAAATATGTCAGGTTAAAAAAAACTGGTTTACTCATGAATTAGTTAACTAGTTAACATTCATAAGTAAACCAGTGTTTCAATTTTAAAAACCTGACACATTTAGCGGGAGGGGGGGGGGGGAGAGAATTGAACCCTGAATTCCTCCTGGCTAGGGTCCTGACCGACGTATTCCATTGAAAAATACTCCATCTGATGAGGTTGAGACACACATCTTGGTCTACAGTTCCACCAACTGTGGGTCTTCCCTCCACAAAGAGTAACAACAGCAACACATTTAATAACGGAGAGGAGGAGGAAGAGCACAGAGAGAGGGACAAAGGCAGGCCTCAGTGCCGCTGCCCCGTGACCTCTCACTGCTTTTTGAGGCTTTCGCCAGAAGTGGAGGCCTCGAAGGACAGTGAGAGGTGCACAGGGCAGGGCAGGGCAGCAGCACCAAGGCCTGCCTTCCTTCCTTCTTCCCCTCCAGGGTCTTCCTCCTCCTCTCCAAATGGAGAGGAGGAGGAAAAAGAGCCCACAAGAGAGGGACTAAGGCAGGCCTCATTGCTGCTGCTGATGCCCTGTGCACCTCTCGCTGCTCTTAGAGGTTTCCACGAGAAGTGGAGGCCTCAAAAGGCAGCAAGAGGAGTGCGGGACAGGGAAGTTGCAGAAAGGCCTTTTCTCCAAATGGAGGTACAGGCCTGGCTTCAGGGGTGGGCCACCTCTTCCTCCTCCTCGCCGCCAGATTCACCTCCTCGCTGGGCCTGAGCCCTCCTGCATTGCCCCCAGGGGTCCGGCAGCATTGCAGGGTGGTGGAGGGGGTGGGGCCAAAAGAGGTGGTGTCGCAACCCCTCAGAAATGGCCAATCGACCCCTCTGGGGTTCGCGACCCCCAGGTTGAGAACTGCTGTACTAGAAACTGTCTTTTATAGTATTCTAGGGATTCTAGATGATGTGGTTTTAACCTGAAGGTAATAAGATGCCCATTACAAATAAAATAATCTCATAGCCCAACTCTACTAAATGTTCCCGCATCTGACAGAGAGCTGAAGAAAGAATATGAGAAATACATCTGGAAAAGTCAGCCTATGAAGTCCCCTTCACTTTCTTGCCACTTTAAACCAACTGTCTCCAAACTATTGTGTTTACACTCTCTTTTCTGTCCACTCAGCAGTATATCTCATTACAATCTATTCCACCTAGACCCAGGTCACCCTGCTGCTTTGATACAAACTCATGAAAGTACTGGTTGTCCATGGGATTGTTAAGCATCTCTCCAGATTTGTAACATCTCATTGTTATATTACCTTGCTATAACTTGTAGATCAGGTTGTATAGTTGTTCTTCACTCAGTAATCATTGTTGTAGAACATAAAAATGTAAGAATAATCCTTCTGGTTCAGACCAAAGACCTATCTCTTGCAGTATAAATATATCACAGGGCCACAAACTGGAGACAAATGCAACGTACCCTTCCATTCATGTTTCTCAGCAACTGTGGATGTTGAGAGGCATCTTGTCTTTGTTACTGGGTGGAATGTATAATCATAATGACCTGTAGCCATTGATAATTTCTTACCATTGTGTATAAGATATCATTAGGTATATGATTAACTCTTTCATTCTAAAGTCTCAGTAGTTGAGATTTTGAATATGTTGCTTTTTAACCTTAGTAATTGGATAATGTGAAAACTAAGGCCACTGAATGAGAAACATATTCTTTATATAGTCATGAATAGCTTCCTCAGAATGATATTATTGCAGGTTTTCAAGCATTTATATCTATCTATCTATCAAGTGTCTGTCACATATAAAATTGAGGACAGGCTTTTAGAAAGAGAAACATAGTGGGCAAATTTGAGATGAACATTGATGAGCTTTCAGGAAAACAAATACAATGCAAGTTTTAAGAAATAGGAATGCATGAGGACTCCCACAGGGTTCAACAGAAGCATGTTGAGTGACAGCACAACAGAACTCTGCAAATATATCTATATACATCTATCTCTATCTGTAGCTAAGCTATATGTTACATGTGATCAGAATCCTGTTTTCACTTAACCAACTCTGCTTCCATGTTTCGTATGGGAGAGACAGAGTAGCTTTTCTACTTTCAGGTGCCCTTATTTGTATTGGATAAGGTTAAGTAACTAAAACAGGTTATTATGCCCCTGCAGCAAATTAATTTAAATGAATTCTTAGTTGGATTTTGCTTGTGGTGATCGTTAAATCTAATGAGCCCTTTTCTTGCTTAGTACTACTGCGATCTGTTGCCAAAAAAGCGACTTGGGATGCATTTACACTGTAATCTTAATGCAGTTTGACACCACTTTAACTACCATGACTCAATGCCTGGAATACCATGAAAATTTTAATTTTTCTTTCCAACAAGCGTTTAGGAATTGAATGGAATAGGCAAAGGTGTATTGTCTCAATGTTTATCTCCTGCCTTTTATCAGTTTTTGAATGTTTTTAATTCTATAGATAACTGCTCTTTAAAATAGTATTTATAGATTTCACTCATATTTTGCATGTATTTTAATTGTCTGCAGACCATTGTCTTATTTATAAATGCATATGCCACCTTGAGTCCCAGTGTTATGGGTAATAGCAATAGTAATAGTAGTACTCATCACAGTATCAAGGTTCCAATGACACTTCTCCATCTGGGAGCAAACTAGGATAGTTCTTGGCCTGAGACCAAGGAAAGCAAGCCAATGCTATTGAATGGATCAGGGGTTGGCATCTTCCCAAGACTCAGAGGCCACATTTGTATATGTAGACATTCCTTAGATAGGAAAAGGACAGGCCTCATCAATAGTTATGTATAAACTATACCTGGGAGTGATAAAGGAAGTGCAACATTTATCTTTTATTAAGAAAATTTGTCATAAAACAGAACGGAATGGCATATCATTTGCCGAGCTTATTATATGAAGTGTGAAGCCATGGAGCAAAACAACAAAATTTGTGAATTGTGACTGCATCCCTCCAGCGCCTCACCTTCGCAATAAAAGGAACACTTCCCCTACTGTTAGTTGAGAAAGCCTTCTGCAAATTGTCAGCTATGAAAGTCATTGGTTATAATTTGTGTTGTTTTCTGTTGCAGCGTTGGTTGGAGGGCCGCTGCCTCGGGGGCATGAATTTGAATTGCATGATGCTCGATTTCACTGGGGCAGAGAAAATCAACGCGGCTCAGAACATACTGTTAATTTTAAAGCTTTTCCCATGGAGGTAAGAATGGCCTCACCTTGCATAGCCTTAGATTTTCTCCTCAAAATATTAAACCACAGCCTGAAAACCTGTTGGTTTCATTTTAACCCAGTGGCTTGTTGATTTATAGTAATACTTAAAGACCGTCATTTGCATAGGGAATTCATATGTAGAGTATTCTGCCTCTGGTACAAATTCTACTGCATGATGAATTGGTCTTGAAGTTAACCCACAGTACTATTAACTCCAGCATTAATAATATTTTAACAAGATCACCTATTTCCAGTGTCACCTTGACTAATACCTGGAACAAACAGGCCCTATACATTCTTTGCTTGCCTTTGGTAAGTAAGAGAAAATCAAGTCAAAATCATCCGTGGCTTTTTAAGTATATAAAAACGAGCCAATGCATGGCACAACTGTCTAGTGCAGAGGTTCTCAATCTTCCTAATGCTACAACCCTTTAATACAGTTCTTCATGTTGTGGTGATCCCCAACCATAACATTATTTTATTGCTACTTCATAATTGTAATTTTGCTACTGTTATGAATTGTAATGTAAATATCTGATATGCAGGATGTATTTCCATTCATTGGATAAAATTTGGCACAAATACCCAATATGCCCAAATTTTAATATTGGTGGGGTTGGGGCGGATTGATTTTGTCATTTGGTAATTTTAATTGCTGGGATTTATAGTTCACCTACAATCAAAGGGTATTCTGAACTTCATCAAGGATAGAATTGAACCAAACCAAACTTGGCACACAGAACTCCCATGACCAACAGAAAACAGAAAATACTGGAAGGGTTTGGTGGGCATTGGCATTGAGTTTTGAAGTTGTAGTTCACCTACATTCAGGGAGCACTGTGGACTCAAACAATGATAGATCTAGACCAAACTTTCCACAAATACTCACTATGCCCAAAACACTGGTGGACTTTGGGGAAAATAGACCCTGACATTTGGGAGTTGTAGTTGCTGGGATTTATCGTTCACCTACAATCAAAGAGCATTTTGAACTCTACCAATGATAGTATTGCGCCAAACTTCTCACACAGAGAACCCCCATGACCAACAGAAAATAGTATGTTTTCTGATGGTCTTTGGCAACCCCTCTGACACCCCCTCGTGACCCCCCCTGGGGTCCCGACCCCCAGGTTGAGAAAACTGGTATAAATGATTTCTGGTTTTTGGTGAAATGCAGGCTTTAAAACAGTCTTGGATATTACCATTTGGCAGCACTACAGTTGCATGTATCTATCTATTATACTGGCTCATAATATTCAGGTATTTCTGCATGGTAGGCAATTATTTTTTATATTATAAAAGATATTTCAGTGCATATTTGTTTGACTTTAAATATTTTCATGCTATTTATCTTAATCCCTTTAGAAGCCAGAAAACAAATTCCCTTTCTTTTTTAATTCTTTGTAGGGTTTGTTATTAAGCACTGAGCTGCCGTGATAAAGACTTATTTTCAGCACTGTGTCAAAAGACTTTTGGGTCCACTTCAGTCACACAAAATTTGCTTGGCTGCCTCACTAAAAAAAAACCCTGAAAAAGTTGTAAATATGCAGAAAACCTTGAGGGTTTTTTTAAAAAAGAATTTTTTTTAGAACAGGCAGTGTTTTCACACTCCCTGTTCACATAGTCCTCTGTGCAATGACAGAAGAAACATGGAAGATATTCTGAAAGAGAACATAAATCAGTATATGAAATCTTACACAAGTATAGATTTAGAACTTCTGTATTGGAATGAAAGAAGTTAAGTAAGGTTTTACTTTTTCTGTGTGATTGTAGAGAATGACCCCATATCTGGAGGGGATATGTTCCCAGGCTTTGTGTGGATATGCACAACCATGAATAATATAGAATCCTAGTGAAACAAAGAACTCCTGGCCCAAGAATACTACAGAGATGCATGGGAAGAGTTAGAAAATGTCAGACGTGGGTAAATGAAACTGTACAGATTAGTCCCACAGATAAGGGATCATATTGTGTTGCAACAATTCTGATAGTAGAAGTGAGGCATTTTATTAGGATGGCTCTCTCTGACTTGATATCTACATATCTCATTACCTGCTGTGCTATGACACGAGGCTGTGGAATCATGGGAGCTGTACTGCTGGGGCACTAGCACTCTTTGGCAGAGAATACTAAAGACCTTGTAAAACTCCAGCTCCCATGATTGCATGGCATTGAGCCATTGAAGATCAAGTGTAGTTGAACTGTGTTGAATCTACAATGTGGATGCACCTGAAGTTCATAAATGTTTTTCTTTGTGCTCTTTAGCCCTAATGGACCCCAGTTGGTCCAAGCAATGATTTTAGTTTGTATTATGTTTCATTTTTATGGGAAGAAATAACTTCCTGATTTTTTAAAGTGAGGCAGTGTTGACTATTTTTCCTGGACATCTGGAAAATGTATCCTCAAGGTTAGGACATTCTGGTTCATGGTCAAGCACATTAGCTAAGTAGAGGTTTTCCAGTGTGACTTCTGCAACTGATGCTCTTGAAATAAATTACTACGTTGATAACATATCTGCATGAGATAATATCTGAGTTCTTTGCTATTTTTGTTGAGTAACATTCAGCAAATACTAGAGAGGAAGAAATCTGTCAGTCTCATTAGAAGTATAGGAACCTTGGAAGCTGCGTGATATTAAGTCAGACCTTTGGCTGATCTAGTGAAGTGTTGTCTGCTCTGATACATAGCAGTGACCTTACAAAGTTTTGACGAAAGCATTTCCTAGACCTTCACAAAGATGATTTGGAACAGTCTACATCAAAACATTGCTTGTAGCACTGAGCATTCTTTGACACTGAGAGAAGTGTAGTTGTCCATATTTTTCTATATATTGGTGCAGACCACATGCATAGTTATGTAACAGGTTCCAAGTTCAATTCTTGACATCACATTGACATCAGTCCTGGCTATGTGTGTATATTGGGGGTTGGTCTTAGAGAGTCCATAATCAATCTCAAACTGAATCAGCCTGACTCATACCTATAATTTGTTCTATGAGGAAAAAACCCCTCCGTTCTCTCCTTTACAAATAACCTGTTCCTCCTTATCTCACCCCTGAGTTTTTAACTTTTTGTCCTGCACAGGCGGGCCGCCCATTGTCTTTGTGATTGTGTTTATTGTAATTTTAAACTGCTCAATGTATTCCTGTGTTGTTATGTAATTATGATGTTGTTATTTGTTGCTTTGTATATTTTGTTTTTATTTCATTTGTATTTTGTTGTACTTTGTTGTTTGGGCTTGGCCCCATGTAAGCCGCCATGAGTCCCCGTTGGGGGGAGATGGTGGTGGGGTATAAATAAAGTTATTATGATGATGATGATGATTATTATTATTCTATTTAATGGAAACCTGCTTTCTGGAAAATTATAAAGAATCACATTTCCAATTTGGACAAAGGGGTGAAACTCATCTTTTTAGGCCACAATCCCCTGATCCTCTCACACCATAGGGAGCTGCTATTTTGCACACACAAGCATACATTCCTGCAAGGATTAGTGGCATGCTTTTCATCTCATCCAGCTTGACTCTTATATTGGGCACTGTTGTTGCATGAGAACTGAAGTGCAAATAGTTCACAGCGTGACTTAGATATTGTCAAACACATTCAGTATTTTCCCCATAGCTGATTAGCAGATTGGAAGGTTTGTTTTATAGAATTGAAGTCTTACCCTTAACCTTCCAACAGAGAACAACAAGAAAGAAAACCCCAGAGAAAGTGCTTGATACTATCTTTAAATACAAAGGAGAGGCATGAAAGCTCAGTGATTACATTATTATCCAATGCTAAGGTCTGTTGAATATCAGGTTTACTTTGTCTTCTTTTATTTAATTCAAGTGGTGAATTCACAGGGTTTGAAATGGAGTTTGGTTACAGGTAATTTAGCAACAGGAATATTGAATGGTAGAGCTGTTAATTAGTGAAAAACAATACAGATGACTTGAAAATAAAGCACCCAAGTCCTTTTCACTGAGCTGCTATAAGCAGCTGCTTTGGGTCAAGTTAACAACCTTGCCTTTTCCCTTGGAAACCTCGATTGTGTTCTCACAAAATTCTAAGAACAAACTGTCGCTCCACTGCTAAGTTTGGTGGCAGAGTATTTCTCAAGCAGGGGCTGCAAATCTTGTGTTTTCACTGTAGGTGAGGCTCTTGAATGCCAGTAATTATTGAGAATTATTATAATTAAATAATAATAATTTATTTGTAGCCCGCTCTATCTCCCCAGGAGGATTCAGGGTGCCTTCCAACATAATAAAGACAAACATTCAATGCCTGTATAAAACAGAAAAAAAGATAAACAACAAACAATATGATACATTACACAATGAATTAAAACAGGTAATTTAGATAATTATCATTAAATAATCATCATTTACGCCATTAAAAGGCAGCTATGGTAGAATGCCAAATCAGTTCCCTTTCCGTTCCATTTATCAGTATTGCAAGCTCTATTCCTTCTTCTCGTTATATGCTTGAGAGCATAATAATGTTTTAGATGCTTTTTAAAAGTGAGTAAGGATGGGGCTGTTTTCATTTCTTTGGGGAGGGCATTCCAAAGTATGGGCAACTACTGAGAAGCCCCCCCCCCTGTTCCCACCAGCCATGCTTGAGATGGGGGTGGGATCGAGAGTAGGGCCTCCTTAGCTGATCAAAGAGCCCAGGCAGGTTTGTACAAGGAGATGCAGTTTTCTAGATAGGCTGGATCCAAACCATTTTAGATCCTAACTCCAGAGTTTTTAAAACCCAGTCATGCTGTCCATACTGTGTCCAAATTGTGGGGCTATTCTAGGGCTTTGGCCAAGCTCTGGCATATTCTCTGACTGCAGTAAGCATATTTTGACTTCAGTAAGGCCTTTGACAAGGTCCCCCATGATCTTCTTGCAAACAAACTAATAAATTGTGGGATGCACAATACTACTGTTAGGTGGATTTTTAATTGGTTTAGCGACTGTATCCAAAGGGTGCTCACCAACTGTTCCTCTTCATTCTGAAAAGAAGTGACCAATGGAGTGCTGCAGAGTTCTGTGCTGGGCCCAGTTCTGTTCAATATCTTTATTAATGACTTGGTTGAAGATTTAGAGGGCATGCTTATTAAGTTTGCAGATGACACCAACTTGGGAGAGAGTAAGACCACCAGCATTGAAGCAATGATCCTGTGCCATCAACTTCACTGGACAGGCCACATTGTCCAAATGCCCAATCAACATCTCCCAAAGCAGTTCCTTTACTCCTAGCTCAGTGTTGGTAGATAGCAAAAGAGATTTAAGGGTGAGTTTAAAATGTGGAATAAACTCTGAGAACTGGGAAGCTCTGGCCCTCAAACATTCTCACTGGAGGTCAGCAGTTACCAACGATGGCATAGATTTTGAAGAGGCATGAATAGAGAGCAGAAGGGAGAAACATGCCAAGAAGAAGGCATGTCAAGAAAATCCTTGCCCAGACCACCTTCCATCTGGAAATCTATGTCCTCATGACAGACCATGCGGTTTCAGAATAGGCCTCCACAGTTATTTATGAACCCACCCCCAAGACTCCACCCCTGGAAGACAATGTTACTTGGCCACAAGTGATCATCTATGACTCCAGAAGACAGGATCAGAATTCAAAACAACCTTAACAGATTAGAGAGCTGGGTCAAAACTAACAAAATTAATTTCAACAAGAGGAAATGTAGGATATTAGATTCAGGCATTAAAAATAAAATGCTCAGATACAAGATGAGTGATGCCTGGCTCAACAGTAGATTTGAAAATGATCATGGAGTTTTAGTAGACCACAAGTTGAACATGAGCCAACAATGTGATGCAAAAGGTGAAAAGGCCAATTGGATTTTTTGGGCTGCATCAAAAGGAGTATAGTGTCTAGATCAATGGTGCCCCTCTATTCTGCTTTGGTTAGCTCTCATATGGAATACTGTGTCCAATTCTGGGCACCACAATTTAAGAGAGATATTGACAAGCTGGAACGTATCCAGAGGAAGGTAACTAAAATGATCATTCCCTATGAGGAGCGTCTAAAGACCATTCCCTATGAGGAGAGTCTTAAAGCGCTGGGTATGTTTAGCCTGCAGAAGAGAAGGTTGAGAGGATATATCAATGTCATGTAGAAATATTTGAGACTGTAGACCCGGAGACTAGGACTCGAAGCAATGTACGTAAATTACAGGAAAGGTGATTCTACCTGAACATTAGGAAAGAACTTCTTAACCATAAGAGGAGTTCAAGAGTGGAACCCTCTGCCTTGGAGTGTGGTGGAAGCTCCTTCCTTGGAGGCTTTTAAACAGAAGCAGGATGGCCATCTGTCGGGGGTACTTTGGTAGTGCTATTCCTGCATGTCAGGGGTTGGGCTGGATGGACCATGTGGCCTCTTCTAACTCCATGATTCTGTGATTCTTACCATGGGCTAATCCATTTTAATCTGATTCATTTTGCAATAAAGATTGGAAGTTCCTGGATGTCATGTAGACAACTAAGAACAACTTTGAGGTCAGTCTGGGCTTTTGAGTCAGCTTCCACAAGCCATTAGGACTTCCTGCACAAGCTACACCCTTTTCTTTGTATCTTTTATCGAAATTATAGGATATGTTATGTTTTGCATGTTCACATATTCACATGAAGTCATGGGACATATTCCCCACATATGTTTAGTTCCTTTTCCCATTTTCTACTGGTGAGTAGCAAAAAACAAAAACAAAAAAAAAAAAAAAAACCCAGGGCTTGAGGGTACATAAAATGTAATGACACCTCAGTCTTAGATGCATGGGGACGGCTTTGTATTGACACACAGGATCTGAAGGTAAATGTGTTTCCTACAGGATCACCTTCAGAAGGAGTTGCACTAACACAAATTCATCACATACAGTGGAGTTATTTAAATGTTCAGGCAGCTATGTGTTGTCATTAGCAATAAGCAGCTCTTTCCAAGAAAAATCCACTGCACCCTGATCTTCAGTTGTTTCATGATGTTAATGATGTCCTTTCTGCTGAGAAGGGCATTTCATTAATCACTATGTTTTTTTTGAAGTACAGATAATAGTAGTTGGTATGTGAGAAGCACAAAGCTATTATTTGAGATAGATGTGCTAGTGAAGATATAACTTAGGAGTGGGAATCACGCAGCCTTCAGATATTGTGGGACTGCAAGTCCCAGCAGATTGTCCATCAGGTCTAGTTAATACAATGCTATCAACTATTCAACTGTATCAAGTATGCTTTCTTATGTCTTAAGTCTAAAGCCGAAGGAGTTCTTACAATATATTATTTTAGCTTTTGCTATGTTTTGCTCAGTGGAACTGACAGTTACTCTTCATAGTTTCTCATTCACTTTTTGAACTGGCTTACAGTAAGATATTAGTATGGATTCTTGTGATCATTCTTGTCAAATGATAACTCCAGAACTTGGATGGATAATTATAAACTTTTCAAAAAGCCAAAATCTTTTGGCCTGTTTTCTTTATCAGTGTAAATGTAGGCGACAAGAGAAAGGAGAAAGAGCTGTCACTAGAGTCCAGCATTAAAACTGGTTAGTATGTTGAAATGGTATAGATAGCAGTGATCTATGATTCTCTCACTGTATTTCCCTTTTCCTCCCCACATCTTTCAATGGGATTTCAGATTCCTAAGAAAATGCGAATAAAAGAGTTTGTGTGTAGGCATGAAAAAGAGTTTGTGGAAGAATGAGTCATCTAACCTTCCTTCCTTCCTCTCTCCCTCCTTTCACTAAATCAGGGCAGCAAGTCTAAGAGAAAATGTGAAATAAGCTATTGAGGAGTGGAGGCTGACATAAAAATATTGTCCCTCTGTCTTACATACTCACAAAGAAATTCTTCAGTGGTAGACTGTCATTTTACAAGTCTGACATTTAATAAGCTTTTGTATCATATGATAATTCTCAGCATCATTACTTTTATATTTGTTGTGAGGCAGTGATGGTCTAAACTTAATAGGAGGTGGAGTGGAATGTGGTTTCTCATGAGAAGGCAAATAAATTTTATTGCTTTCTGCTAAGAAGGCGACATGAATCATTTTGTGCTTTACTGAAAATTAACAATGTGATACAATTGAAGTAATGACTTTTCAAACATAACTCAATACGTCCCACTCCTAGAATCAAAAGCCCCAGATCTCATATTTTGAACAATAATGATTGGTAGAATTTAGATTTTATTGCATAAGGCAGCAAACACATATTACAGATGGATCATCACTCTGGTGATGGGCCTTAGTGCACGCTGGGAAGGGGAGCCAGTGGGTGGGAAGCCGGCCCCGTAATGGTCCAATTTTTGGGGCTCTGAACCAAAAACAACTCTCCCTATTTCGGGAGGCTTCCCAAAAAATAGATCGGGCCCCCTAACAAAAGCTGGAAAACGAAATGGGGCAAGGTTTACCCTGAAAGCACAACCTATTGTACAATGCCTTACACACCTTGCTGCCATCTTGCCCCCTCTCTGTGACTATCTTATGACTAACTATTAATGCAGGATGTTGAATGTATGTATCACGTCTTATTGGCTTTCTGTTTTTGCAAACAGGCTCGGCTACATATTATTAATCTATTACTGAGAAACCTTCCTTGTAGATCAGTCCAATTCCAAGTAAAGTTATCACTAGCTGACAATTTCTCCCGGGTGACCTTGGCTGTTGCCAAGTTTCTCTCTGAGGTAGCCACGATAAGACAGCTTCCTGTAAGAGACACAGGTTGAAACTTGCCTTTTATATATTACCAGTGTTTTTACCCATGTTCATATGCATCTAGCACTTGTTTATGAATTTGCTGTGCACTCTTTCTGCTGAGCAAATTGGATCTTTGGACTGTAATAAAGATTGTAAGGTGTAACTATTAATGGGTAAAGCCTATCAAGAGTTCCCAAACCCATAGCATTCCTGTCACCTACCTTGGTGTGATGGGTCCCTTCTTCTGAGCTGGCTTAGCAATAGTAGGTGACATTACGGGGTGGGAGTTTCTTCCACTTTTCTTTCTCCCTCACTATACTAAAACTGTCAATTTTCTGTTTATTTTATATTTAATAGTTATATTTGATTTTCTGTTTTTCAAATCTGAAAATAAAAATATAATAATAATACAGAACAGTAATAGTGTGAAAAGGCAAAATTTCAGGTGTAAGCAGGGATATGATTGCGGGATCATGAATTGCTGATTCAATGCAATAGCGATATCAAAGGTGTTCAGTATACTGTGTATTTCTACCAGTGATAGTAAGAGTGTAGTGGAATTATAATGATAAGACAATGTTTTTATTAACATTGAACTAGAATAGCATATACTTTATTTTCTCCATTGAGGCTAACTGAACAGTTTAGTAAAAGGTTGCCCCCTAGGGTTGTCAGTGGTCTCCCTCTTTCTAATGACTGTTCTAAAACAGCAAGGGGCTGCATTATAAGCTTCAAATTAGAATAGAGACTCCTTCCTTCCTTGTACTACAAGGGTGGGTCAATAAGTCTGTGACTTTTTGAATGAAACACAGGTTTTTAAAAAGTAAAAATCATTTTATTTTTCAACGTAGTCTCCTTTGAGTTCTATACACTTTGTCCCACGTTTGTCCAATTTTTTAATCCCTTCCAAAAAATAAGATTTGTTGAGGTCATCAAAATAGGTATTTGTTTGTGAGATGATTTCATTGTTGGAGTCAAATCTCTTTCTGCCGAGCCATTTCTTCAGGTTTGGAAACAAGAAATAGTTACTCGGGGCTAAATGTGTGCACCCTTGCATTGTCCTGGGAACACAGGGGAACTCCAGACAAGAAACAATCAGCCCAAAAAACCTACAACCCTGTGATTCTGGCCATGAAAACCTTCATCAATACATTATCACACATTTGTTGGTTGAAGTACAGCTAACTATCCTCACTTTTTTTAAAAAAACCAAATTATTACACTGATTTTTCTTTTACAGCAAAATATTTATTTTGCATACTAGGGATTGTTTCCCCTGAAAATATATATGGATGATATAAAGTTTATTCCTTAATTACATTTTGATTTCCCAAGATAGATTTTAATCACCTTTCTTTTTTCCAAACTCACAGTAAACCTGATAATGATTATCATGGTGACTTTC
This sequence comes from Anolis apletophallus, assembly GCA_030556195.1. Taxonomy (NCBI): domain Eukaryota; kingdom Metazoa; phylum Chordata; class Lepidosauria; order Squamata; family Anolidae; genus Anolis; species Anolis apletophallus. The sequence continues at coordinate 96,875,859 of JARBWK010000007.1, read as the reverse complement.
CAATAGCCCTGTGGATAGAGATAATAGAATATCTGTACTCTACAAGGTGCTTAACCATTCATGCTACAAGATTTAATTACATTATATGTACACATGGAATTTCCATATAATTCAGTATCAATGATTTCCCAAAAAACAGATTTGTCACTATATTGCTAACAAGTTCATTCTCCAGAACTGGTCTCTTTCTCCTGTTTAGTGCTTTCTAGTTTATAGTCACTTAATAATTCAAGACATACAATCAGCTCTATCTCATTTAGTGACTGCTATGTTGACTACAAAAAGATTTCACTGCTTGAATCTGGTCTGTTGCTTTCATTTATTATCTTCCATTGTAAGATTACTCATGCATAGTATTTCTGGATGTGTGCTGGCATTCATAATTGGGCATTTTGTTTGTTCAGGTAATTGTATGCTACCACTGAATTAGCTCTCGTGCATTTGGTGAATTCTGGATGCATTTTCTGGCCCAGTGAGAATTCCAATGTGTTGAGTCTTTAGGGCAGAAATGAGCAACTGCCAGGAATTCAAAGGTAACACTGGTCCTACAACATACCTTGGATGACTGCAGTCCACCTGCCTGACCCTCTTAACATTTCACAAAGGAAAACCATGGTGTATATCTCCAAGCAACATCAGTGTGTAGTTATGATGCAAATGTTACTAATGAGAAAAAACTGATAAACTAGAAAAAGCTCCACCAGAGGCTAATGGAAAGGGGAAGACCCCACCCCCCAATTAAACACCAACTGTACTTTGAAATCAGGTTGTAGCCATTGAAGAAAGTTGAGGACAAAAGGGAAAAGGAGCAAGAAGAGAAACATGGTGACATTTTAAAAGCGACTGAACTGCTCAGGGGGATGCCTTGTCATGCACCCTTTGCAAAGGAATTTCATATAAACATAGTTCCCAAGTTACGAACAAGATAGGTTTCTGGATTCTGATGAACTAAAGTGTTCTGTCATGTTGCATGAGGATTCATAAGGACCTACCCATATTTACTCGAGTCTAATACACACCTCAAATTTCAAAACCCTGAAACCCCCCAAAAGTATTTACCCTATTAAGTGAATCTAATGCACACCCTTATGTTCTGAAGGTAATTTAGCCAAAAGAAAAGGTGAGTATTAGACTTGAGTAAATAGTTTATACCCACTTACAGAGTAGACACATCCTTTACAATCCTTAAAATTGGAGGTTGTGAGATCTCTCAAAGAAAGGGAGATGGTAAAGAGGAGAGATGGATTCTAAATGGGATTGCCATGTCATAAGCTTCCCCTTCAGGTCTCAGGGTTCTGTTGTGTTTCTCCACTCCTCCAGAAGGGAGACAAATCTCAGAGTGAACAGCAGTGTAGGAGGAGAACATCTGATTCTGTTTGTTTTGTGTGAGGCTGCTCTAAAGCCTGAACACTTATTTCCTGGCAACATAATTCAAATTGCACTAGGAATCAAGGGGAAGGGCCAAAGTACACATGCACGTAGGTCCATCCTGAGTTTTGGAGCAAGACAGAGGTACGGAATGTCAGTTGTGACTCTTCTTGTCACACAAACTCTGGCAACAGCAGCATTGGGTCTAGAAAAATCTGCCTGTCAGCTGGTATTCCCTATTAACACAGCAGCATAGAGCCCTGGGAAATCTATCCATGTGTTATATGTGCTACACATGGAGCTGCAGTGTCGCAATGGGTTAAACCCTTGTGCCAGCTGAATTGCTGCCCTGAAGGTCAGTGGTTTGAATCCATGAGATGTGGTGAGTTGTGGTCTGTCAGCTTCAGCTTGCCATGTGGGAACATGAGAGAAGCCTCCCACAGGATGGTAAAACATCTGGGTGTCCCCTAGGCAATGTCCTTGCAGACGGCCAATTCTCTCATACCAGAAGCAACTTGCAGTTTCTTAAGTTGCTTCGCACACTACAAGTAAGGCTGTAAGGGATGTGACCCCTGCTGAAAATACTAGCAACAGCTTTAGTTCCTTAGTGTATTTTCAAGCCTGTCTGTCTGTCAAAAATGGATCTCCCTACTTCACCACCCCCATATTATCTGGTTTGGTGGATTTTCCTAGATTCTGGGCTCATTTATCTAGAAACCGTTTGTGTTAAGCTGGCCCAATAATTCCAACCTGAGTGTCAATTTCTCCTGTTTCCTCTCAGTAAGGTGACTTAAAGACACCATAAGCCCTTTGCCACCTGCTCTCAGAAGTCTTAAGGGATGGGGATTGTATATCTAATGCAAGATGTGGAGACTTTCTCCCTTACACTGAATCTGAATGCCATGTAAGAGGATATTTCAAGACTGAGTGTTTAGCTCATTGCTTGACCAGCCCCCAACCTCAGCACTAACAGCTGAGGTGACTTGAGGGCTTTAAAAAATGTGATTTAGGAAACCTATTTGGTTTCAATGGAGCACACTGAAAGCAAACAATGTACAGCTTTACTCGATATGCAATCATCGTCAGAAGGGTTTGGGGTATGGATTCCCTTTTCCAACATTATCTATTTCTTCATAATTTTGAAATCTTCTAAATGTTTGTCTGTGGATATGTAACCTACTGCACTACCCTTTTGGTTGGCAAGCTGTCACCAAGTATAGTGTTAGGCAGATTATAGACAATATAAGGAATATTTTCCATCTGCCTCTCTATAAGCTCTTTTATCATCTGTATCCATGCATATAATCAATAATGGAAAGGTGAGTTTCAGGGCTATATCTGCCAGTCACACTTCCTAGCCAAGTTTTAACCAAAAATGAAAGGGCATGACTGTGGATAGGAAAGAATAACACATAGACACATGGAGCTGGTTTATATTGACGTCTATGTTCTGTTTGTAAAATGTTGTATTTTTCCAAATTTGGGGAAATAGATATTTTGGGGGAAATGGAAATGTTACATCAATACCCTTTCATTTGTATATACCTTCAAACTGCTTGTCAACTTATGATGAACAATTGAATTTCTTAGGCAAGGGATATTAGAAGTGGTTTTGCCAATTTCTTTACCTGAAATATATTCTGCAGCACCTGGTATTTGTATGCAGCTTCCTGTCCAAGTATTGACCAGGTATGGCCCTGCTTAGCTTTCAAGATCAGAGGGATCTAAGACATTTAGGATATTTAGTCTCTTAGCACCCTTTACAGATGGAAAAGCACTCTGTTACTTTAGGGACATAAATTGTGTTCTATAAATAATAGGATGCAAATATACATGGATGCATCGAAGGATGTGTGGAGAGGTGTTTTGAAGACTTATCTCCACCAGTTGCACTGTCTCTTTACTATTCACATGTTTGGGATTTATCTAAAGCCGCTTTAGAATAGATGCATAGAGTTCCTACACATGACACCAGAGTTTTGTCCAATCAGTCCACTTCCATAAAGAATCCTCTATACATGAACAGTGTTTTCTGAATGAAGAGTGCATAAGCATGGTAATTGGTTGCACTTGAAACAGCAAACAGAGCTTGGGAAAACTACTTTTTTGAATTCCAGCTCTCAGAATCCCCCAGCTAGAATAGTTGTTTTGGGATTTCTACTCACATTTTTCCAAACTCTGCTGTTTAGCATGGCGTGAGTGCTACCTACGCATTAACTCAAATATTTGATTGATTTGACTGGATTTCACTTTTTAAACTTGTTTTTCACTTCAGCCCTTGTGAACTCCTCTGGCTTGTCATTCTTCCTTTGCTTTGCTGTTTGATGCAAAATGTCTTTGTGATATGATGAAGCTGTTTTCATAAGTTGGCACCATACTGATTCAATGCATTTTAATTTCCTTTACGTCTCCTTTTTAGGCTGTTTATGAAAAACATATATTATTTTAAATCACTCACTTTGCAATTGAAAACCTTAGCATCACCTCTTAGAATGACTCCCCATGAAGATATGGCACTTAATGAGCACATTCACTGTTCTTAGTGGCTCAATTGCACTCTCTTCATTGACCCAAGTTAAGTTCTCTATTTATGTAGATCTCTGTGGTTATTAGGTATCATTTTTATTTGAGGTTGTTTTCAACATGTAGTTTGCCAAAATGATAAGAGGCTAATAACACTATTTGAAACATTTTCTGTTCCTGGTTTGAAAGTGTTGCTCCTGTTTAATTGTGTGATACTTACTCTGATAGTAGTTGTTATACTCCAGAAACTTAGTTTTTGTGGCTTACACAAATTATGTTAAATTGGTTGAGACTTGAGATATTCATTGAAAAGCTATAGCAAAATATGCGGCAGGATATCCTGCAAAATCAAAGGGTTTTTTGTAGTTTAATAAACTTTTCCCCATGTTTTTTAAAATAGAGAATCAACCAAATGACATTCAAACCCCAGGAACAAAAATTGTGTTGCTGTAGGTTTTTTGGGCTGCATGGCCATGTTCCAGAAGCATTATTTCCTGACGTTTCACCTGCATCTATGGCAGGCATCCTCAGAGGTTGAAAGACCTCACAACCTCTGAGAATGCCTGCCATAGATGCAGATGAAATATCAGGAAAGAATACTTCTGGAACATAACCATACAGCCCAAAAAACTTACACTCAGTGATTCTGACCATGAAAGCCTTCGACAACACAACAAAATTTGTGTTACATAAGGTAATACCTGTTTATTAGTCAACATAGATTCATTATCATAGTGTTTATTGTACATAATGGCAAAACTAGAGTTTAGATGTGACGGGGTAGTTAGAGTTGAGATACAGTGGCATTAAAACCAAAATATGACAGCATTCCTATATTTGAGATCATCTCACATATTCTGTTGAATATGGTCCTTGGATCTCTTCCTCTTTCTCTCTCCATACTTCATATATCCATCCGCCTGCCATCTACGATCTATTGGGAGACATCTACAATCTACTGGGGAGGGCCTTCTCTTGATCCCACCACCTATTCAAGGATGCTTGGTGCAAATACAGGAGAGGGCCTTTTTGGTGGCTGTTCCCAGACTGTGGAACTCCCTCCCAAGAGAAACCAGAATAGTCCCATCTTTGATAACCTTCTGAAAGGAGGTCAAGACCTTCCTCTGGCAACAGGCTTTTGGTGAAGGGTAAGGGAAGACTCTGGGGAGGGTGGGTGGGATTGGGGGATATGTGTTTTAAATGCCATTTTAATGTATTTGCTGTATTTTAATTCTGTTTTTATCACATTGTTATTATTTAATTGTTTTTTTAAACTTTTGTATTTTTCTTTTAAAACTGTTTAGTGTGGATAGATGTTAGCTGCCATGAGTTCCCATGTAGAGAAAGGTGGAATATATATGAGGATGATGATGTTGATAATAATAATAATAATCTATATGTTCTATTCACTCCCTTGGAATTTCTCATCACATCCATAAACACCACCAAACAACAATTTTCCTTTGATTCCTGTCAATAATCTATTCTCTCTCATGAATACACATACATTTCCATATATCAGAAAAACACACACACAAAGTGCATGTACCCATAGTGATTTTCCAGTCTGGATTGACAGATGTGCCCATTCCATTATATATACCTCCCAGCTGAGCTAGCAGCTAAAATGTGGACGTCTGAAAGTATGATTTGCTTGAAAAGTATGGTTATATTTAATGATGGCAACTTAGGTATCTACATAGGCTGCCCTGAAGGGTTTGGTAATCTATCAGCAATCTGTAGTCCACAGATAGTCTGCATGCCTACTACATAAAAATATGAGCCAGCACTTTCAATGGAATTGAAAAACGAAAGCCAGCAAGAAATATGTCTCTATTATTTCATTGTGTAACTGGTTTTACAGTAGTTGAATCCAATTTAGAGGACCCTTACCTGGACTAGTCATTTCATATTACTTATCCAATTAAGTCCAGATGACCTTAACCTTACATCTCAAAAGCAGTGGCCAATTGAAATAATGAAGGCTATTTTTAAAATATAGCTTTAGGCTTGGATTTAAAGAGAAAACACAGGAGTTTATTCAGGATGTATCTTTAGTTTATTCAGGTCACAATGTGACTTTACTGTAAAAGATGATGTTGCTGTTATGTGCCTTCATGTTGACTCCAACGTTTGTTAACTGAAGCATGGGGTTTTCCTGACAAGATTTATTCAGAGATGGTTTGATCTTGACTTTTTCCCTTTCTCTAAGGTTGAGAGTGCTTAAAGTCACCCAATACCTATCCATGGCTAAGCAGGGATTCAGACCCAGGTCCCTTGGTGTCTTAGGGCTCTTCTACATAGCCATATAACCCAGAATATCAAGGCAGATAATCCACAATATCTGCTTTGAACTGGATTATCTGAGTCCACACTGCCACATAATCCAGATCAATGTGGATTTTATACAGCTGGGTGGAAGGGGCCTTAGTCCCCAATATACAAGCCACTACACCACTATTCTATGCACTGTAGTACTACACTCAACACAGTTTAAAAAAATCACTTGGTTGTAATGCTTTCCTCTGGTATACTGTAACTCACCAGAAATCATCATCATCATCATCATTATCCAGAAACAACTTTTTACAGAAGAGAATATAAAGATGTGCATCACACTACATGGAATGTCTATAAAAGCATTTTGTACATCCAGAATTTCATCATCCTGATTTCTTAATTTTTAAACTGAACCTTCTTTCCCTTTACGCATAAATTTGGTTCAGTAAGGCACACTTGAGTCAGCAATAGAGAAAAGTTGGCAAAGCATCTTGAATTTGTGTCTGGAATACTTGAACTCCCAAGACATGTAATGTTTGCCTTAAAGAGTAGGTTAGCAGTAAGACTGTTTGGAGAAGAATTTCTAGTTTCCCTGCTATTCACACAAGTGGCAAACTGAGTGCAATCCAGACAAAATTGGTGGTTTATTTATTTTTGGATTAAGGGATTGAAATTCAGTCCTATTCAGGACCCTATTCATATTACAGAATTATAGGACAATTATTTCACATTAACTGCCACAATTACATCCTATGGGATTTGGAGTGCAGGGAGAAGCATTTAGAATTCTGAATCAGTGGTCCCCAGTGCTCACCAAATTATAAACTTCAGGATTGCATAGGATGGAAACATGGTATTACATTGGAACAATGATGCTATAGTTGTATTGGGAGAATGGGCTCCCAAAGACAACAGGTTGCAGCTTGAGTGTACTGGAGTTTGTTTTAAGCCTGTATACAAATTTTCTATAACAGACTAGAGTGTTGAGAACAGGGGCAGTTCTTAGTGGAGGCCAAGTAAGCGGTCGCCTCAGGGCGCAAGAGGCCAGGGGCGCATCTGGCCGCCAGGTTCCACGCATGCGCCTTTGTTGCAGCGCGAGGTGACTCCAGGTGGACTGAGACGCTGCACTGCGGGGCGCATCTTTGTCCCCGCTGCTGCTGGCCTGGTGCTAGTGCCTGAGGAGGGAGGGAGGAGAAGGAGGGCTGGGCAGAGGGAAGGAGAGGGGAGGAGGAGCGGCAGATCACACCCTCAAGCCTGGAGGCGCACCACCTCCCTTCTGCTCTGCACATGCGTATTTGGACGGCGCGGGCTCTTCCGTTTCCCGCCAGGCGAGAGCAGCTCAGCGCCACGAGGCCAGAGAGGAGGAAGCTTTGCCTGCCCTCCAGGCCCACGCCCTCTGCGCCCAGCTGGAAGCACGAGAAGGCAGCTTTGCCCACGCCGAGGGAGCTCTCCTTCCCATTTCTCACTGTCCTTTCCACCCTCCTCCTTTGCTTCCTCACTCTCCACCCTCACTCCCCCGCCTCTCTCCCTCTTTTTCCTTCGTTCATACCCCCTCTCTTCCCTCCCTCCCTCCCTCCCTCCTCTCTTCTCGTCACTTCCCTTTCATCCTCCAGTTCTTCCTTCCTTCCCTCCCCCACTCCCTCCCTTTCTCTCCTCCTTCTTTCACTCTCTTTTCCCTTCCTCTCCTCTCTCTTCCTTCCCTCCCTCCTTCCCATGTTTGTGCGCGCGCACACACACACACACACACACACAAGCTGTGTGCCAGTCTGGTGATCTGGAAAATAAAGTAAGGAAAAAAACATTGGTTTCTAATATATGTAATGCCTTTATGTTTGTGGGTCAGGGCCGTAGCCAGGATTTTGATTGGGGGCGGGCGGGCTGAGTTTGGTTCGGGGGGGGGGGCTGAGACTGGGTGGAAGAGGGTCTACCCTAGCAAACCTTTTGTATTGTTATCCCAATAACCCCATTAATGTAGGATATAATGAGCATGGTGATCAGATCATGATATGAATAAACATAACAGTTTAAATAATGTACCAGTAAGGCCTTTTCGCAGACCACCCTGAGAATTTTAGGTGGCGGGGCTGAAGCCCCCTTGGCCCCCCCCTTAGCCCCCCCTGGCTACATGCCTGTTGTGGGTAAACAGTATTTCTTGTTATTTCCTTGTTGGTGTTGATGGCGAAATTGTCTGGTTTGCCTACTCTGGAACATTCCACATATAACTGTCCTTTAGAGGCCCCTTTCAAATCTATGATACTATATCTCTCTGTGTGTGAATCATATATAAATCTATCTATATCTATGGCTGGATGGCTCTTTGTCAGGAGGACTTTGATGATGTTTTCTTGCCCTGGTGAAGGGAGTTGGACTGGATGGCATTAAGTATTTTCTGTTGGTCATGGGGGTTCTGTGTGGGAAGTTTGTCCCAATTCTGTCATTGGTGGGGTTCAGAATGCTCTTTGATTGTAGGTGAACTATAAATCCCAGAAACTACAACTCCCAAATGCCAAGGTCTATTTCCTCCATACTCCATCTGTGTTCATATTTGAACATATGGAATATTCGTGTCAAGTTTGGTCCAGATCCATCATTGTTTGAGTCCACAATGCTCTCTGGGTGTAGGTGAACTACAACTCCCAAACTAAAAATTCAATGCCCACCAAACCTTTCTAGTGTTTTCTATTGGTCATGGAGTCCTGTGTGCCACGTTTGGTTTAGTTCCATCATTGCTGGAGTTGAGAATGCTCTTTGATTGCAGGTGAACTATAAGTCCCAGCAACTACAACTCCCAAATGACAAAATCAATTTTTTTGAGTGATGGCCACTCCTTGGGTGTTAGTAGGTGTCTTGTGGCAGCAATTTTTCCAGTGGTTTTTGAGTTATGTAAATCTCACAAATGAATATTACATTTATATAATGCAGTGCTGTCCAACTTCTTCCGGCCCAAGGGCCGGAAGAAGTGTCACTGATCACCTGGGGGGCCGCAGGTGATCAGTGAGCAGGGGGCGGGGCCGATAGCGGGGGCGGGGCAGGGGGCGGGGCCAGCTGACTGCCTCCTCCTTCGCCCCTCCTCCCCCCGCGGACGCGCCGCGGTGCGGGGAAGGAGGAGGGGCGAAGGAGCAGGAGCCAGCTGTCTTCCTCCTGCCTGTATCGCCCCCTCTGTCCCTCTCTCGGCGCCGCTGTTGCGAGGCAGTTCGCAGCGGGCGGCGCCGAGAAAGGGAGAAGGGCAATCCAGGCAGGAGGAAGATAGCTGGCCCCTCCTCCCTGTACTGCCGCCTTGTCCTTTCTCGGCGCCGCCGCTCGAACTGCTCCCGCAACGGCGGGGCGCCGAGAGAGGGAGAAGGGGCGATCCAGGCAGGGAGGAGGAGCCAGCTGTCTTCCTCCTGCCTGTATCGCCCCTCCGTCCCTCTCTCGGCGCCGCCCTTGCGAGGCAGTTCGCAGCGGCGCCGCCGAGAAAGGGAGAAGGGGCGATCCAGGCAGGAGGAAGATAGCTGGCCCCTCCTCCTGTACCGCCGCCTTGTCCCTTTCTCGGCGCCGCCGCTGCAAACTGCCTCGCAACGGCGGCGCCGAGAGGGAGAAAGGCGATCCAGGCAGGAGGAGGAGCCAGCTGTCTTCCTCCTGTCTGGATCGCCCCCTCCGTCCCTCTCTCGGCGCCGCCGCTGCAAACTGCCTCGCAATGGCGGCGCCGAGAGAAGGAGAAGGGCGATCCAGGCAGGAGGAAGAGAGCTGGCTCCTCCTCCCTGCCTGGATCGCTTCTCCGTCCCTCTCTCGGTGCCGAAAAAGGGCAGAAGGCGGCACCAACGGCAGCGCGTCACAGGCCTGGCGTGACGCGCTGCCCTTGGCACCGCCTACTCCTCCTTTCGCGCGCCCCTCCCTTCCTAGGCCGGGGAGCCGCCAAAAGGAGGAGTAGGCGGTGCCAAGAGCAGCGCGTCACGCCAGGCCTGTGACGCGCTGCTCTTGGCGCCGCCTTCTGCCCTTTTTCAGCGGCTCCCCTGCCCTAGGAAGGGAGGGGGGGCGCCGAAAAGGAGGAGCTAGCTCTCTTCCTCCTCCCTGCCCCACCTCCCCCCCCCCCCCGGCCGCCCTTTAAAAAAAATCGATTTTTAAAATTTTTTTAAAAATGGCGGCTGAGGGCATAGGTGGGGCCTTATCCAACAGGCTACGGGTCCGGATCCGGCCCTGGGGCCGCCAGTTGGACAGCCCTGATATAATGTATACATTGTTCTCAAGAGTCTGGAGAACAAGCCCTATGCAGAGCGGCTTAAAGAGCTGGGCATGTTTAGCCTGAAGAAGAGAAGGCTGAGAGGAGACATGATGAGGGCCATGTATAAACATGTGAGGAAGTCATAGGGAGGAGGGAGCAGGCTTGTTTTCTGCTGCCCTGGAGACTAGGACATAGAACAATGGCTTCGAACTACAAGAAAGGATATTCCATCTGAACATTAGGAAGAACTTCCTGACTGTGAGATGTTTTCAGCAGTGGAACTCTCTTCCCTGGAGTGTGGTGGAGGTTTATTCTTTGGGGGCTTTTAAACAGAGGCTGGATGGCCATCTGTCAGGGGTGCTTTGAATGTGATTTTCCTGCTTCTTGGCAGAATGGGGATGAACTGGATGGCCCATGAGGTCTCTTCCAACAATGATGATGATGATGGCTGGATGGCCATCTCCCAGGGGTGCTTTGAGTGTGCTTTCCCCTGTATGAAGCAAGAATGAAGGGGGTTAGAGTTCCCTTCCACTTCTATTATTATTATTATTATTATTATTCTGGCTGGGTGGCCATCTGCTAGGGGTGCTTTGACTGTGCTTTCCCTATATGAAGTCAGAATGAAGAGGGTTGAGCTAGATGGTCTTTAGAGGCCCCTTCCAACTCTACTATTCTAAGAAAGGAGTCTTAATCAACCAGGAGCTGAACATGAGCCGACAGTGTGATGCTGCAGCTGAAAAGGCCAATGCCTTTCTAGGCTGCATCAATAGGAGAAGCTTGAGAAAAGGCAAAAGGGAACTGATATAACACTTTACCTCAGATGGTTTTTAATTGCTTTTAATGATAATTATTTAATGCAACAGTTTATTTTAACTTATTGTACAATGTTTACTATTGCCTTTTGTTTAATTTTTATTGTTTTTTTGTTTATATAGGCATTGAATGTTTGTCTGTTGCTATGTTGGAAGTCGCCCTGAATTATTGTTGATACCATATTGCTGTTGTTGACCCTCTTTTTCCATTTACAGAGCTAGTTTACTGTTTTACTTTGAAATATGGTAAATATTTTAAAAAATGTAACCTACTGATGCCTCAATTAATGTAATTTTAATAATAAATTAATAATAATGTATATATTTTTATTTTTGAAATTTACCCATAGCTGCTGCATTTCCCACCCTCGGCTTATACTCGAGTCAATAAGTTTTCCCAATTTTTGTGGTAAAATTAGGTGCCTCGGCTTATATTTGGGTCAGCTTATACTCGAGAATGTATGATACACAAACACACACACGCATACAGGCCTGGGCCAATTTCGGCCCTCCTTCCAGGTGTTTTTGACTTCAACTCCCACAATTCTGGCTGTTAGGAAACACCTGGAAGGAGGGCCAAAGTTAGCCCAGGCCTGATACAGATAGATAGAGATATAGAAATGTGTGTGCGTGTGCGCACACACAAAGAGAATAGGAAGAGGGCAGGGAAAAGGGTGAGGAAGGAAGGAAGGGGAATATTTATATATAGAGATATGTATAGATACACACACACACAAAGATAATAGGAATAGAGCAGGGAAAAGGGTGAGAAAGAAGTATATGTGTGTGTGTGTGTGTGTGTGTGTGGCATGGGCCAACTTCAGCCCTCCATGTGTTTTGGACTTCAACTCATACAATTCCAAACAGCCAATAAAAAGTCCAAAATACCTGGAGGGCCAAAATTTGTCTATGCCCCATATATATATATATATATATATATATATATATATATATATGATTAATTGGGGGGGGGCGCGCCAAAATAGTGTTCGCTTACCATTCAAAATTACCTTAGTCCGGCCCTGGTTGAGAACACTTCAAGGTGGTGTGCCACCTCCATTTTTTCCTGCATGCATTTGTTTTAATTTGTAAGCTGGCTGGGGGAAAAGATGAAATAGTTTTATTTTTTCTGAGTCATGTGCAAGAATAAAGGTAGGATATAAGTTAAATAAATAATATCAATAATACCTTCCAACTCTCCCCCCCCCCCCATGAACTCTTCTTTCATTGGATCTTCTCACTATCAGATTCAGATTCTACAGAGGAAGCCTTACAGTTGTGCAATAATACAGTAATTTGCTAATGGATTCATTTTTTGTGGTGTAAACTGGTTTGGTTTATATTTGAAAATCACTGTGTATCCTATACTGATACACATAATCATTAGCAAATGGTCTTGATAAAGACCTTTAGTGTTCATCCATTTGTGGGGGAAAAACACACCTCCAATTTAAAATGTTTAAAAGAAATGTTTTTGGGTTTGGAAAGATTAGCTGTTTACAAAAAATGGTGCCCAGGGGATGCTTGATTGTATTTACTCAGTCTTTGAGGAAGCCTTTTCTGTGTTCCTCAACTCCGACTGTGGATCAGAACAAACAACGGAGCACCTGTATGCTTGTCCACAATGCCCTGCCTCATGTACAGAGGAATAATTGTTTAAAGCTACAGGCAATGTGGTCGCTATTTCCCAGTTTTGGTCAAAAATTATTTAGCCGCTTGTGTTCCTTCTATTTGAGTCAGTTTTATACTTATTTATGCAATGCTTGTGACACGAAATAAATAAAAACTCTGTATCCTGATGGTTTACCTTGTCTAGTTATAATTCCTACTCAGAGCAGTACCTAAGAAAGTTCTTGCCTCAATTAACTTAAAAAGTAATAATCCATATATGCTAATAGTTCAATTCAGCAAGAACTGATCTTTGATATAGGCAGGGCTGTACTGTCCATCCACTTCTCAGCTTGATCTGCTTCATAGGGTGGTTATAAATGAAGTTGGGATGACAGTTTATGTTTGCTTGAGCCTATTTGGAAAAATGAAGGGACAGGAATGTGCTCAATAAATTATAAATAGAGCTTGCTCCTTGGGCATAGAATGCTAACTGACTCAGGTTGGGGAAATTTAATTCAAAGCTTGGGATGGAATGGAACAGACGGAAGGGGATCCTAAATTGAGAGCCCTTTTGCACTGTAGCGTTTTGTTGTATGTCAAACTTTTTTTCTTCCTTCTTATTCCGAAATGCCCTAAGAGGAAATGAGTTGTCTCTTTTTCTCGCATGCTTTACTATGTATAGACTTGTCACAAATGAAACAACGTTCAAGAATGACAGAAGGAAATGAGAAAGGTGGAGTACTTATTGACCCCATAGCCCTCAAGAGGGTGTGGTCAGCAAGGCATTGGTAAGAGGAGCAAGAAGGTTACATTTCAATCTGAGGTTTGTATTCCTGGATATCTAGGTTCAAGCCCCTAATAGAGCATAGTACTTCCTGGCTGAATCTCTTGCTATGTGTGCTAGAAAAAGAGTTAGAAAGGCCAAACTTTGAGCTTAATGTAATGTTTCTGTTCTGTGAACTCATAACCTTAGCAAGTTCTACAGAAAAATAGTAACTTTTGCAGACAAAAGAAAAGTCCTTTTGCTTTTTCAGCTTTGTATTTTCATTTTACAAAAAATGACTTCCAAAGACTACTAAACGTATCAAAAGACTGACAGAAGAAACTATCTTCCGAAAGGCTATTTTATTTAGATATAAAAGAAGTTGCTCTATTAGGAAAATTAAAGGCACAATTTCTAACTTTAACATATGCTTTCTAGTCTTGGGCTTTTCAGTAAGATGGGGGCTACATCTTTCTTTGTCCTCTTCTTACTAAGCAGTGCTTCCCTCCAGAGTTGGTGCTTTACCACACAATAAGGATTCATATAGTACTAAGCTGTTGTACACAATGGTATGATTCTCCCAAGATGCGAAGTAAAGGATACTGGGAGTTTTTAAAGCGCAATGTGCTCAAGTGAAAATCCACAAGGCCACACTTCCGTTGTGAGCTGATTGTAAATTGGCAAAGACAACTGATCTACTCCCTGCACAGTTAGCAAGACACTCCCTTCCTCAGGTCCATGCCATTCTATGACCTTCCACTTGGACATGATTCATTGTTTGGAAAAAATTCTAATGCTACAAAATTACAACTGAGTTTGTGAGAAGGCATTTAGTTATATAGGCATAATTGTCATTGGAACTGGTGGCTCTTACGTCAAATAAATATGAGCTGGACATTATATTTCTCTAGATACATACAGGTGCAGATCTTGCAAGATTGCATGTGCCAAATGTCGTCCTACAGTCCAAGCATCACTTTTCTTACTGCAGTAGAAGTATATTTCATATAAGGACATGTAGTAATAATTCATATTTGAAAGCCATATTTGAAAATGGAAAATATTTGTTTCTTTCCCACACTTCCTGTGTTTTTCTGTGCAAGTGCTAAGTGGAGGGCATATTTGGATGCCTACATGATGTCTGGCACCACTGTCTGGCACCACTTTAACTGCCATGGCTCAATGCTATGGAATATGGCGAGTTGTCATTTAGAAAGGCACCAGAATTATTTGGTAGTGAATGCTAAAGTCATTATAAAACTGTAATTCCCATGATGCCATAGCATTACATGACATTAAAGTGATGTCAAACTGTATTCATTTACAGTGTAGATAACAACACCAACACCAACAGCAACAACACTTTATTTATATTCTGCCCTTCTCACCCTAAAGAGGACTCACAGTACACATACATGGCAAACATTAAATGCTGTTTTGTTCAGACAATATAGAGGCAGACAGAACAGAAGGAGGAATGTGTTGTTTCAACTCAACGTCCACCTTTTTTGGTGCCATGGAAGGTTGGTCTTGAATCCAGCCACAGGGGGTACTGTCGCTCCGTCCTCTATGACAGAGAGCCATCAGGATTTCCTCCTCCTTTTTGATCACCCAGCATTTTCTGATCTTTCTTTATGGCATTGTTAAACACCTCCCCCACTTTTAGTGGTACCTATTTTCTCTAATTACAGCTAAAGATGTTTTTGAACTGCTTAGGCCAACAGTAAGCTGGGCTGATAGTTGGCAGCTCATGTCAACCCAGAGCTTTAAACTTGCAACCTTTTGGTTGATAGATCTTATAATTGCTTGTGACTTACCAGTTGTGCTAAACCCCCAGGCCTTTGATGCACCCTTTGACATGCTGTGATTATGATGCAATCAGTCACAACTGGGATTTTTTGTTCAATATTTTATATCTTTATTTCTTTTAAGCATACCCTCCCTTTTATATCTAATTTCTATAAAAGTTTTTGGAATATTCAACTGAATATATACATATATACTTCTTTATACATACATTTTCTTATAATAGTCAGGTAATATAATGATACGATTATGTGTGCATGTTTTTATTCCCCAGTAACATCATAGACATTGTAAATCAAAGTCTTGTATTGATCTGCTTTTCATTGTATCTACTTTTATTTTCCTTGTCTGTGGTCTGCTTGTACTTAGAATGATGGCTAAGCCAGAGCCACAGAATACTAATGTTCCTGGAATTTGGGTCTGTTATTAAAGACTGTGACATCACAAGTACCCTCTGGTGGAGACTGATAGAAAAAGCGAGCAATAAAAGAGAAATGATGCATCAAACAGAGTGGCCTCAATATGAGCTTGTATGTACTCTATTTGTTGACTTTATAAGAGTCATGCTCATGTCAGTCATTGGCTTCTTTCACCATGTTAATCCTTGTGCTGAATCAATTTGTATATTTAAAAAAGTAGATTGCAAAGAATAGGATATCAGCCACCAATGTTTAATAACTGTTTGAAAGAGAATTGATACTTCTTTCTTGTCTTATAAATTCAGATATCAGTTTGGTGACTTCATAAAGTATCAGAATATCTATATAGATACAGATTATGATAAATGTCAAGCAAGCTGTACAATTTGATTTTAAGTATTAAGCTGACAAAAGGCACGAGACTGAGAACTTTTAATCATCTCAACAATTACATGACATACTTTGTAGTCATTCACAACCTCTTCACATGGGGCTAAAATTGCCTGTTTAGCCCAGGTCACCCATGAAGCCCGCTGGCTCTCATCAGACACCACTAGTATGGCTCTGTGGGTGAAGGAGGGCAGAGCCAGTGCATGCTGCCACCAGGGCAACATGGGAGAGCTCCCGTGTTGCCATTGGAATCCTTGTGGGGAAGCCATGTGCTCATGCTTCCCCCATCTGATCGCCCTCAGCTAGAGCCAGGAGATGTGGGGCGTGGGGTGCTGGATTGTCCTACCGCAATGTTGCTGATGTCAGCTGCTGAGCTATGGAGTATGAGAAATAACCTGTCTACAACAATTAAGAGTACAATAGCTTTTGAGGAGCTGGAGATAAGTCATTAAACAGGACATAATAGGTGTGGTCTCCTTATTCTCTGACTATTTAAAAAAAATTATTGTGTTATGTGAAAAAAGCATACAATCTACGAAATTTAACAATCAAAGTACAAATATTATTTTCCTAATCTCACCCCCCCCCCCCCCCTAGTTCCCACCTGTGGACAAGGTTGTAAAAGGAAAATGTATTCCTTTTTATCTAACCAAAATATACTCTTCTCTATTAGTATTTCAGTATTTCCAGATCTTTAAAAAATAAGACAATTCTCAATTCTTGGAACAGGAATCTGTTCCACAGCTTCACCTTTCTGAACATGAACTATAATTAAAGTAATGTTTTTCATTATATCCTTTGTTCCATCCCAACATGACTTGTTTTTGTTTCCCAATGTAGTGTGCACACACCTCTTTTACATGTGTTTAAGATGCATTGCCTTATGGTTTGCTGACTATAATAAAGGCATACTGAACATAATAAGTAATTATAGCTCTACCCAAAATGTCGTCTAGTGACTCTTGTCTGGACTATTGTCTCTTGTAACATTGTTACAGCTCTTTGCAGCAAAGTATATGTTGACATTAACAAGATAACAACAGTAGTATTGAGTATTGTTTTCGCAACAGGGTCATTGGTTAGAACCTTAACCTTTAGTACAAGGAGTTTCTTTCTGTTGATCTTTGTGTTGTAAGCTCTTCTCCTTAGCTTTCATTGTACTTTTTGGGCATCACAAGTACCCTCTGGTGGAGACTGATAGAAAAAGCGAGCAATAAAAGAGAAATGATGCATCAGAGTGGCCTCAATATGAGCTTGTATGTACTCTATTTGTTGACTTTATAAGAGTCTGGAACTGAAATGCCAACATATTATTTTGTATTTAAACGAATTGTTTAACACGAGAAGTGGCTAGAATTTTGTATGCCTGTGACAAATAACTAAAAAATAGCATGACAAATAATTGAAAGAAAGTGAAACAATATAATTTACTTCTTTATATTCCCTTGACACATAACATTCTCTGAATACCAGACTGAGCAATGAGTGCCTTCTGTCTAATTGTGATGTGCTGAATATTAATATTGTTCTTTTATTTTAAACATGGTTTTTGATACAAAAGGTAAGCATGCAATAATTGTAGCAGAAGTTTTCAATGTATACCTAACAAGTTGGAGGAGATGAAAGTGCTTTTGAATTAAGTATCAAATTTTTGCAAGCCTAGATTTTGCTGTCCATTTTTTCTCTTTAGACCTCTATTTAATTAAGTGACATTATTGTATGTGTTAAACTGATAGGCAAACATTTGTTTTAATTTGAAGTAGACATATACATCTGCTTCACATTTAAGCAGCGAACAATGTGGTATTGAGTCCCATTGAGTTGAGAAGGTATAGGACTGTAGAGCTATATCTCATTGATTCCAATAGGATTTCAAACAGGAAAAGATTATGTTGGGGGGTGGGGCATGACCCTTAGCCTAGTTTCATGCAGCCCTAATTGCATGAGAGGGGGAGGGAAAGACATATCTATAATTCTGCTGTTACAGAAACTCCACATTTGGCTCTGATCTCATTTTCTTTTGATGGATCCTGTCCACCAGCATATTAACATATAACCCATACATGAAACGCTTCCCACCCACTGTGGTGGGGCAGGTTTGGAGGGTGTGTAGGAATGGTCCCAGTGTATGCCCTGCTCCCTTTGCCATGCTTTACCACCCATGCGGCTCATAGACCAACCAGAAGTCATTCCTGCCCCCACCAATTTAACATGAAGTTACTCAACTCATGTCATTCCACGCATCCCTCTCAGCAGAGGTGGAGGTACAGATCTTTGTTCATGTCTTTAAAACATTTTGCTTTAATGTTTGCATGACTTTCCCAAGACATGGTTTCTCTGGGACTAATCTCAGGACTATGTTGGCATCCCTCTAGCACAGTGGTTCTCAACCTGTAGGTCCCCACATGTTTTGGTTTCAACTCCCAGAAATCCTAACAGCTGGTAAACTGTCTGGGACTTCTGGGAGTTGTAGGGAAAAACAACTAGGGACCCACAGGTTGAGAACCACTGATCTATCACCTTTTCTCATGTTCCTGCTCTATCATCGCTCTCCCTTGCAGTTATGCTGCTAACGTAGATATGAAGTATCAGAAAATTTTTTACTCACTATTGCAACCAACCTAGAGGAGTGTGTGCATTTATATGTGTAACAATAGCTTCATTATAACAGAACAGACAAGGACTTAAATTATTCATTGTACTGAAGGAAATGGTTTCAGTTAAGTGCTTTCTCTATGTTATGTGTGCGCGCGCACCTTCAAGTCACTTGTTGATATGATGGCCCCATGCATTTCATAGGGTTTTCATAGGGCTCTAGTATGAGTATATGAGTATTAAAACCTGGAGTCATCCAGTGTTATACTATCTTTATGTAGTAATTTATATTTTTTATTTTCAAATAGGGAAATGAACAGTAATTATCACATGACTGAAGGATATCACTTATGACTTCTAGAACATGTCTTTTCCATTTCTGGTTCTCTTTCTTTGGAGCATTTTTCTCAAGGAAGCCCATGTAGCATTTCTTTAAAGGTGTCAGATGAAGGGAGTTTTATTATCCTGGGACTTGGGTTGTTCATTGTACATTTTGGTGCCTGCTTTTATTATCCATTTCTTTTAATGTGTGATATTTTAACAATTCTTGTCGGACTCTCATTTTTTAAAAATGGTGTATTAATATGTGGCAAAGGAAGATAAAAATGCTGAAAATAAATGAGAACATAGTTGCACAGATCTCCAGTGCTCACTTCTTGAGAGATTATTTCTTGAAGAGCACCTTTTTCAATAAGTGATGTCCCTTTTCTCTAGCTTCATCTAGTCCACTGGAACTCCACAATGTACCACAATATTGATGAAGCAATTGGGAAGAAGAATGGCATAGCCATTATTGCTTTATTTGTACAGGTATGTTTTCCTTGGCTGTGACATTACAATGTATTATATTGTATAATGTGTTTGGTATTATTTATTTTGAGTGATAATTATGCTAAATAAATATGAATAAATAGATATTTTCATCACAATACTACAATGATGGTAAATAGAATGTTGCAAGTGTCTTCCTTGTACAGCAATTGCAAAATGAGAAGTCGTAGCCATACTGCAGTAACTGTAATAAGAAACTATGCCTTTCATCTAAACTTTCTTAAACTCTAAGAAAAGTATAAACAACTTTATATCAGGTTGTTTCCTGTTTAGAATGAGGCAGGTGAGGATTTTTGTGTTTGCGGTTAGACACATGATGTATAACTAGGAAAAAGTGCAGTTTGGAAACACACACATACACATTTAAATCCCATCTACACTAATCATATAATCCAGTTTCTGAATGCATATTATGTGATTTAAACTGGATTATATGGCAGTGTAGATAGGGCCATAGAGAAGACAAACTGAGTGCCAAAAGTCTTCCCTAAATATTTACATGGCAGTCTCAATGACAACAATCTCCCTGGTTATGGAGAGATAACAAGTTTGGCAATACAGATTTAATGAGGCACCATGAGTGACTCCTGAACTAGAGTAAGTGTTATTGTGTAAGAATTTACCTTAGTGTATAGAGCAGTGGTTCGCCACCTGTGGGTCCCCTGGTGTTTTGGCCTACAACTCCCAGAAATCCCAGTCAGTTTACCAGCTGTTAGGATTTCTGGGAGTTGAAGGCCAAAACATCTGGGGACCCACAAGTTGAGAACCACTGCCTTAGATGGACAGCCAGCCTTTGTAGTAATAACAATAATAGTAATATGAGTGGTGGGAGAGAAATAGGGCTTTGGAAGGAAAGGGAGGTGGGGAAGGAGTCTGGGCAGTGAGGGAGGAAAGGGGAGAGGACAGAAAGTAGCATGGGGCTGCAGAGCTCCTCACGATCACTCGCTGAGTCCCAAGGGCTCCACGGAGCACAGTTTGAAAACACCTGCATTAGATTACACAAACCAACAAAATCATTTTTTTTGCAATCATTAGAAATGAGAGTAGCACAGTTTAAATCAACTTTATGCTGATTTTAAATATGTCTTAATTTTTTTCTATCATGTCAACTTTTAAAAAATATGACAAATGGTACATTATAGTGGACTACTGTAAAATATGCCCATTTCACATCTTATTTGTGTAGCACAAGCTAACAAGTATTTTTCATCAGGTGTAATTTAAGATCATCCTTATAGAGTTTTTTCTTGCTGAATGCAGATCTGTATTTATTTTTTCTCTATCACATGTAGTTTTTGCAATGAGACTAATTGAATAATTAATGCATTTACGCACTGATATCAATTAGATTCTATTGATATCAGTGCATAAATGCATTAATTATTCAATTAGCATCATCGCAAAAACTACACATGATAAACACAAATCTGAATTCAGTGCAAAAAAATGGCCTAAAATTATATATGTGTTATCCTTTTAGCTAATGAATTAAAGCATATTCATAAATGAAATGTTTGCATATAGCAAAGAAGAGGTTCTAATTCCTTTGGAAAAATGACCACGGATGTAGGTGTCAACAAACCATGCTGTGTGTTTGTTTGACTTTTGTAGCATGGTGATTTGTGCAGTTAGAACATTTGCTGTTAGGGATAAAAACACATAAATCAGTTGTTTCACAACAACAAGGGAAAGTGTTTCCAAGAATCTAACAGTACACCTTTCCAAGAATAAGTATGAAGATGAGACAATGTGCCTTTGGTTCTTCTATGGGATCAGAACACTGGTCAATTACGTCATGTATGCATTTGGAGACTTTTCTTAAGAGCAGTACTGAAAAAGAGCAGACAAGGGCTGTGGAAATCTGCACTTTAATGTCTTGGACATGGGAATGCTGACATATTTTCAGGAGCCCCTTGACTTCTCAGATGCCAAAGTATTGACGAGAGCTGTATCTTGATCGCTAAACTCATAACTTGCATTATGGGATATTTAAATAACAGAAGAAATGATTTTAGAGCAGTATTTGAAACACAATCCAAAATGTCATAAAATTGTCTAATTCAAAAAACCTTGGAGCCTGTATTACAAGGTGCTTTCTTTTATAAATAGGTGATTTACAAGTGGAAAGATTTTAGAGGATTATTCAGAACACAATCAATGTTATGTTATAGATTGATCCTGAAAGAAAAAAAAATCTTTTTGGGAATATTAACAGACCGTTCTTACTAATGAACATTACATGTGATATTGTGTTAGGTATAAGAGCTTATGTCCATAGACATGGGGAAGATCAAAGCACACACGAGATAATGACTTGGTTAAAGAAGCTTTAAGATCTTGTACTAATGGAGGAGACTATTTGTAATTTAAATCAGGACAAATGTGAGCAGACTTTTTCATGAGATGGCCGCCCTTTATTGCTTAGTAGAAGGGCATAAATATTCAAAAAATGATGCAAAATTCAAACCTGAGATCTTTATATAAAAAGACTGATTTAGGTAGTCAGATATAAATAAATAGTAGTGATGGTGTTGTTTTGTGTTAGGAAAAATATATTATTTTTCTCTTCATTTTGAAATTATTTTTCAAAGAATGATTTAAAATGTGTCAATAACGAATGGAGCAACTACAGTTCCCAGATCTCAAGACTTGGCCCTGAGACTCTAGTTTTCATAGGTCATCTTTAAATAGATGATTGCAAATGTGTATTGAGACAGAATTGTTAAAAATATGGAAGTAGCTTTAGTTTTTTCCCCTCAGTTCTGTGTTCAGAGGATGCTCTGTAATTGCTTTGTAAGCTGATCTCCAATTTCAGCAAAGCTAACCTTGGAGTTACTCAGAAGGTTTCACAGAATTTTTAAATAAATCTCATCGTTTCTCAATGCAGTTTACTTAAGGGATTGTTGTATTGCTGGCTATTTTTGTTTTAATTAAAATGTCTCTTCACTACAACTTTAAGCCTGAAGAACTATGATATGTCTACTGGAAGAAAACCAGCTTCATCCAATGGGTTTGAATCAATTTTGGGGTGTCTAGGTGTGCATAAAATAATGGAGTCCAGATTTGGATATATATTCTCATTTGTTTGAAAGTATTTGCCAGGCTAACTCCACTCATAGACACCGCAAGGTGAGATAATTACTTCAGGCAGAATATTTTTTTGTATTAGGGAAAAACAGTGGGTCGTAAAGTACCAATTTATTGTTTTGGTATTCTTCTATTCTATGTAGTTTTAAACCCCAGATGTCAGAATTGCTATGCTATGAAAAAGGGAGAAATCTCCAAAGAAGAATTCAAACAAATAGCCAACTCCTGTAAGGAAAAGGTTTGCAAGGCTAAAGCACAAAATGAACTCTGAACATTAGGAAGAACTTCCTGACTGTGAGAGCTGTTCAGCAGTGGAACTCTTTGCCTCGGAGTGTGGTGGAGGCTCCTTCTTTGGAGGCTTTAAAACAGAGGCTGGATGGTCATCTGTTGGGGGTGCTTTGAATGCAATTTTCCTGCTTCTTGGCAGGGGGTTGGACTGGATGGCCCATTAGGTCTCTTCCAACTCTATGATTCTGTGATGCTCCTAGAATTGAGGATAAAGCTGACACCATTTGTTTCAGGAACCAAAATGTTGTGGGATTTGTCCAGCCAGTTTACTAGATTTCAGAGTAGCGTAATGGAAAACTGCACCTGTGTTTTCATGAAATATTTAAGGAATAAATTTCTTCTCAAGATCCTGAATTTCACAGACATTGATCAATCTAAAGGAAAAAAAATAAAATTGACTGCAGCTGTTGACAATTTTGTTATTGCATAGGTTTTGAGTAAAGAAATGCCATTGGCACTGTATGTCAATCTTTATATTTGTGAATTATATTTCAGATAGGAAAGGAACATTCAGGCCTAAAGACTGTGACTGAAATTTTGCAAGATATCCAGTACAAGGTAAAATATGGTTTAAGGGAAGAAGACGTATTTGTTTCAATGAATAATTGGGTCATTTAAAGTATGTTAAAAGGGTGATAGTGTATAAACATATGTTAAAATTATAGTGGCTGTTCTGTGGAGGAATTTGCATGCTTTGTTCCCAAACTGTGGCAGAGGTGGAAACAAAGTTCTGACTGTCCAGTCAACCAAACCTGGTCTGGCCCTGGATGTTCACCCTTACCTTTTCTTGTTGCCAAAACAGCAGCCACAGGACCTAGGAGAACTCTTGGCTATTGACAGGTGCCTTTGGTGATATTGGCAAATGTACTCATGCAACCCGGGGAAAGGAGGGAATGAAGCCACTCCTTTACCCAGGTTATACAGGTGCCTTTGCTGATATCAGGAAAGGCGTCTGCTAATGGCCAGGTCAGTCAGGAACACTCTGGAGATTTTTGTGCCAGCTGCTACAGTGATGAATGTTAAGAAAGGTAATTTCCATTTCCTTTCCCCTGTACTATGGTGTCAGGAACTTCAATGCTTTCCAGTAAAGACGCTACAGAACTGCTGCTTCTTCCAGTGGTAGTTTATTGAAGACACAAAACCTATAAAGCTGAAGCACCCGCTTCCCATCACCACAATCCTTATATACTAATCCCTCCCCATGCAATGCCTGGAGAGGGTTGCATCCTGACTCAGCAATCCCAGTGAGTCTTTGCATTACCCAGAGTTCCCTGGGTATTACACCATACCCCAGAGTCTTATCTAGACCAAAGGTCATAGTCCCAGTATATTCAACTGCAAAGAAATAGAGCAAAGTTCATGGTTGAGTCATCTCTCTCTGACTCAGCAACTCAGGTGAAAGTAGTAGGCTCATGGCAGGCTGGGATCTGTCTCTGGCCCCAGGCATAGAGATTCTAGCCCTGACATAACGCCTTCCTCCACCTTCTCCTGCCCCCCCTGAGGAAGACAAAGCAACATTCAAAATTTTGGCATAATTGGGTTAACATATCGTTTTAACAAGTTGCAATGAAACACAGAATAAATTTTCCTCAAGGCCCTTGGCAATATCAATCGGTACGTCACCTCATTCACTCGCTCAGCCACTCTGAATGGTCCCACATACTTTGGGCCCAATTTTCGAGAAGGTAACCCCAACTTTAAATTCTGAGTGGATAACCATACCAAATCCCCTTCCCTATACACATCACCTTCTTGTCGGTTTTTGTCACCAAATCGCTTGTGCAACCCCTGTGCCTTATGCAACGCCTCAGTTACCTCCTTCCACTCTTCTCGAGCTCTATTGTACCATTTCTCCTTATCATCCTCCAGCACTCCTATACCAACTGGTAGTGGAACAACCTCTTGGCCAAATACAATTGAAAATGGAGTCCTGCCTGTAGATGAGTGCACAGATCCGTTATAAGCCACTTCAGCGTAAGGCAACAAGTCTGCACAATTACTCTGCTGGGCATTTACAAAAATTCTTAGATAACTACCCAACGATTTCTGCGTCCTCTCAACTCCCCCATTACAACAGGGATGATAAGCAGTTGTCAACTTCCGGTCTGCTCCTAAGGTTTCCAAGAACCTATCCCAGAATTTCGCCATGAATTGCACACCTCTATCGCTAAGCACCTGCTCTGGACACCCATGTAACCGGTATATATGCTGCACATATAACTTAGCCAATTTTTCTGCCGAAGGCAAGCCAGTTAACGGTATAAAATGGGCTTGCTTTGAAAACATGTCCAGCACAGTCCAGATATACCTATATCCTTTACTAGGGGGCAACTCCCCACAAAGTCGGTACTAATATGTGTCCATGGCCGCACCGGAGTAGCCACCACCTGGATCAATCCTGGGGCTTAGCAGTAGGTACCTTCCCCGTGCACAAGCCTCACAACTACTCACATAATTCTTTACCGATGTCCTCATTCCTGGCCACCAATATCGGGCTTTGATTGCAAAGAAAGTCTTAGTAAATCCCCAATGCCCTGCTGTCTTGTGGTCATGGAACAACTCCAACACCCTATTCCTTAACTCCGCTGGTACATACAATTTCTCCCGAACTATCCACAATCCCTTGACCCTTTTACATTCCAACTCATGGGCCTTCAACCAATCATCCTTCTCATAACACCTCTGAAACTCTTTTACCCACTCTTCCAGCTCCTCATCCTCCTGCTTTATTTCCAACTTCGCTTGTGCTCGTGTCTGCACCCTCAGACCCCACTGGTCCTTTGTGAACACTCTCCCCACACTTGGAAGAGGATCTGGCCCCACTGCAGGATAACGCGACAATGCATCAGCAACCACATTATCCTTACCCTTTATATGCTTCAACACAAAATTAAACCTAGCCAGATACTGGGCCCATCGTAACAATTTAGGAGACAACTTCTGGGGCTCCCTAAGAAATTGCAAATTCTTATGATCAGTTAACACTTCAAACGGGTGAACTGCCCCCTCCAAAAGTGTCTCCACGTCTGCAGAGCATAACGAATAGCAAACGCCTCCTTTTCCCACACTGGCCAATTCCTTTGCTGCTCCCCAAATTTCTTAGAGAAATAAGCACAGGGTTTCAACACCCCTTCCTCGTCCTTCTGTAACAAAGCTCCTCCATATGCCCAAGCGGAAGCATCACTCTGTACCACAAAGGGTTTTGCTGGATCTGGATGCACAAGCAAAGGACCTTTAGTGAAAGCTACCTTTAAAGAATCAAAAGCCTTTTGACACTCTACAGTCCAACCCAACCTGGCACCAGGCGCCCTCACCTTCCTAGCCTCACCCTTACCTTTTGTCTTGAGCAACTCTGTAAGAGGCAAAACAATATTAGCAAATCCGGAAATAAAAGACCGATAAAAGTTAGCCATCCCCAAAAAAAGCCTGTAACTGTCTCCTTGTTTTAGGAGCTTCCCAAGCCAACACATCTGCCACTTTACCCGGATCCATGGACACACCCTCTCTACTAATTCTATATCCCAGGAAGTCAATTTCGCTCTTGCTAAATTCACATTTACTTAACTTAACAAACAATCTGGCCTGTCTCAATCTCTCCAATACTTCCCGAACTAACTGCACGTGCGCCTCTTTGGTTTGTGAAACCACAACAATGTCGTCTAAATAAACATACACCCCTTATACAAAAGGGGGTGCAGCACCTCATTAATCAACTGCATAAATATACCGGGGGGCCCGGCCAAACCAAAAGGCATGACGACCCATTCGTACAGCCCCAAGGGACACGGAAAAGCAGTCTTCCACCTGTCCGATTCTCGCACCCGCACCATATGGAAGGCATTTATAATATCCAGCTTTGTGAAATACCTGCCTTTCCCCAATTGCCCTAATAGATCCTTGATTAAAGGCAATGGATAACAATTAATGGTACTTATCGCATTAAGACCCCTATAGTCGATACACAACCTTAATTTCCCATCTTTCTTTTCCCTAAAGAGAACAGGGGCTGCAATAGGGGATTCCGATCTTTGGATGTACCCTTTCTTTAAATAATCATCTATCTGCTCCCTTAACGTAACCTTCTCCTTCTCAGACATAGGATAAATCTTTGGCTTAGGAAGTACTGCCCCTTCTTTCAGTTCTACCTTGCACTGTACATTCCTGACTGGGGGCAGATTGTCGGCTAATACAGGGTTGAACACATCTGCTAAGTCAATATATTCCTCAGGAATCTGTGGCTCACCTCCTTTCTTCTCTTCATTCACATACACACCACCATTCGCCACAGGCCGGCACTCTAACGTACCTGCTTTCCAATCTATGATTGGATCAGCCTGTCTCAGCCAAGGCAATCCCAATATAATTTCATGTTCCATAACAGGAGCCACTACACAATCCAGCTCCCCCTCCCAAGTATCAACCTTTCCCTTTAACCCTTTCGTTCCCAATGGAAAGGGCCCTCCTCCCACAAAAGTTCCATCCAACTGGGCAAAATGTACAGGAGCTGGTAATTCCTGAATTTCACATTTCAAATCCTTAACTAATCCAGGACACATAATGTTTTCAGAACACCCGCAATCCACCAATGCTTTATGCGTTTGATATTTTCCTTTTTTTTCCAATTCGATTTTACAAACAATACTTGGGGCCCCTTTTCTCACCCCATCCGCACTCTCCATCTTTTCACCCAGGGCACCTCGGGCAACTTTCACATTTTTGGTATCCGGTAACTTTCTTAGATGACATTGGAAGGAATAATGTCCCGGCTTAGAGCAAATGTAACACAAGCCTTTCCCCACAGTTGGCTTTCCGCTAACACTACTCCGCTGGCTCTCGCTTCCGGTTACACGTCTTGTCCCTGGCCGAGATCGCCTCGTAGGTCCTACTGCCGACTTCCGCCGTTGCACTTGGGCCAGAATACCTTCTACGTTACCAGCCAATTGGATCCATCCATCGACATCACCAGGGTCTCCACGATGAAGGCACCACTCCAACAACTCTCGTCGTAATCCGTCTTTAAATAGTTCAAGGAGGGTTGCTTGAGACCACTCCGCTACCTTGCCCGCAAGGCTCATAAACTCCTCCGCATACTCCGTTACAGATTTATTGCCTTGCGTTAACCCCCTCAGAGCTTCTTTGGCCTTTACTCTCTCCAGTGGGTCACGAAATCTGTTCTTCACAGCCCGAAGAAACCCTCTCAATGTCCCCAAACATGGATCCTGTCGATCATGGCACTGCACGTACCAGTCCGCAGCTCTTCCTTTAAGCACAGCTCCCACAGCACGCACTCTGCTGCCTTCACTTGGGTACAAGTGTCCATAATCTTGCATGTGATCGCCAACTGCCGCCACAAAAAAAGGCCACTTTACATGCCTCACCATCAAACTCCACACGGAGAGGCTCCTTCCTTGGACGAACATCCCCCCCCAATTGGGGTCTCCATTCTCCTGCTCCATCTCTTCTAGGCATCTGGGCACCAGGCTGGGATCTCCATCCTCCAGATCCATCCCTCTTGGGCACCTGAATACCTCTTCCCAGTCCTACAGCTTTAGGCTGGACTGAAACCCCTTCATTCACCACTCTCAGCCTGGTACCACCATATGCTGCTCCTCGCGGAACTCCTGACTGGGCATCAACCCCCACACTCCCGAAGGAGATCTAGGATGGGTTTCAACCCTCTCACTGTCCATCCAAGAATAACGCGTAAAATCGCCTCCCTCAGGCGGCCCCCACATAGAATCTTGGTTCTTAAACATCTGCTGGGACATTCGCTGCAATGTCTTCTCCAAAGCCGCAACTTTGCATCCCAACACCTCCACTTCCGTGGGAGAACTCGGCTCAGTAGTTTCACTCCCCGAGTCGCCTCTCTGGACTTACTGTGCACCGCCGCAGCTGCACCCTGAGTCGCACTGGATCCACATGACAAGCTTCCCTGGCCCTCTGGAGCAGCCGTACGCCATGCTGACGCCGTTTCTCCGACCCGATCAGGGAGGCCAACCTCATCCATAGTATTCCACCCCCATTCCAAAGTACATCTTTCATGGACTGCTCCAGTAACATAATCCCAGCTTTCCACATATTCCTCCGCCTCTTGCATAAACCTCTCCATTCCTGGGAAAGTTTCAGGGGCTTCAGCTTCTGTCAGGAACTTCAATGCTTTCCAGTAAAGACGCTACAGAACTGCTGCTTCTTCCAGTGGTAGTTTATTGAAGACACAAAACCTATAAAGCTGAAGCACCCGCTTCCCATCACCACAATCCTTATATACTAATCCCTCCCCATGCAATGCCTGGAGAGGGTTGCATCCTGACTCAGCAATCCCAGTGAGTCTTTGCATTACCCAGAGTTCCCTGGGTATTACATCATACCCCAGAGTCTTATCTAGACCAAAGGTCATAGTCCCAGTATATTCAACTGCAAAGAAATAGAGCAAAGTTCATGGTTGAGTCATCTCTCTCTGACTCAGCAACTCAGGTGAAAGTAGTAGGCTCATGGCAGGCTGGGATCTGTCTCTGGCCCCAGGCATAGAGATTCTAGCCCTGACACTATGGACTGAAGGGAAATGGATGGCAGCACTGGCCCATGTGAACAATTTGACTGGCGAGCTGATCACACCAACCTTAAAGTACAAGGCTGCTCCTAAGTTTCAGGGAAGCTCTGAAGCATTTCCCAACTTTTGCTAATGTGGGTAAAATCAGGTTAACCTCTCGTTAGGGGCAGGAAATCCCCTGAATGTTGTGTGATCATCCAGAACTGACTTCTGGCCCAATTTGGGGTATGTGGCCCATGTAGACATGCTCTTGGAGATGGTATCCAAGTTTAAACAAGCCCCATTGAAAAAATGAAACAGTAATCAACTTTGCAATATGTTAATGTTCCTTTCCAGACAGTTCATTTAGCATGGAACAAAATCAACACCTCTCACAACTGTCTTTTGGATAGAACACTTTGTTTTCAGCATTAAATGTTATTTTCATAAAAATATTTACAACCCCCCCCCCTGGAATTTGAAAAAAAATGTGGAAAAACCTCTCATAATCTCACTCCTAAAATTCTTTATTATTGCATGCAATAACAAACTTAATGAACATTTATTTCATAACTAGCTATGTTTGATGGTTTTCCCTACTGGAATTGTACTTTTTCTTTCCCACTCAAACTTCATGCTTTTTATTTAGCGTGGCATATTAGAGTCCATTTTCCATGAGCCATTACTCCTGGGTTTTTTTTGCTTAAAACAGAAGGCAAAAGCAATTCTTATTTCTGTCAAATTTACAGGGGAAGTCAAAGACAATACCATGTTTTAATCCCAACTCACTATTACCAGGTAAGTGTTTATTGCTTTGCTACAAAAACTCTGTTGTAAAAGGTGCACGTATAGTTAACTTTCATTGCAATCTTCCATTTCTCTATAAATCCTTTGGGGGTCTTTCAGTGAAAACAATAGTTTTAACTTACTGGTGTGCTAGCAAAGGTAGCTCTGAAAATGGCGTATGCTATATTAACAGCAGTGGTGATGAATAGTCTCTTGCCAGGACAGTGCATATTGAATACCCACTAGATAATGTTCATATTCTTCACAGAAATGAGTAATAGTTTTCTAAATACCTGTCTCTAAGCTGTAATTCCAACAGAATTCAGGCAGCCAGTATATATGTCCACCAGCAACTATAAATTGGCACAGGTAAGTATAGTATTTTTACTGTGCAAGATGCTTTTGTAAAACCAATCATACTTGTTTTGGATAGAAATACATTGCTATTATTCCCAATATATGAAGTCTTGCTTTTTGCTCCATGTCTGTATGCTACATAGAACAATATGTGTATTGGGCTAGTTAGTATCCACTTAGTGGTAGCGAAGAGAACCAAGAAAGAGGGTTGGGTCCAATGGTTTGTTCCCTCGGTTTCATTTTTGCTGTGAAATTACACTGTGCTAAACACATACTCGCTGCAAAAGGCGATTAACTGCGGGAACTGGAGAAATGTGTAAACATTTGCACACAAAAACCATGTTCCTCTACGGGACAACATTCCCCCCCGTCCACAAAGGTTTTGTGATTTGTTTCTTTTTTGTGTTGTCTCTGTTTTATCTTCATAGAATCATAGAGCTGGAAGAGACCTCATGGGCCATCCAGTCCAACCCCCTGCCAAGAAGCAGGAAAATTGCATTCAAAGCACCCCTGACAGATGGCCATCCAGCCTCTGTTTAAAACCTTCCAAAGAAGGAGCCTCCACCACACTCCGACGCAAAGAGTTCCATGGCTGAACAGCTCTCACAGTCAGGAAGTTCTTCCTAATGTTCAGGTGGAATCTCCTTTCTTGTAGTTTGAAACCATTGTTCCGCATCCTAATCTCCAGGGCAGCAGAAAACAAGTTTGCTCCCTCCTCCCTATGACCTTCCCTCACATATTTATACATGGCTATCATGTCTTCTCTCACCCTTCTCTTTCTCAGGCTAAACATGCCCAGCTCTTTTAAGCCACTTCTCATAGAGCTTCTTCTCCAGACCCTTGATCATTTTAGTTGTCCTCCTCTGGACACATTCCAGCTTGTCAATATCTCTCTTCAATTGTGGTGCCCAGACACAATATTTCAGGTGTGGTCTAACCAAGGCAGACACCCAATTTGGTGTCATCTGCAAACTTGATGATCATGCCTTCTAACTCTTCATCTGTCATTAATAAAGATGTTGAACAGGACCGGACCTAGGATGGAACCCTGTGGCACTCGGCTCATCACTTCTTTTCTGGATGAAGAGGAAGCATTGGTGAGCACCCTCTGGGTTCGTCCACATAACCAATTACAGATCCACATAATTGTAGTTTTGCCTAGCCCATATTTGACTAGTTTGTTTGCCAGAAGGTCATGGGGGACCTTGTCGAAGGCCTGACTGAAATCCAGGTATCCACGGCATTCCCCGCATCTATCCAGCCTGTAACTCTATCGAAAAAAGAGATCAGATTAGTCTGGCGTGACTTGTTTTTGATAAATCTGTGTTGACTATTTGCAATGACTGCATTTGTTTCTAAATATTTGCAGACCAATTCCTTAATAATCTTTTCCAGAATCTTGCCTGGTATTGACGTGAGGCTGACCGGATGGTAATTGTTTGGATCATCCTTTTTTTTCCTTCTTAAAGATTGGGACCACATTGGCCTTCCTCCAATCTGCTGGGACTTCTCCCGCTCTCCAAAAACTCTCAGAGATGATTGTCAATGGCTCCGAGATGACTTCCAGTAGTTCCTTCAGTACTCTTGGATGTAGTTGATCTGGCCCTGGATACTTAAACTCATTTAGAGTGGCCAGGCATTCCTGGATGACTTGTTTCCCAATTTGGGGTTGGATGTCCTCTAATCCCTCATCCTCTCTATCTTGCTGAGGTTGAAGATGGCTTTCTTTCTGTGATAAATCCGAGGCAAAAAAGGCATTAAGTAGCTCTGCTTTCTTCCTATACCCTGTCAGCATTGCCCCATCTTCTCCTCAAAGAGCCCCTATTGCCTCCTTATTCTTTCTTTTTTACTGAAATAAGAAAAGAAGCCATTTTAATTGTTTTTAAAGTCCCTGGCAAGCCTGAGCTCATTTTGTGCTTTAGCCTTGCGGACCTTTTCCCTGCAGGAGTTGACTATTTGTTTGAATTCTTCTTTGGTGATTTCTCCCTATTTCCACTTCTTGTGCATGTCTCTTTTGAGTCTTAGCATAGTTAGAAGTTCTCTGGACATCCATTCTGGCTTCTTTGCACTTGTCCTATTTTTTCTCTTTGTTGGCACTGTTTGCAATTGTCCCTTGAGTATTTCACTCTTGAAAAACTCCCATCCATCCCTAACTCCCTTGTCTTTTAGTATCTGTGTCCAAGGAATGCTGCTCAGTATTTCCTTCATTTTTTGGAAGTCAGCTCTTCTAAAGTCCAAAATGTGAGTTTGGCTTGTCTTTGTTTCGGCCTTCCTTTGTACCTCAAATTGCAGGAGCACATGGGCCCTTGCCCCTAAGAATCTGACCACTTCAACCACATCGATCAGGTCCTCTGTATTTGTTAGGATGAGATCAAGAGTAGCCGACCCCCTTGTAGACCCTGAGGCTTGACTTTAGTCTCCTGACACACAACGTGTTCTTCATTTCTTACTCCTAGGTCTCAGGTTTTATCTGTTCCTATAATGTTTTCTAACAGATGTTTTTCAGTTTGCTGAAGAAGATCTTTTGCTGAGGGTTTTTAATGATAGTTTCCGTACATTAGCATGGCAATATAATGGTCCTTGGATAGTACTGCCACCAAGTGGCAAGCACAGTTTGGACTTCACATTCATTGTGTATTGCTTGGTGAAGGCTGAATAGGTGCTGAACTAGGGGAGGTATTTGCTATGTAATTACACAAGTAAACATCAGAAGTGGAAAGGTATATTCTGGGGAAATACCTTGGACGATAGAGCCTTACATGGAAGATGATACCCCATGCCAGATCAAATTGCAGTCTTTATTTGGCTCTTCTTGAAAAGATCCTGCACATAATTTTTGCTACAGTTCTAAAGCCAGTAGTGTCATCTATCGGATCCTTTCTAAGCTGAGGTATAGTTTGAGGATGAAGTACATCTATCTGCAGTCCACAAGCATATGATGTTGTCCTTGGGCTCTTGCTGGAAGACCATTTAGATTCGGGATACAATACAGGACCATGGCAAGAACAGTAAAATTCCCAGAAATTCTGACACCATACATCATCATGGCTTCAGAAATATATGCAATATTTATTTTAATATTAAACCTAAACTTATAACTGTTCCAGAAATCTATGATACATTAGCAATGTCAAATGTTTCATTAAAAACATTCCTGTAATCAGAATATATTGAAAACTGCTGGGTTCTATGCACACATATCCTTGTTTTTCATTTCTGAGTGGAAAAAGAAGACAGTAATCACAAATTTTGTAATAAACAAAATAAAGTATTATTTGGATAGCAACAGCATAATACAATAACAAATATAAAGCTGAGGTTAGCAGAATATTTGGATATGAACTTTAACTCAATGTTGAAAAGAACAAATATTTCAGTTGTGTCTTGTCACCACTAAACAGTGAAACCCTCCCCGTATACTCTTTCATGAAGAGGGCAGCATCTTCTAAGTGCAGAAATATACTGTATCATAGATTCCAATGTTGCTCTCTAATTCTATAGATTGTCTCACATTCACATTTTCATACTACACAGTTCATGCCATTTTTACTGAATGAGATATCATAAAAGACATTTCATTCAATCTAAACAAGAAAGAAAAATCTCAAAGAGTCATTTCCTTAAGGTAAAGGTAAAGGTTTTTCCCTGACATTAAGTCCAGTGATGTCCAACTCTGAGGGTTGGTGCTCATCTCCATTTCTGAGCCAAAGAGCCGGCTTTGTCTGTAGACACCTCCAAGGTCATGTGCCACCGGAGCAGTACCTATTGATCTACTCACATTTGCATGTTTCGGACTGCTAGGTTGGCAGAAGCTGGGGCTAACAGCAGGAGCTCACCCCCGCTCCCCGAATTTGAACCTACATTCATTTCCCTTCATTCTTTAAAAAATTGACCAGAAAAACCAAACTGTTGCTCTTTTATCTCTAAAATTGTTCTTTTTTTTGTTACTGAGTCTTCATATTTCTAATCAGTCCCTTCATCTTGAAATTGGAAATAATTTCACAAAAGTAGCTTTCAATGTTGTTTTCAAAATAGACTGTCTAATTCCAGATCCATTATTACGAGATTATTGGGTGTACGAAGGCTCCTTCACAGTCCCACCTTGCAGTGAAGGTGTTACGTGGATCTTATTTAGATATCCTTTAACTGTATCCCAACTCCAGGTAAGAGCAGTGCTTAGAACATAATTTGCAGTGAAAGGTTATAGCGTGCAAATATTTTACAG
The DNA here is from genome assembly GCA_030556195.1 of Anolis apletophallus. Lineage (NCBI taxonomy): Eukaryota > Metazoa > Chordata > Lepidosauria > Squamata > Anolidae > Anolis > Anolis apletophallus. The sequence continues at coordinate 96,840,988 of JARBWK010000007.1, read as the reverse complement.
GGCATTACATTTACTTTACCCTGAAGATCTCATTAGATCAGTTGGTACATGGCTTTTAAAATAAAGGTTAAATCTTTTGTGTCATTGAGAGCAAAAGAAAGGTCAGAAGTGAGATGTGATTGTTCCCAGTTATTGCATGCATTACAATGTATAGGAAATAAGACAAAAATGTCACTGAACAAAATAGATATTCTGACAATTAAAGAAATAAATATACAAATACAGAAATAAGACCATCATGTAAAATTTGCCTTTAAGTAATTACTATTACATGTTTGACTAGAGACATAGGTGAACTCTGTTCATGTATCCAGTACCCAATAAAAAGAAAGTGCCAGCAGGTCTCTCCATAGGCCCAGTGGCCGTTCCAGTCATGGACTCTGGCTAATACCTAATTGGATTTCTGGCCATGTGGAAGGAGACATCCTTTCAAATGGATGGTGACTGAATCTCAGCATAAGCGAGAGGGAGGGATGATTGGTTTATATGCTGTAATTTAGCAAAGCTTGGAAAAATTACAGAAGGGATCTACATTTCCCAGACTCCACCTGGGTGTAAGATGACAGTAACATTTCTAAACTGTGTGGGTAATCTAGTCAGTGGATTCTTAACAGCCCCTTGATCTGGTCTATATCCATGGGAACTGACAACCTAAGGTTGCTGAGACTCCGATTCTTGACAGTGATGAATTATTATTGCTACAATCTGACATTGTACAAATGTATACTTGAATCACATATCTCTTAATTTAAGTGGCTATTGTCATCTAATCTTTGATCCAAAATGTATATTGAATTTGATAGAAACACAGAACTTTGAATTACATGTCTTCTTCAGATGTAGGGGATTCTAGTAGATGAGGGCTGGTTTATATAGGCATTGACATCATTTGATTGCTCTATATTTGATTTTGTTGTCAAGAGCCTTCAAGCCATTTGTGATATCACAACCCTGAGGCTCATGTAGTATTCTTGGCAAGATTTGTTCAGGCGGATTTTTCTTTGTCTTCTGAGTCTAAGAGAGTTATCATTTGCCCAAGGTCACCCAGTGGGTTTCCATGGTTGACTGGGATTTGAAAACTGGTCCCCTGAGTCCTAGTTCAATACTCAAACCATTACATCACAATAGTTCTATAAGTTAGCCTTCCTTGTCCAACTGACGTGAGGGATACTGTCCCATAGGCCAGGGCTGTCCAACTTCTACCGGACCTGTGGCCGGAATTCCAGTTACTGATGACCTGGGGGGGCCAAAGGGTCTGCCTCCGCCCCTGGCTCCGCCCCTCCCCGGCTCCACCCCAGCTCCGCCCCCCTCCCCGGCTCCACCCAGGCTCCGCCCCTCCATGGCTCCACCCCTGCCCCTCCCCCTCCCCGGCTCCGCCCTCTCCCCGCCTTGGAGGTGTCTGTGGAGGACACCAGGGCTTTGACTTGGAGATAGAGATGAACACCAAAATCCCAGTCTCAAGTCCCAGTCCCTGCTTTGAACTGGATTATATTGCAGTGTGGACTCAGGGCCCTTCACACAGCCATATAACTCAGAATATCCAGGCAGGAAACCCCACAAAACCTGCTTTGAACTGGATTATATTGCAGTGTTTACTCAGGGCCCTTCCACACAGCCATATAACCCAGAATACCTGCTTTGAACTGGATTATCGGAGTCCACACTCATATAATCTGGTTTAAAGCAAATAACATGGGATTTTATTCAGATGTGTGGAAAGAAAGTCAAATAAGAAGCCACGGCCCTTCCACACAGGCCTATAACCCTGAATGATAAGGCATAATATTCATTCTGCCTCTGCTAATAATAATAATAACAACAACAACAACAACAGGTTCCTGGAGTAGGAGACCTCCAAGGGCCATCCAGGGCCATCCAGTCCAATCTCCTTCTGCCATAAGGGGAAAATACAATCAAAGCATTCCTCACAGATGACCATTCAGCCTCTGATGATGATAATAATAATAATATTAATTACAATGGGTTCCTAGAATAGGAGACCTCCAAGGGCCATCCAGTCCAACCTCCTTCTGCCAAAAGGGGAAAACACAATCAAAGCATTCCTCCCAGATGGCCATTCAGCCTCTGATGATGATGATGATAATAATAATAATTACAATGGGTTCCTAGAATAGGAGACCTCCAAGGGCCATCCAGTCCTACCTCCTTCTGCCATAAGGGGAAAACACAATCAAAGCATTCCTCACAGATGGCCATTCAGCCTCTGATAATAATAATAATAATAATAATCATAATTACAATGGGTTCCTAGAATAGGAGACCTCCAAGGGCCATCCAGTCCAATCTCCTTCTGCCATAAGGGGAAAACACAATCAAAGCATTCCTCACAGATGGCCATTCAGCCTCTGATGATGATAATAATAATAATAATTACAATGGGTTTCTAGAATAGGAGACCTCCAAGGGCCATCCAGTCCTACCTCCTTCTGCCATAAGGGGAAAACACAATCAAAGCATTCCTCACAGATGGCCATTCAGCCTCTGATGATAATAATAATAATAATTACAATGGGTTCCTAGAATAGGAGACCTCCAAGGGCCATCCAGTCCAATCTCCTTCTGCCATAAGGGGAAAACACAATCATAGCATTCCTCAGCCATGTTGAATCAAACCTAAACTCTCATGAGAGCAACAGAAAGTTCTGAACCTTGAGTTTGGGAGTTGTAGTTCTCCTCCATCCAGAGAGCACTGTGGACTCAAATAATGATGGATCAGGACCAAACTTGGCACGAAGCCTCAGGAGAGGAGGAAGCCGGAAAGGGAATGGGTGAGCACCCCCCCATGCTCCGAATTCGGCCCCACCCCTTTTTCACTCTGGCCACGCCCCCTCTCACTCGTGCACTCTCTCTCTCTCCTTCCCTCTTTCCTTCAGGTGGTGGAAGGGGGAAGGAATGAAAGGGGGAAAGAGAGAAAGAAGGAGGGAGGGAGAGAGAGGGGGGAGGGAAGTAGGAGGAGGAGGAAGAGAGCCTGCTCCTCCTCCCTGCCCCGCCCCTCACCCCCCCCCACCGTGAAAAAATAAATAAAAAATATTCCAAAAAATATTCCAAAAAAATATTTAATTTTTTAAAAAAAATCTTAAAAAGCAGATATCTTGCAGGAGGGTAGGGGGCCGTGGGGAAGGGGCTGGGGGGGCTGTATACGGCCCGGGGGCCACCAGTTGGACAGCCCTGCCATAGGCAGTAAAGGTACATTCAATTACCATTTCAGTTAACTATCGTAAATGAAATGGAGAAGAAACCATCTTGTTCTTTACTTCAAGCAACAAAATGTATTGGGCCTTCTGTGAAGATAAGAGGGTCTCAACTCCAGTGGTATCCAGGTATACATGTATATATATGTGACTTCAAGTGGACTGCTACTTAGCAAAAATGTTTTCTTACAATAAGACCATTGGCTAATGTGTTCAAATAATTATTTCCTTGACTTATTAGATAGAAGAGTTTCGAAGACTGAGGACACATGTTAAAGGAACAGAACTCCTAAACAGCTGTGATGGAATATTAGGAGATAACTTTAGACCAACACAACCACTTAGTGACAGAATCATAAGGGCTGCCTTCCAGTAACAGAGACAGATAAAGGAAGTAACTATAACCTAGGTAAGTTTTAAAAACTGAATAGTGTAAAATTAAAATTCTGTACTGACTACAGTTTAATGTGTATAGTAATGCAAATCATATTTCAGACCAGAGTATTATTCCAGTCAATCTCATTCAGGTGGGAATCAGTAGCTACTGAAATGGACATCCAAGTGCCACCTCTGTGTTGATGGAGGCAGGCAGGATTTTCCCCGGGTACTGGTTGTGGGGGGTCGGGAGCAGGTGAGGGTTTTGCCCTCCTTTCTGCTAGAGATCCCTGTGTACAACTAGTGGGCCACTGTGTGACACAGAATGCTGGACTAGATGGGCTGAGGCCCGATTCAGCATGGCTCTTCTTATGTTCTTAGGTGGAACTGGGTGCCATGATCCTGCTTCCCTACACACATTCACTAGGTACTTTGGGATATATTTATGAATGGCCTCTTGGTTTCCCCCATCTCCTTTTTAAAATGTGGGCTGATATAAAATAGAACAAAGTACTTCCACATAGAGCTGCAAACCATCTGTCTTAAGTAGTATCTGGTGCTGAATAGCAACTCCTCAATTTTCTTTGTTTTCCCAGAAATAGTTGGGTTTTTCAGCTAGTGATTTCAATAGTTCATGGATATGCCTGATAAACTTGAGCCAACACCTAAGTAAATTAGGCTGATCCAAGTCACTCAGACCATGACTATTTTTGTATTCTTTATATATTACTTTTGTTCCAAAGATTTGACATGCATGCATAGTTTTCTCCCCTCTCTTTTATGTATGCAAACAATTCTGTAAGGTAGGTTAGATGAGTTTACTTTAACTGATTCAGTTTCTTTAACAGATGAGTGACAATTTTAATTTAGGTTGTCCCAGTCCCAATCCCAATAAATAAGTACTATATTAAATGTATCCACAGAATAATATGGCATATAATATTAAAAATACATATTCAGATGTAAATGAGGGACACAATTTTATTACAATTAATAAATAGTATATGTGGAATGGGATATATATATATATATATATATATATATATATATATATATGTATATATATATATATATATATAAAAAATTAGTGAACAACTAGTTCTTGGGATAAATTATCTGAATTTTTTAAATGATGAAAAGCTTAACATTTGCTAAATATTATTTTAAAATTAATATAAAACATTTAACTTTAAATAAGATGACATATTTATGATGCACTCAATTCAATGGGTTTACTCCAGCTGGAACCAGAAATTGGATTTGGGCCTAAATCATCTTATGCTCAATAAACCTATAATGAATACTTGAAACATATTTTAAAACATTTTATATTTATTTCTTTAATACAGCGGATGTGTGTTTGCCAGGATAGCTTAATTTCATTTAGGGGTTTTTTTTTCCTGAACAAGTAGTCCACTTGAGCAAGTGTATAATGTGTAAATTCAATTACAGAGTAATTAGCTACTCAATCACTCTTACATCACACTTGGGACTAGCAAAAAAGGAAAGGAACTACTGTTCACAAATATATTGAAGATCAGTGTTAATTAGTTTAGTGCTAATTGTGGATGAGAAGGTATGTGCTTGCCCTAAGAAAGATTTTGGCAAAAGCTGTTATAACACCAATGTTTCAGGGTGTTTGCTTTTAACATTGTAACATGAAACTCGCATACATAGCCCAAATTAATTGATGTATTTCTGTTTTCTTAGGGCGTACTTGGCTTTGCATATTTTCTAAGAACTTGGTTCCATGCTGTTTCTGAAATCAGCACTAACTTTCTTTGGCAGCATTACCTGGTCGATTGCCTGGCCATGATACAAATAATCCTGCCATTGTATGAAGAATATTATTAAGGATCCTTTACATTCCAACTCAAGCAGGGTGATGTCTTAATACCATGTAACTTATATTCTGATGAAGGATATAACTTATATCCATTATAATCACCACCACTGCATAATCCTCTAGTTCATAATAAATGTTTATGACAGCCACAAGTATGTCTGAATTAAGCCAAATGTCCATGTTGAACCATGACTTGTGGTGCCAACTCTCTGCTGTATGACAGGGCAGAAGACTGAATGCACCACATCTTTGGCATTGCTATCTGTTGCTATCAGAACCTCATCAACAACACATTCCCTCAAATAGAGGATATTTTATGCAGTTTGGGTCATGACTGCACAGCTTTAGTTAAGGATAGCATGAATTAATGCCTGGAAGAGGTAATGAGCTGAATGAGAAAAAAACAAATTGAAACTGAATCCAGAAAAAAACAGGTGCTTGCCATCAAGAGTCCTAGTGTATCAACCAGTTCTGGATAGGGTTACTCCCCCTAAAAGACTGTGTTTTCAGCTTGGGAGTGCACAAGGATCCATCTCTTGAAATGTCATCCCTAGTGGATGTGATGTTCAAAAGTGCTTACTAGCAGCTTCAGCTGATACACCAGCTGCGCCCCTTCCTAGAATAGGAGGGTAGTAGTGTATGTGCTGGTAACATTCTGCAATGCATTTTACATTGAGCTACCTCTGTACAGAGTTCGGAAACTCCAATTAGTTCAAAACACAGCAGCCAGATTCATTACAGAAACATCTACAAGTGAGCATATGACCCCTATACTCAAGTCACTCCACTGGTTGCCAGTTCGTTTTTGGGCAAAGTATAAAATGTTGGTTCTGACCTTTAAAGTCCTACATGGTTTGGGTCCAGGCTACCTACAGGATCACCTTCTCTTGCACAACCCTCCCTTTAGGACACTCGGGGGGGGGGGGGGCACTTTATCTAACCAGTCAGAATACGACTGGTGACCATCACCCATAGGTTCTTGTCATTGGTTGCAAAAAAACCGTGGAATGAAATCCGAGAAAAGAATCAACACCTAAAGGAGCTATCAGAAGTTAGACCTATCTTTTCAGGCAGGCCAACCCAGTCTATGATTTTTAAATCACATCCTATGTTTATTGTGCTTTGACTTTTATCCTAAGTGTTTTAATACATGTACATTTTAATATATGCTTTCATGGTTGCATTTCAACTATTTTGATATGTGAATTTTTTGTGTTTAATTGTACTGTGCCCTGCTTTGAGCCCAAAAATAATTGTTGTTGTGGCTGCTGCTGCTCCTTCTGCTTCTGGTACTGCTACTTCTACACAGGGACAACAAATAGGATTCTCCCATCTCCCCATGCTGTTGCTATCAAGTTGTTTTTAATAAGGATCTAGATAAAATGTGGGGTCTAGATTGTCCAGTGTCCCAAACAAGCATTGCAACATCACTCAGGGAGAAGCAGTGGGATAGTCCAAGTCTGAAAAGTTCTTGAATTCCCAGTTGCCTCATTTGTGAGGATCCTGGATTCTGTAGTCTTTTTTGCAATCTGTACTATTCTTTTGGATATCACACAGAATAAATAAATACTTCATTAAACATATTCTAATAAAGATATCTGAAGATAATAAAATTTTTATCTGTGTTGATTGAGGCAGGCAGGATTTCCCCGGGTACTGGTTGTGGGGGGTCGGGAGCAGGTGAGGGTTTTGCCCTCCTTTCTGCTAGAGATCCCCGTGTACAACTAGTGGGCCACTGTGTGACACAGAATGCTGGACTAGATGGGCTGAGGCCCGATTCAGCATGGCTCTTCTTATGTTCTTATGTTCTTATTGCTTCAGAAAGCAAAAATCAAGATGGCACCTGAAAATGTTTTCAAGGTTTTTTTTTTAAAAAAGGAAGGATATCTACTTTTTAAAATAGAAGATACTCTATTTAGCTCATTGTGCTTCAGAGTTATCTGGAAGAACTCAAGACTCTAAATAGTCAATTAAATTGATACGTTGTTAGATGTTACTTTGATTGGATTGAGATGTCATAATCTATTTTGGTGAGTACAAGAAGCCCAGAATAAACAGAACATAAATGCTATCTTGATCATGTCAAGAAATGTAAAGGCTCAGTCCTTGAGAACCAGCTTATCCTGGCTAGCAAAATAGCGCACAAAATAAAGGCAAAACAATGATCTCCTATAGCAGCAGTACTCATACTATTATGGAAACTGATTTAAGGAATTTTCAACATGAAGTGTATCAGGTGTTCAAAGAAAAAGGAGGAAAGCAGAATATCCATCCATCTATTTATTTGATTTATATCCTGCTTTTCTTGCAGACTGGAATCTAAGGCACTACCATTAGGCAAAAATGAAATTGTATAAACTTGTACCATGTTGGATACCATTCAGTGTTTATTAATGTCAATTTATCAGCAACAGGCAGAGCAACAATAAAATAAATAATTCAACTATATTTCTGCATGACATTCTTATGTAGTTCTACTCAGAAATAAGATTGCAGATAGGTATGTGAAAGGCAGACACAGTATCTAAGAAGGCCACACACTGCACAGTGTGGATGTGTTATTATGTGATTATATGCCAAGCTACAATATTCTTGGCACTCAAATAATATCAGGAAAGAAAGTGATTAGTAAAACAGACTGATGTAATCTATAGCACCTAATGTTGACCTGGCACATTGCCATTGGTGTCTATTTTTTCACCTCTTGGGAGTTATTGCTCATTTCCTTAAGGAGGCAAGGGGCATGGATAGAAGGAAGGAACTGAGGGCATAGTATTCAGTGGGAACATTACAAATGTTTTAGTTAGCTCTTTTCTTTTTAGTCCAGAAGGGAAAGTGAGTAGTGTACTTTTAAACAGTGGATCACTTCAATAACATAGTTACGGAAATATCTACAGAGCTATATCCCATTAAAAATGTTAGTGCTTCAGTTTTCTGTTTTTCTATGAAAGTAGACATTAGATTTACTCTTGAAAAGAGGACACACAAATTGATGGAAGGTAATAAAAACCCACAGTCCACAGAATGGAGCAATTCTACAAAAATGTCGGGCATAACAGAGAGTTGTACCTACGAGTTCCACCCCATTACCGTTTGTGGAGTTTTTTCCCCCTCTGATTTACACCACCACAAGAGGGAAGAGTCAGATCCATCATACCGTTGGAGAATATATTCTGAAACTTCTACCCCTGCTGTCATGAAACTCCTTTCAGTTTTCACCGTCTCCTTGCCTGGACATAAACAGTCTTTCAGACTCACTGTGGAATTTCAGTAACATAATTGTTCCATTCTCTTTTCAGAAAGCAGAAGACAATGCACCCACAGTGCCCTTGGATGAGAAATGGAAATGTTTGAGGCTGCTGCTTCAGTTTCCCCACAAAGCCTGCTTTGTCTGCCTTCATCTAATTCAGACTTGATAGACAGCTGTGACAGTTGGCCTGTCCACATGGTCCAGTGAAATTCTGGGAATGAGCTTTATATTACAAGAAGAAAACACATTAAAACTTCCAACTTGCTACTCTTAACTTTTTATTGCTTATGACATTCAGAATTTGCACAGCACTACTCTGTAGCTGTCTTCAGCTCATAGTATGTTTGGTGAGATGATGATTACTATGAACACACTACACATTAGATTTACCCAGTCCCCCCCCCCCCTGGCAGGGTTTGAATGCTCTTGTCTTCTTTTTGTCTCTGAAATATAGTAAGTAAAGAAATATAAATTAATATTAATGGTGTGTTATACAATATTAATAATTTACTCACAAATGATAATATATTATTAGAGAATTAATTATATTCTTTCTCAATGAATTAAAAAGTACTATTTTCACTCATCTTAAAATAATGACGCCTTGAAATATTTTTCTTCACAATAATGAAATGGTATTTGGCTAAATTCAGTTGATTTCAGTACCCTTCAATAGATGGTTAACATACTCACTATAAATGGAACAAGAAGATACAAATCCTGATTTTTTAAAATAGCCATTGCAAAGAGGTGTTTCAAAAGTTTAGTCCCATGGCTTGAATCTAATGTGCACCTCAAATTTCAAAACCATGAAAACCAAAAAAGTATTTACCATATTATGCACGTCTAATGTGCACCCTAATTTTGGGAAGGTAATTTAATAATAAAAAGAGCACTAGATTTGAGTAAAAAATATGGTATTACATTCAATGAATTAGTGGGATGTATGAAAGTGTTGACTTATTATTCAGTTACTGTGTCTGTACTCTAGTTGAGACTTGCAACTAGATTTAGGCTAGAACACTAAACATATGTAATATTTGAAACATTAAAATATTAGAGCAAGATATATATTTTGTTAAGGCTATGGCTGAGTAAAATTTTTGTTTCAGTTTCTTTTTGACGAATTTATCAAAAGTTTATAATGTCTTCATTTATAGAATAAAAAAGTGACTTTTAGAAAAGTGGGATGTGGAAGCAAAGAGCTGACATTTCTTTGTTTCTACAAAATACCTGATAGAAGGTTATTTCATCTGAAAATGGTCTCCTTCGGCTGGAATCCCTTCAAAGCCGATCATTTTGACTCGAGTCCTAGTCCTGAATAGTGGTTGCATATTCCTAAGGTTCATACTATTATTGGAAATCTTAAAATATAGCAGTAAATGTTTATTTTTGTCATGTTAGCATTGTCAGGTGAAAATGATAGAATTATAGAGCTGAAAGAGATGACAAGGGCCATCCAGTCCAACCCCTGCCATATGTCAGTCAAAGCACTTTGGACAGCTTGTCAGTCAAAGCACATTTCCAGCTTCTGCTTGAAAATGTCCATAGAAAGAAACTCTTCCACACTCGAAGGCAGTGTTTTCCACTCCAGAAGCCCTTCCATTTGGAGGGCATTCAAATAAAGGCATGTTTGTCATCTTAGATAAGTTGATATTGTTATAATATTTATTTTTGCCCCACTTTTTCTCAGAATTCAAACAGAATGAAATTCACATTTAAAAAGCAATAGAAGTAAAATGCATTAAAATTACAATGCAATTGAATTTATACAGTTTGAAAACAAAAAGAAAAATGTGATGTAAATGAATAAGTAGCTGCAAAACACAACTTCACTAGCACAAGGCAGGGCACCCTAGCCTGTCCTTCAAAAATTTCTGTTTTAAAAGCATGAATAAAAAGGTTTTAGCCTGTTACTAGAATCCTATATTTTGGTGTTGTAACAATTTGAGTAATTATCTAATAGTTTTACAGTAATTTTAATATATAGTGTTGAAGTGTTTGTTGTATGGTCTCGCTTTTACTTATGTAAACCGCCCCGAGCCCAAGTGGAATGGAGCGGTATATAAATACAAATAATTGCAGTTCGGAAATTGCAATTAGTCCAGCGGGCGGCAGCCAGATTACTAACGGGAGCTACATACAGGGAGCATACCACCCCCCTGTTGTGTCAGCTCCACTGGCTGCCTGTCCAATTCCGGGCTCAATTCAAAGTGCTGGTTTTGACCTTTAAAGCTCTATACGGTTCTGGCCCAGCTTACTTGTCCGAACGCATCGGCCGCTACGTCCCACCCCGTAACCTAAGATCATCCGGGGAGGCCTTGCTCTCGCTTCCGCCGACTTCTCAAATGCGGTTGGTGGGGACGAGGGACAGGGCCTTCTCAGCGGTGGCTCCCCGCCTGTGGAATGCGCTCCCTATGGAGGTACGGTCCACCTCATCCCTCCTGGCATTCAGGAAAAAGGTAAAATCCTGGCTTTGGGACCAGGGGTTTGCACACCAGCACTAACAGCATGTTAGATGGGGATTTTAATGGAATGGATGAAGAGGGCCAATGTTTTTATGGAGTGAATATTGTTTTTAACTTGGAATGACTGTGTATGTTGCTGATGGAACTGTATTTTAATGTGTTTTAATGTATTTTAATTGTTGTGGGGTTTTGGGGTTTTATACTGTATGATGTGGCATCGAATTGTGCCGTACTGTAAGCCGCTCTGAGTCCCCCCTCGGGGGTTGAGAAGAGCGGGGTAAAATCCTGAAATAAAAATAATAAATAAATAATAAATAAATAAATAGATAGATAGAAGGACAACATAGCAGGGGCAGTTTTGGCCTCCTTGGGAAGGGAGACTCTTGTATCCTCACCAACTGTGCTTGTGATTATGTTGGGACTAAGAGAACAATTATTCTGAAAATTATAACAGATGGCATATATGTGGCTTTAAATGACAAACCTGAAAAAATTCAGGTGCTTCCAGACAGTGCCAAAATCTGTGCCAAAGCAGGTTTAAAAAACTCGCTTTGGTGTAGATTCCCATTCCCACTCACCCCAAAAACCTGGGCCTTCCCGAGAAAGGGGGTGGGTGGGTGGCTACATGGCATCTTGGTTAAAATTGGGATGGCATGCAGCCACCCAGAAACCTCCAATTTCCCCCTAAAATTAAATAAAATGTACCTGTCCATCATAACTTTGCTGTTTGCACCCTCCAGACACACCAGGGGATGGGGGAGGGGAAGGAGCAAAGTTAGGGCAACCAGGTACATTTTATTTCATTTCTAGGAGAAAATTAGAGGTTTGGGGGAAGGGTGGGCGCCCTCTTGGTCTTTCGGGCTCCAGGAGCCCAAAAAACTGAGATGACTGTGTGGACTGGGTCTGGCAATTATGTAGCATGGTCCCTGGGTCCAATCCACACAGAGTCCAAACCTGGTTAGATGTGGATCTTACCTTAATGTTACTTGGAAATATTTTCATTTGCAAGATGGAATATTACAAATAATTGTCAATATGCCAGTAAGTTAGTTTAGTGAATCCTTTAATCTAAATGTGGCTAGAGAGCCTTGTTCGGAAGCTGATCATTGTTTCACATGCTGAAGTTGAAGCCAGTGTCAGTGAGTTCAACATTAATGTTTGAGTAATGTTTGAAAGGGAAGAGTATATTCAAATCCTTTCCCTCTTGTAGATGCTCAAATATTGATGCTGAAGAAGTTGAATCAAGGGCCTTTTCTTCAATGCCCAACTTTGAGCATTGGAGATTACAATGTTAAGGCAGTACCAGAAACTCTAATAAACACAGGAAAGCAGCACAGGAAAGGGAAATGATAGTTTCTTTAAAAGGCAGACACTACGTCATTTGCTCTGCAGTTCATTTTCCATTTTATAGCTATGATAGTATATAACAGAACTAGATAAGAAATTTGTTTCATTTGGAGATCAAATATACACGCTCAGAATCTAGTAGAATCTATAATATTTTTATTTTGTTGTTTGTGTCCAGTTTCTTGGTCTAAGGCGGCAACTCTCAGTTTGGATGTGAGATTGTTATTTTATTGAAATTAAAGATTTAATTCCTAGACAGAGCATGCATGAAGGAGAAGGGGCCATATCTTGAGTAATTCGGAGCAAAGGTCCAGGGATCACTTGCTTTGCATGCAAAAGACTTGAGGTTCAATCCTGGGCTTCTTTAGGCAGGGATATGGAAAATTCATATGCAGAATATGCACCCTCTTCAAAGCTATGCATCGTTTGGTATAAGGCAGTTTCCCATATTAGCTGTATTAGAACTTTCTTCATTAATGGTTAGGTGTTAATATGTTAGGTGCAATGCAAAAACTCTTGACCACATCAAAGCCAGCCTTTAATAGGCTCAAAAATACTTCAACACACATGTAGACAACTCATGGCTCTCCAGGTGTTGGTTTCCAGTGCCCATCAGCCCTGCTTAGTACAGACAATGGCAAGAGATCATGGGAATTGCAGTCAATCAACATCTAGGAGGGCCACTCATTTAGCATTTGTGCCTCACAGCTCATGAGAAGATGAATTTCCAGTTGGCATAGTTATTATGGCTTCACATAAACATACATTTTAAATTTTTATAACCATTGAAGAATTGGGTTTTGGAGTACAATTGCCACAAGACAGGCACATATAATAATGTAGATAAAATATGCATATCAAGATTGATAAAGGTATTCCGCACACAACAACAATTCAAGTACACATGATCATGCTAAACTGCAATTTTTTAAAACTTGGCAATGGTAAGGTATGTGTTCACTTGGCAATGGAACACATACCTTGAAGAGGAAGGCACACATGTGTGCAGTATGGGCATTTATACAGTCCTAGATTCTATTTGTAATAATCAGCTGATTTCCTCTAGTTCCTGTATTAATACTAATTGTTCGAAGTTGTTTACTTTTTTTTGGGACAGCCTAAAGCAAAAACAAGACCTGGAAACTGAGCAATATTTTACACGAGAATAGAAAACATATCCAGGAATGTGCTTTTGTTTTGTTTTAAGAAAGCAGATAAAACCAGTACTGAAACATAGTATATCAGTACTTTTTACATAATACTTAATAACAACCAAGATGTCTCCAATGTCCCTGAAGTTAAATTTTTTATTGAAAAGTACAGTATTTCCTTTTTACTTCTCTCTTTGCCTAATTATATGTGCCACCCTTAAGAAGAACACACTTTTCCATAGAATTCTTATCAACTTCAAGCTTACTTAAATTCTCACTCCACCCTGACTATAACAGAGATGAATGACCTCTTTTGTGGTCATTTTAGGTATCACTATTGTTTATATCGCTCCCCCAAAAGTACAGAATAATAAATATTAAACTATAGAAATATATTTGATTAGATTGGTAACTATCAAAAATCCTCAACCAGCTACAGCAAATTTTGTTGTAATGTAACTGAAGATGATTACATCATAGCATTCATAAGTCAGTTATCTTTCTTTATTGGGTCCTCTATATCTATCTGAGCATATGTAATACGAGGGCGGGTCAATAAGCCAGTGACTTTTTGAATGAAACACAGGTTTTTGGATAATTTTTTTATTATTTTTCTACGTAGTCTCCTTTGGGCTCTATACACTTTGTCCAATGTTTCTCCAATTTTTTTATCCCTTCCAAAAATAAGATTTGTCGAGGTTATCAAAATTTGTGAGATGATTTCATTGTTGGAATCGAATCTCTTTCTGCTGAGCCATTTCTTCAGGTTTGGAAACAAGAAATAGTCACTGGGGGCTAAATCCGGAGATTAGGGTGGATGAGGGAGCAATTAATATCCCAATTTATGGATTGTTGCTATGGCAACTACACATGTGTGCACCCTTGCATTGTCCTGCTGCAAAATAACTTTTTTCTTGGCCTTTTTCTTGGTCTTTTTTTCAAATCCTCATTAAATTTACTCAATAAGTTGGCACAATATTCACCATTGATTGTTTTACCCTTTTGAAGGTAGTCAATGTGGATTATACCACGTGCATCCCAAAAAACGGTCGCCATGACTTTATTGGTTGACAAATCCACCTTGGCCTTCTTTGGCATCGATTCACCCTGAGAAAACCACTGTTTTGACTGCTGTTTGGTCTCTGGTGTGTTGTGGTGAATCCACGTTTCATCCACGGTTACGAAACAGTGCAAAAACCCGTCCATATTGCGGTTGAACAACGGCAAACACTCCTGCGAAATTGTCACACGATTGCGTTTGTGGTCGATTGTGAGCAAATGCGGCACCCATCTTGCAGAAAGCTTTCTCATACCCAAGTGATCATTTAAAATTGAAACCACTGAGCCATGTGAGATGCCTATGGCTTCCACAATCTCTTGCACTTTCAATCTCTGATCGGCCAACACCATATCATGAATTTTTCCATTTGTTTCGGGTGTAGAGACCTCAACTGGGTATCCAGAACGTTTGGCATCTTCCATGCTTGTGTACGGCCACAACGAAATTCAGTAAACCACTTTTTTACCATTGAAATTGATGGTGCAGAGTCCCCATAGTATTTATCAAGCTTAGCCTTGGTTTGAGTGATGGTCTTTTTCCGCAAAAAATAATGCCTAATGAGCACATGAAATTCCCCTTTTTCCATTTTCTCCTCAAATCACGCAGTAGTCTGCTATCAATGGCTGTCAAACACAAACTAAATGACGCAGCTTGTTCAAATTTTGACAGGAGTCAACTGACAGATGCCTGTTGACAGGAGCAGTGTTGCTCTTTCAGTTAAGAGGCAGGAAATTCAAAAAATCACGGACTTATTGACCCGCCCTTGTACTTTGTGTGATTTTCTTTCATGATTCTCCCTCCCTCCCTCCCTCCCTCCCTCCCCCCCCTCTCTCTCTCTATATATATATACATACATACAGGAAGACTCGTCATCGAACGACTGCCAGAGGCAGAGAAACCTTCCAAGGCAGACAAACCAAACTTGGCAACAAAAATAGGCCTCAGGCAAGGAAGGTTTTTAGCAAAGAAACTTTCCCCCCCAAAACCTAGAAGGCCCCCAAAACAACGATTAAAAAATCTACATTTCTCAGCATTCTCTGCGGCCGCCAGTGAAACCCATTGGCCAACATCGGCCCACACAAAATGCAGGGAGGTTGAGTTACCATAGTAACGGTGGGCGAAGCCAGCCAAGGCTAGATTAGAATGCTGAGTGATTTGAGTTTAGTCAGTTGGTGTTTGTGGGTTAAACTGTCAAAGCCAAGCTCAAGGAGAGAGACAAATAGGGCACCAGGGACACAGGCACCACTGACAAACACATACCGCCGGAATAACACAAACTTGCAAAACCCACAAAAAAAATCCTGCAACACAAAAACCCACCCCAAACAAAATACACAACAAACACCACTGGCAAAAGCAACACCCCCTCCACATCACAACCAGCACACAGCCAGACTGAGACAACTATGTCACCACAACACACACAAAATACATCCCACAAATACCTGACAACTTCCCCAACACAAAACCCAGGACTGCACTCACTACTCACCACCACACACACCTCAAAATACACACACGTCCCAGACACAATACTCCAGCAATTCCTATCCACACAACACAACACAACTTCCTATCACAACCCATCCCCCCAACCTTACGGAACACCGCACACACAACACCTACCACCACCACAAACAAAAAACAACTCTACCTATACTCCAACCACAACACAACACAACACTGCACTGATACTCTACAAACACACACAAACACCCAAAACACCCCACCCACACAAGCATTCCACAACATACTACCACCCACAATGCCACCACACACCCACTAACTCACCAAAAAAGTAATACCTACACACAACACAATATGCACATAACACAACCTTGCGTCTACTGCTCAACCCATTTGTATGCCATTCCTTCCTTCCACACAGGCATAAGCTGACCCAAAAGACAAGCCATGCCTCCTAAAAAGAACAGCATCAGACGACACGCTCGCAACGCTACATACATCAAACAAAAAAGGGCAGAACAAACGCCAAAACAGAAAGACACTGCACTACACTAGCTTTTGCCATCACCATAAACAAGGCTCAAGGGCAAACACTACAAATCTGTGGCTAAAAGAAGAATTAATACCACACTTTAAAAAGGTTATCAATGAAATTATTCAAAAAGGGAAGATTCCAGAGACATGGGGAACATCAGAAATAGTGGTAATACATAAGGAAGGGAAGGATCCGGAAATAGTACAGAACTATAGGCCTATTTCCCTCCTTAACCTAGATTATAAAGTTTTCGCCAATATCCTAGCCTCGAGGTTCAAAGTATTTTTGAATAGATGGGTTAATGAAAACCAAACCGGCTTCCTCCCTAATAGAAAGATGAAAAAGAATATCAGAAATATAATAAATGCAGTAGAATTTCTAGATAAAAACATAGGGACGAAGGCCATCCTGGCCTTCTTGGATGCGGAAAAGACCTTTGACCAAATTAGTTGGGGAATAATAGAAAGGCTGCTAATAGAAATGATATACACAGAGCAAAGTTATAATACTAGCAGTATTGAAAACACAGAGTAGAAGCTAAAGAAAATATTGCTGATTCAATTTAGTGTGAAAACCACTTTTATATATATATAAAATAAAATTGGTCTATAGGTCATATCAAAGATATAGTGCAAGGTGCAATTAAATACATTTAAATATATCATCAACATTCATAGTAATCATTCAAATATACAGACCAATTTTATATACATAAAAAAGTGATTTTCACACTAAATTGAATTGCTAATAGAAATGGACATGGGCTATAACTTTACATCCACGATAAAAGCAATATATAAAACCCAGGAGGCACAAATTATAATCAATGGACAAAAATCAAGGAAGATACAAATTAATAAGGGAACGAGACAGGGGTGCCCCCTGTCCCCCTTGATTTTCAATTTTGTCCTGGAGCTACTCTTAAAACACATAATAAAGGATGAAGAATTAAAAGGATTGACAATAAGGAACAAAAAGTACAAAATATATGCTTTCGCGGATGATTTGGTCTGCCTAATAGATAATCCAACAGAGAATATGGAAAAATGGATTAGGAAAATAGAGACATTCGGTAAAGTATCTGGATTTAAACTAAATAAAAATAAATCCCAAATTATGGTGAAAAATATTGACAAAAAGGAGGCCCAAGATCTAGAAATAAAATACGGAATACCAATAGTAAAAAGTGTAAAATATTTAGGAATAACATTGACACCAAAAAATTGCCAATTAATAAAAAATAACTACGAATACATTTGGAAACAAATTAAAGAAGATCTTAATAATTGAAAGAATCTTAATCTATCCCTGTTAGGGAAAATATCGACAATCAAAATGAAAATATTCCCAAGGTGGAATTTTTTGTTTCAGATGTTACCCATATTAAAGAACTACACACTGTTGAAAAGATGGCAAGCAGAGCTAGCAAACTTCATATGGGGAGGGCGAAAGGCCAGAATTAAACAAAAATACTTGCAAGAATTACCAGAGAAAGGAGGATTTGGCCTCCCGGACCTCATAACATATTATGATGCCAATTGTTTGGATAATGTAAAAGAATGGATAGATCTGAGGGACAGGAAACTATTAAATTTAGAAGGGTGGGAAAATAAATTTGGGTGGCATGGGTATTTATTTTATAATAAAGAAAAAGAGGATACGAATTTCAAAAATCACATAATAAAAGCACCCTTACTAAAAATATGGAATAAATATAAAGATAGCATTTGTAAGAAATACCCCTTATGGGTCTCTCCACCAGAGGCCCTTCAAATAATAAAGACAGAGAAGGAATCTTGGCCAACATATAGAGAAATATTAAAAAAAAGAAAACAACAGCTTTACTCTGAAAACTCAAGAAGAGTTGAAAGATTATAAAATAAACTGGCTACAGTATAATCAAATAAAAATGAGGTATAAGACAGATAGACAAATAGGCTGGGAAGACACACCAACGTTAGGAGGAAAAATACTGACTCAGTTTGAAAGGAAAAGAGTTAGCAAGCTGTACAAATTTATACTAGCAAATAGACACGAAAAAGACCCAATAAAAGACTATATGGTAAAGTGGAAGGACAATATAGGGTACAATATTCCACTTGAAGACTGGGAAAGAATGTGGAAATATAGATTAAACTTTACGTGTGCATATTCGTTAAAAGAAAATATGATGAAAGTATTGTACAGATGGTATATCACTCCAGTCCAACTACCTAGAATGTATAAGAATGGCAATGATAGGTGCTGGAAGTGCCAAAAGGACAGAGGCACTTTTTTCCACCAATGGTGGTCCTGTGGAGTGGTAAAAAAAAAAAAAAGGACAATGGTACAAAAACTAGTTCAGGAAATTATGCAAATTAAGGTGAAGTTAAAACCAGAAACTTTTCTTTTGAATATTATAGAGACAAGGGCAATGAGTAAAGATAATGAGAAACTATTCTGCTTCATCACAACTGCTGCTAGAATTGTATGGGCCAGATACTGGAAAAGACAAGAATCCCCGGACGAAGAAGAACTATTACATAAACTGCTGGAAACAGCAGAAAATGATAAACTGACATATTTGTTAAGACTGGGAACAACTAACCAATTTACAGAGACTTGGAAACTATTGGTTACATATGTTAAGGAGAAGAAAAATATTAATTTGAAAGGGTTCTGGATATAAATAGTGAATTTAAAAGGACATATACCACTGCTCTATGAGAGAAAAAACAATAAATCTGTACCATCGGGTGAAGTTAACCAGTTTGTTTTTAGTTAGTCATGTCATACTGAATGTAAACCCCCCCCTTACCCTCCCTACCCCCCTATCCCATTCCTGTTTTTCCCAGATTCTTCGTTGTTCAATGTCATATGTTGTTGTTGTATTTTAAACAATTAAAATACTTACTTTTTTTAAAAAAATCTGTGGCATAGACCTTGACACAGAATGCTTCTCCCACGGACAACTCTACGTAGTGTGCTCCAGAGTTGGGAAACCACAGAACCTCTACATTAACACAGCAGACGGAAAGACAAAAAACATTGTATATGCACAAGCTCTGCAGAACGCCAGCAACACCACACACTGACAACTCCACAGGACTTCAACATCCCACCCACCAGAACAACCCACAACGACACAGCCATGACACCACCAAGACCATAAGTAACATCAATTCCAACCCTTAGATACTCAGACTTTCTTGCATCTCCTAAATAGGGCACAGCAACACGTGCCGGGTACAGCTAGTGTGTGTGTGTGTGTATACAGAGTATGTATGTGTATGTATGTATGTATGTGTGTGTGTGTGTGTGTGTGTGTGTATATATATATATATATATATATATATATATATATAGCAGTGCAAGTGTATTGTGGAAGGAGAAATCTAACAGAGCTAAAAGGACTGATAAATGTTCCTTAATAGTTGCTATGCAATTTATTATGTACACATTTCCTTAAAATGATTGCTGGCTATATCACCAGTGAATAGCTTGAAAATGTAAATAGCCTAGAATGTCATGAAAGCTCTTCATCGACAGGATCACGGAGTTACAAAAAGGAAGCAACAGAAAGTAGAAAACTGGTGAATAAAAATGATGAAAAGAGACTATATTGCAAAAAGGAACAATAAAAACTGATTTTTAGTTAGATAAGAATACCAAATACTGAATTCCGGTGTAATGTTTAAACAGTTTGATATGTTTTAGCTGTGTGCTTCCACCAATGTGTATATTTGTAAATAAACTCAAATGCCACAAGGTTTCCAAGTCCTCCTGATGTTCAGTTTTCTCTAGAATACCATGGGACATCACATAGTGGGGTTCCCCCCTTTAGTGAATTTAATTTTATTACACACACACGAACTGAGATCCTACATTGTACTTCTTGCATATGGCTACTGGATTGGAACAGATTCTCTCCTGGCTGCTTTTCAATCCCTCTGCACATCTCCCTGTTTCTATTGAATGGTTGTGGGGAGGAGAGACCAGCCAGGAAACAAATAAGAGGAAATGTTAGATGGAGCAATCTGCTACAACTGCAATAGTTGCATATCCAGGTGCAGCTTCCAGTTCTGCATGTACTGTATATGTAAATGTATATTGTAAAATAGCTCTGTTCAGACAAGCTTTTAATCTCATTGGTCCCTAATATTGATGACAAGCCCAGAAGTTTAATTGCAGAGGTTCTGCAGTTGCTTGCTCTTATATCGTTGTATGTTTTTATGCGTTTATGTTTTTTATGCTTTTAGTATTGTATTAAACTGTGCTTTGATTGTTTTTGTATGTATTGTGTAAACCGCCCCGAGCCTGCTGGAAGGAGCGGTCTATAAGAATGAATAATAAATAAATAATAAATATGTCACTAACAGGATGTCATAAAGTTATTTAGGTGGCCCCTGCTTTGCTGTCATGTTCTGTTACCGCAGCTTGTTTTTGGAAGTTTGAAAAAGGGCAAGATAGACTAAAATAGACAGGTTCATCCACTCTAGTTGGAACCCTACTAAGCATGATCAGCTTGAGCATAGGCATCTGAAGCAAGGACTACCTTATGTTTGAGTGTCTCTATTTCATTAATAAACCAAGAGGCTCTTGGGCATTTGATGTCTATTTATTCTAGTTCAGAAATTGTTTCATATTCGTAGAGAAGCCAAGAATCCTTTTCACATGTATTATCATGCTCTTGTACAGTAATGTATTTCTGTGAAGCTTCTAGTGTGATTTCCCCTCAGTGATACAATTCACAGCTATTAAAACAGGTCTGTTGTTTTCCATATGAATTACCGTCTGCTCTCCACATTTTGCTAGAATTCTGGACCCAGGACTTTTGCCAAAGTTAAAAAACCATGAATTTAAATTGCTATTTTTGTCCTGTGAGAGCTCATTTTCCTAAAAATTGCTAGGTCCTTCAGCATGACGTTGTGGTCAATTTTGGCAGAGTCAAACAGAAGTCACACAGGAGGGCCAAGAAATTCATAGAACATTTCAATCAAATCCATGAATAATCAAATCCACAAAAGTCAAATCTGCAAATATAGAGGGCTGACTATACAGTCTTAAAGCAAGAGTTGTTTGATAGTGAAATACGCTGCCTTGGGGTATGGTGGAACCTCCTTCTCTGAAGAATTTAAAAGAGAGGCTGGATGGCCATCTCTCTGGAATCTCTTGGTTGTGTATTCCTGTATGGAAAGGGGTTGAACTGGAAGGCTATTGTGGTCTCTCTTGACTATGATTCTAAAAAGCCATGGTATTAGAACTGGTGTCAAATCACTAAAATGGTTGTGTTGTAGATTCATTTTTATTAATTTTATCTATTAACAGCTGTTGATCCCAGGGGAAAATGTCCATTGTGTTCTATTTGGATTATTAAACACAGTTGATCAAATCCTTGTTTCAATTCTCCTGGACCCTGTGGTTTTTGTTATACCTTTGCTTAACGATCAGAATAAAACTTCACAGATAGGAGACACAGAACCATAAAATATTTTCTTATTGTATTATGCTTTTTTATTTTTGCCACTTATCCTTGGCCAGAACATAGTACATATCTAGCAGCCTGTTTCCATTAAAGAATGCATTATGAGTTTTGATAAACTATGTCTTGCTCACTGCCTTCCTTTGCAGTGACATCTTTTTTACCCTTTCCTCCAAATTATTGAGTAGATGAGTGGTTTTAAAAGAATTCTTAGCTTATAACAGTAGGTATTAATATTTATACAGAGACCCTGCAAAGACATATTGGTTCCTCTTCTATTTACAAATGATACTCAGTCATTCAGTTCCTGTTGATTTTAATGGGATTCATAGGAAACCGGTGTGAACCTCATCACACTAGAAAACTAATCCTCTTTAAATCCGGTTGCTGACTCCTGCAGAATTCTGGGGTTTGTAGTTTAGGAAGTAGCCTTTAACAGCCTCACAAAACTACAAACTGTAGATTTCTGCAGGAGGTAGAAACCAGATTTAAAGTGGATTTGTTCTCTAGTGTGATGAAGTAGCAATGTGTCCAAACCAATGGGAAGTTTTCTTCATAAATTTGTGAATGGCAAAGAATTTCATCTGGCCTGTATTTTAAGCAAAGTAACCTAATTTTCACTTTCAGGGCTAATATTTAGGTTGGAAAGCACTTATCTTTAGACTAAAATGCCCCCATTCTTTGTAACACAACTCCCAGGTCTAAAATTGTGTATACAGTGTTCCCTCACTACTTTGCGGTTCGCTTATTGCGGACTTGATGTTTCGTGGATTAAAAAAATTAATTTAAAATATATATCATGGTATTTTTGTTTTTTTGTGGGTTTTGCTGCCGCTGCTCTCCAAGGCACTTTCCCTCCTCAGTCCTCCCTCCAGCTTTGAAGGGTATTTCCTTCCTTTCCTTCACTTTATTTTAAGTTTATAAAGACTTGAAATAGTGTATAGCTACTAAAATAATGTATAAATATTAAAATAAATAGAGCATCCCTACATTGCGGTTTTTCACTTATTGCAGGAGGTCCTGGAACCTAACCCCAGCAATAAGTGAGGGAACACTGTACATTATAGAAAGTTATTACAAAATGCATATACTAGAGGTTTGTATAAAACATTTTGTATTACAGGAAAGTATATAGAAAATTCACATATCAGGAAAAAACTTTAACACACACACACAAATGCACAAATAAATGCTGGTCAAATTCCTAAAAAACTAAAGTGAGTCAGAAACAGGTTGATTTACCTGTATCTGTGCAATATTAATTGTATCAACAGGTTTGCAGAAAGACAAAGCTTTCAGAATAGAATTAAAATGAATATGTTATAAGGGATTATGTACCAGCCCTATGGCTTTATTATTACTCTTCTTGTGTAGACAGCAAAAATCTAAAGAGCCAACCTTCACTATTCAGGGTGGGTTTATAGGCCTAAGAAGGTTGTTTTCGGGTTGTCTTTCTTCGAACGCGGAGAGTGTTGATGGGAGTAGGGCTAGAGCACTGCCCCTACATGTGTTCAGTCTGACATACAAGCTGTCTGCCTGCCAAGGGCTATAAATGTGTAGAAATAAGTACAACTTTATTAAATTCAGTTCAAGACACATACTTGGCAAAGTGGGATCAACCTTTGCTTTCTTCTCTCATGGGTATCATCTATAGCACAGAATGTATAATCATCATGTTTATTAAGTGTCCGACAAAGTAGGTGTTGTACAACCAATAAAAAAGAAGAACCCTAGTGGCAGACTTATAGGAATATATAATTACTCTGTAAGAAGAAGCAAAAGAAGGGCGACTGAATAAAGGAAAAGAAAGAAAAGCACTAGGAAGAAAAAAAAAGAGAGTTAAGAGCTAACAAAATGAGCCAGGGGACTTCAAAACTGACAAGCACAAGTTAACAATGCAGAATTAAGTTTTATAAAAGGTGTATGCAGAGTAAAAATTGAACAATTTCATATACTGGAAAGGGGAAAAAAGAAAGATACTGAAGGATCAAACAAAATGTTACATTGAGGCAAATTGTAATTTGTATGTACTCTCTGGCAATGCCCAAAGAAATCTAGGACAATATAATTAAAATCACATCTTGGCTAATAAATCTGCACAGATGAAATTTCTGCAGCTTTATTTTTCTCTTGTCATCATATCAAAGTTCAGGATCACCCTACAATATTCAAGTCGGACAAAGGAAAGATTTATTCAGCAGCAGAGAATTTCATCATTTGCTACTATACAATATGGTAACAGCTCTACATTTCAACCTGTGCTTCTCAATCTGATGTGGCGATCTGGCAATATTTTTCCTAATTGCCTACAACAGTTTCTTTTCTGGAAACTCATCAGGAACTGATAGCCAGTGGTTTATGGACCAGCATCCCTGCAAGGGCCACTACTATGAGTAGGACCAACTTTGATTTTTTAAAAAAAATAATAGTGAAATCATCTATCAGTGGCTACTCGTCATATGAATTTCCATAGTTTTCAGATTTGTAGATATTAGCTACTGCAAAATAAGAGGAAAAGGTGAAACCATTCTCTAATTTTGAGTTCCTTGGAGACATATGGGCTGCTGAAGAACCCTATGTAGAGTAAGATTTTTTTCAAACTACAAGGTTAGAGCAGTATGATTTCACTTTAACTGCCACAATTCAATCCATGGAATCCTGAGACATGAAGTTTATTCTCAGTAGAGAGCTCAAGTGCCTGACCAAACTACAAATTCCACAGGATGTAACTATGTCAGTTAAAGTGGAACCATAGTGCTATAACGATCTAGTAAGAAAAGGACATGGATGACCTGAAACTACAGGACCTCTTCTTATATTCTTATTATTTTTGACAGTAATCTTGTCTTCTTAAAAAAAACTATTCCAAAATGTTAAATGTTTTATATATTTAAAACGTTAAATGTTTGGGTTTTTTTTTGCTATACAGCCAGCCCTCCATATCCATGGGTTCCACATCTGCCAATTTAATCAACTGCAGACTGAAAATTATTTTAAGCAGACAGTGCAGGACATTTCATTTCTCCCCCATTCTACCTGGTGGCCTCGTAAGAAGATCATAGAAGCTGTTCTGTGGTGTTTTTCTGTTGAGACCAAAGAAGTGCCTGAGGCAGATGACAGAGAGAGTAAGAAGGGGGAAGAAAGGAACTGGCTGTCCGGGCACAGTGGAGAGTGCTGGAAAGGCTGGGGCTCTCTTGTGCTTGCAGCAGTTGCCTTCAGGGTGTACACTGGGGAGGTGAGGTAGAAAGAATCAGATCATGCTTGAGCTCACTTCTCATTTTAGAGCTACGGTATCATTATATGCAAATGGATATGCTGATCCTTAAGAAATAGGTGGTGGTGGTGGTGGTAAATCTTCCCAGCAATGGCCCAGTAATTGTTGACTTAGAAGGTGGCTGAATGATGGTCATCCTAATGTACACTCCACTGAATCCATAATGAACGTAATGCCTTTATATAATGAACTTGAGCAACTTTGGTTTTTGGTGTCCACTAGGGGTTTTGGAATCAATCCCCATGCATACAGAGAGCTGACTGTATGCACATCAATCTTTTATTAAGAAGGTTAAATAAATACATAACCAAATTTGAAAAGGAGTATTATAAATATGAAATCATGTTAATGATGCCCACATATTTTATTGGTGCTGACAACTTGCATGGCGCCAGAGTTGTGTTAACCATTTAGAGACAGGCTATATATAAGATGACAGCTCTAGGGGCTCAAATGAATGACACAATTTTGAAAAAATCCTGACATTTATTGTGAGAGATGCTATAGAGTCTGAGAAAGCATATAGTACCAACCATGTTCATGTGAGGGAAGATATCTTCTTTCACAAATTAATCAATAAGACAGCTTGGGGCCATCAATGTTAGGGTGGGTGCAGATGGATAGTATGCTGGATTTGCTAGCTTAGCCTTACTGAACCTTTGGAATGCCAGACTCTTGATTCATTTTGTAAGGTAGGATGCCATAATTCTCTCATTCTGTATGATCTTAAGGAGTCCACACAGCCCATTCAGCCTCCATGTATTTGCCAAGTTGACACGATAAGAAACTTGCTGAATCTCTTTATAAGAAAATGTTTCTTACATTTTGACAAGTGCAGTTTTGTACCAAACACACACAATATGATGCCTTTATTACATGATATTATAAAAACAAGATATGTTGGGGTGGATACCTAGAGAATCTTCTAGCCAAGGACAAATACATTAAGCTTAATAGCATGCTTAATGTATATTGATTTTAATGGCATATAAGGATGCTTTATCTTTCTCTGAATTCCTTCTATTGTCCTCAGTAGGAGTAAGTGATCACAAGTGAACCTATTCTGGCAAAGGTGATTAGCAAATCATATACTCAAATTTCTATAACTCATATCAATACAATATATAATAATAATTTCTGCCGCTTCTGTGATTGTTCATTTGTATTTTTTATTTATTTATTTATTTTTATTTATTTAGGTTTCTATGCCGCCGACTCCCGAAGGCTCGCGGCGGCTTACAAGAGCCGAAGGCACAATAAAATACAGAAGGTTAAGAACAATTAAAAACAAGCAACACAGTAAAAACAACAACACAGTTGAGGTAGTGGCACAACCAAGACGCACGGGCCTACCCATCGAAGGCCTGCCTAAACAAATAGGTTTTACAAGCCCGCCTGAACGGGAGCAGGTCCTTCATTGCCTGGGTGTCGGCCGGGAGGGCGTTCCACAGCGTGGGAGCTATGACAGAAAACGCCCTCCGGCGGGTGGATGTCAGCCGTGCCAACTTCGCCGAAGGTACCTCCAAGAAGTTAGCATCCTCGGACCGCAGTGATCTCAGAGGGCAATATGGAGTGAGACGGTCCCTCAGATACGCTGGCCCCAGGCCGTGCAAGGCCTTAAAGGTGAGAACCAACACTTTGAAGGCAATCCGGTGCTCAATTGGTAGCCAGTGCAGGTCCTGCAAAACAGGTGTTATATGGCAACCTGCTGGAGAACCAGACAGGAGCCGGGCGGCAGTGTTCTGCACCAGCTTGAGCACCGGATTGCCGACAAAGGAAGGCCAACATAGAGCGCGTTGCAGTAATCTAGTCTTGAGATGACCGTGGCTTGGATCACCGTGGCGAGGTCGTTCCGGGAGAGATAGGGGGGCAGCCTCCTTGCCTGTCAGAGATGGAAAAAGGCCACCTTGCTGACCGCAGAGACCTGGACCTCCATGGTCAGCTGAGAGTCCAGATGGACTCCCAGGCTCTTCACGGAAGACGATGGGCATAACGCCGCACCGTCCAGGGTCGGGAGCTGGACATCTACCCCACCCGGGCGGCCCAGCCACAAGATCTCCGTCTTCGCCGGATTCACCCTCAACCTACTGGCTCGCAGCCATCCAGTAACGGCTTCAAGGCAATGTTGGAAATTATCGGGGACGGATCCCGGCCTGCCCTCCATCCTCAGAATGAGCTGGGTGTCATCAGCGTACTGGTGACACTCCAGCCCATAACTCCGCACCAGCTGTGCAAGCGGCTGCATGTAGATGTTAAATAACAGAGGGGAGAGGATGGCCCCCTGCGGAACTCCACAAACTAATGAGGAGCCCTCGGAGACCACCTCGCCCCTCCTCACCCGCTGAGACCGCTGGTGGAGGAAGGAGGTCAGCCATTTCCGGGCTGTCCCCCTCACGCCAGCGACGGCCAGGCGGTGGCTCAATAGATTGTGGTCGGCGGTGTCAAACGCTGCCGTGAGGTCCAATAACACGAGCAGCGCAGACCCGCCTTGGTCAAGCTGGCAGCGGAGTTGGTCTGTGATGGAGACCAGAACCGTCTCCGTCCCATGCCCCGAACGGAAGCCGGACTGGAAGGGGTCTAGCCATGTTGCATCATCTAGGAAGGACTGCAGCTGCTCCATTACTGCCCTCTCAACTACCTTGCCCAGGTACGAAAAATTCGACACTGGGCAGTAGTTGGAGGGAACCGCAGGGTCTAATGACGGTTTCTTCAGTAATGGAGCTACCACCGCCTCTTTTAAGCACTCTGGAAAGACTCCTTGCTCAAGGGAGCTGTTTATGATATTCAACAGAGGCCCACGTAACCCCTCCAGGCAAGATCTAACAAGCCAGGAGGGGCACGGGTCGAGGGAGCAGGTGGTAGGCCTGGCTGCAGCCACAATCCTATCAACAGCATCTGCGTCCAGTGGCCGAAACCGGTCGAGGGTGGGCCCGGCGGAGGGCCACGGGGTCTCAAGCTCTCTTACTGTCTCAACCGTGGCTGGAAGGTCCCGGCGGAGGCTCAGAATCTTGTCTGTGAAAAAGCTCTGTAAAGCACCGGCAGTGAGGGCCTGATCGCTATTTTTTGGACAGTAGGGACCGTCGTCAAGGACCGAATTACCTTAAACAATTGGGCCGGGCGTAAGCTGGCAGACGCTATCAAGGCGGAAAAGTATCCATTTTTGGCCGCCTTGACAGCACGCTCATAAGCCTCTTTAACTAGCTTATAAGCAGATACTGAGGCTCCGTCGCGGAGTTTCCTCCACTCGCGCTCTAGCCGTCTTCTCTCTCGCTTCATCGATCTAAGGTCCCCTGTATACCAGGGGGATCGGTGATTGCGAGGGCGGAGAGGGCGCCTAGGGGCAATCTCGTCGAGAGCTCTGGCTAAAGAGATGTTCCAAGCTTGAACCTGCTCTTCGACAGAGACGCTGATAGACTCCAGGTCCCTCAGAGCATTCAGGAACCTTTCGGGTTCCATAAGTCTCCTCGGGCGAACCAAAATCTGTTCGGCGCCCTTGCATGGAGGGGGCGGTTGCTCAACCCGGATCCTTAGAGCACAGTGGTCCGACCATGGAACCTCTATTACAGAGGCTAGGTCCACTTGAACCCCCGCGCTAAACACCAGATCGAGAGTGTGCCCGGCCGAGTGTGTGGGTCCCGAGCTACACAAGGAGAGGCCCAATGTCGCCATGGTCGAGATTAGGTCCGCGGCTGCAGATGGAACGGAGGCTGCGTCGGCGTGGACATTGAAGTCCCCCAGAACAATAAGTCTGGGGAACCTCAATGCCCACTCCGACACAGCCTCCAGCAGCCGCGCCAGGCTCTCCGCTGGTGCGCTAGGCGCACGGTACACCAGCAAGATTGCCAGGCTCTCCTGGGACTCCCACACCAGGCCGGCACTTTCGAGCCCCGAGGTGGTGAGCGCAGGGGTCGCTCTAAGGTGCAATCCATCACGGGAGAGTATTGCCACCCCACCCCCCCGACCCCCATTCCTATTCTGGTGCGTGGCAACGTAACCAGGGGGGACTACTTCCTGGAGACAGGTGTTATTGCTCTCCTGGAGCCAGGTCTCCGTTATACAGAAAAGGTCCGCTTTAAGATCTTCACAAAATTCCCTGATAGTAGCAGTCTTGTTCCGAATAGATCGGGCGTTAACCAGCACCAGAGTGGAAGGGAGGGTAACTGGATGTCTATCAACAGCGTGTCTAGGGATAGGATGCAGGTCAGAACCAGGCCGAGTTCTTCTGTGACTCAGCCTGGCTCTCGCAGTTGGTCTTGCATTCGGCCTGCGCCTACAGTACTCACCCCGCCCTGAGATCACTGGAATACCTAACGGACTTGATTTTGATTCTGTAGCCCACTTGTCGGTGGATGTCCAGAATCAGCAGCATCCACCGCGGCCCTTTTTATCCTGGGTGATAACCGAGCCAGTATAGACTTCGTTTTGGTTTGTTTCTCCACAATGCTAATGGGTTAGGTGCTCTTAGTTCCACTCCTCAGCTGAGATCTCTCTGAATTGGTTGAATCTGCTGGTAGTTACACTACTGCCAGCACAGCTCTCAGCATCCTTGGAGCAGTTAAGCCACCCACCATGACAAGGTGGCACCCATCCTGATTCTTGCAGCCCAGGAGCAAGTCATAAGAACAAATGCAATTAAGGCCAGGATCAAAAAATCAGCTGATGACCCAAAATGCAGACTGTGCATTTCCTCAGACCCCTAGGAATCTGACCATATCCTCAGCTGTTGCAAGAAACTCGCACAGACTGACTACAAACAAAGACACAACTCTGTGGTCCAAATGATTCACTGGAACTTATGTCACAAGTACCACCTGCCAGCAGTAAAGAATTGGTGAGATCATAAACCCACAAAGGTCATGGAAAATGAACATGCAAAAATACTGTGGGACTTTCAAATCCAGACTGTCAAAGTTTTGGAATACAATACACCAGACATCACGATTGTGGAAAAGAAAAAAAGTCTGGATTATTGATGTCGCTATACCGGGTGACAGCTGGATTATTGATGTCACTATACCGGGTGACAGCAGCCATTACCAATATCTCAAAATCAAACTGCAAAGGCTATGGCATAAACCATACAGGTGGTCCCAGTGGTCATTGGCACAATGGGTGCCGTGCCAAAAGATCTCAACTGGCATTTGGAAACAATAAACATTGTCAAAATCACGATCTGTTAACTGCAAAAGGCCACCTTTTTCACGCAGATCCTTACTTGGATCTGCGTGAATCATTAGGAAATATATCACACAGTCCTAGACGCTTGGGAAGTGTTTGACTTGTGATTTTTAAAATACGAAATCCAGGATATAGATCTCGTTTGCTGTAACATACTGTGGTTTTGTGTCAATAAAATAAGAATAATAATAAACTTACCCCGCCACCATCTCCCCAAAGGGAACTCGGGGCGGCTTACATGAGGACAAGCCCAGTAGTACATAACAAGAAAATAAAACCAGAACAATAGAACACACATCACAATTAAATAAATAAAAAACATAAGAATACCAAAAATACCCAATACAAAGTAATACAATACAATAATGGTTTAATTGGATATATGAAATGATGACGATGTGACAGAAAATGATTTCAACGTGATGTTGACACTGTAATTGTATGTTTAATTACTAATTGTTGTGTTATATGGTTATTGTTTGTTTTGTTTTGCTTGTGCTTTGATTGGAGGGCAGAGACTGCCTTGTGTAAACCGCCCCGAGTCGCCTTCGGGCTGAGAGGGGCGGTATAGAAATGTGATAAATAAATAAATAAATGCAAAAATCAATCCCAAAGGGCAGGCCATGGGTGAGATTACAATGTAATTAAATACACTAATAACTTCAGCTAGGGTCTCAAATGCAATCCTGCTTACTTGGCATTTAACTCCACATGTTTTAGGCATGCATTCTATATTTTAGAGTAGAATGCATTGCAATGTAAAGAGTGCGATCTCTGGGGATATAATATTCAGGTATATTTCATTGTGGTATTATTTTAAACATTTATGTTGGATATTTCATTTCATTCAGATTCCTTGAAAGGTCAGCAGTTAGAATCCACAGAGCAAGGTGAGTTTGCGTCATTAGCCCCGGCTTCTGCCAACGTAGCAATTCGAAAGCATGCCAATCAATAGGTACCGATTCAGTGGGAAGGTAACAGTGCTCCATGCAGTCATGCCAGCCACATGACCTAGGATATGTCTATGGACAATGCTGGCTCTTTGGCTTAGAAATGGATTCAACTAGACTTAATGTCAAGGGGAAACCTTTACCTTTACTTTTTGATATACCTATGTATTTATATACCGCTTTCTGCTCACAAAGTAGTCATCAAGGCAATTCATAAATTGACATTTAAAACTATGTGTTGTTGTAGGTTTTTTCAGGCTATATGGCCATGTTCTAGAGGCATTATCTCATGACGTTTCACCTGCATCTATGGCAAGCATCCTCAGAGGTTGTGAGGTCATATAGCCTGAAAAAAACCTACAACAACGCAGTGATTCCGGCCATGAAAGATTTCAACAATACATTTAAAACTGTTTTGAACAGGAGGGTTTTCCCATTATTTCTTGATATGGTGGGTAGATTCTAACCACAAAACTCCTAACTAGCATTTTTTTCTAATACTATTAGATATAACTCTAATAGAGTTTCCAAATTCCATTAGATATAACTATCATTAGATAATTTAATTTTTTTTAACAAAATTAGGTCACATCCATTCCAAATACTCCTGATTCCAGACATGCTTAATTTATTAAGATTTGATGTCGTGTAATGCTGGCTCTAAGATATATAATTACTCTGAAAGAAGAAGCAAAAGAGAAAGAACTGAATGACTCCAAAGGAAGAAAACAGTAGGTAGAAGAAAAAAATACTCAAGAGCTGAAAAAATGAACCAGGAGATTTCCAAAGGCAATGAAAATAGCTTAACAATAAAGAATTAAGGGTTTTAAATTTATTTTTAAAATATGTATATAGAGAAAAAATGAAACAACTGCACATCCTGAGGAAGAGAGGGCCCAAATGAACAAACAACATCATAAATTGAGGAAACTGAAGTCAAGAGATTAATTAAAGAGGACAGTGATATTAATGTATTGATGTACCCAGGCATTTATATATAATTTTGGCTCTCAAAATGGTAATTCATACATTAACATTAAAAACTATTATGAACAGAATATTTTTTTCTTATGACAGGTAGGATGTAACTACAAAATTCCTAACAAAAAGCACATAAATTTCTAAATTTCTAATTGTAGTAGAATTTCTATAAAATCAGAACACATTATTTCATAGATTCCTGTTTCCAAACATGCTTAATGTATTAATAACTGATGCCATGATATGCTGCATCTAAAATTATGGAGTCACATTGGACAACATGCACATAGTACCAATTAGAGTAGATTTAGTGATTTGATTGTTAAATGTGAGTCAATTTATGCTAATTTAATTGACCACTGCAGCTATTCAGGCTGTAGGATCGAGCCCATATGGTACTACTTAAAATGCAAGACAAACACAGGAATGATCTCATACAGTTTGAATCTTCTTGAGTGTCACATCCAAAATGGAATTGATGGCAATGTCTGAATAATGGGTTTGGTGTCATTTGTAGGATTCTAATGATGACCCACCTTGAATATTCTTTGGAGCTGAGGCACGAGGAAGCTGAACTACTAACAGTGTTCACAGCTTGAAAAAGTTAGTTTTCTTTTGTTTTAACTGCAGAATTCTGGAATTCTAATCAACAAAATCCATTTTTGCAAGTTATGTCCATTTCATTTTTAAAAAAAGAAAATTGCATTGGGCCAACAGCTTTATGATCATAAAAGTAAGCTGATGTCATCTTTCATTCTGTAAATAAATTATTTTCCTAGAAGATGCTATGAATCTACAGATCATTTTCATGTTTTCATAAAATACTTTACTTTATGCTGGGCTAGCTTAGAAGCCAAAGTGGAAATTAGATTGTCTTTAAAACCAAACATGAATGGGACATATAGACATTTCCTTTGGGGTGCCTTGTTGTTTATCTGGGTTTGATGGGAACTATATTTACTCTAAAAGAAATAATCTAGGATTTTTTTCTAGTATAACATGAATGTTGAGGATAATAAGGTCAGACTCCTTTGTTATTTACTTGAGTTCTCATAAGAAAAATAGTTATTGACCCATAATAGAAGTTCATTCAATAGCTTGTCAGTCCCATTTCTTTCTGTGTGACATCTTCAACATGATGTACCAGACCCGTAGTGAGACACTGCCATCAACTGTCCTGAAACTACATAGCAAATAAACACTTAAACCATTGTACTGTAGGAATATGTGTGTGTGCGTGCGTGTTTCTGTGTTTGTGTGTGTGGATTGAGTTCCTTGTGGAGTCTCATTGTTGCATACACACAGTTGAACCAATGCCAACGAGGAAGGGAATAAAAATACATTCACAGCATGAAATAAACAAACTTACTTTTGATGCTGTTGCTATGTCCTGCTGTTGTTGATACATTCATGAGCCCTGAAATGGAATGTATGGAAATGTATGTGCAGTAGAGTCTCGCTTATCCAACATAAATGTGCCGGCAGAACATTGGATAAGCAAAAATGTTGGATAATAAGGAGGGATTCGGGAAAAACCAATTTAACAGCAAATTACATTATGATTTTACAAATTATGCACCAAAACATCATGTTTTACAACAAATCGACAGGAAAAAGCAGTTCAATACACAGTAACATGATATAGTAATTAATTACTGTATTTACGAATTTAGCACCAAAACATCGCAATGTATTGAAACAGCTGTGGATCTGGGCAGAAGGCAGACTGCGTTGGATAATACAGAACATTGGATGAGCAAAGGTTGAATAAGCAAGACTCTTCTGTAATTTGGGGAGTGGGTGGGCAAAAGAAACAGTACAAAATGTTTTTGATAAGCTTAAGCACATATCTTTTTCAGAAAAAGAAAAGAATTATTTCCTTTTCATTTATCTTAAAGGGTTTGTGTGTGTGTGTGTGTTATTTCAGAAGCATTCTCCCAAACATTAGCAGTGGTTTTCCTGTACAATGTTTGAGTATAGCATCATTCAAAGGAGGCCATGAGATGTTTGGAGAAGTCCCATCACTATGCCAAGAAAATATTTTTAGTAAGCTAAAGGCTTATGCTCATGCTACCATATTTCAGCTGAAACACTACTATCCTCTGATATGTTGCTACTTTTACTCCCAAATCCCAAAGATATGTTTCTTCTTTTCTTTCTCTTAGCATCTATGAGAATGGATGGAAGAATTTAACTGGAACAGAGTTAGCCCAGCTTGAGTTTTATACTTGCTCTGCCAAATGTTGCCAGCAGAGGATGTACAAAGCACATACATTGCTAAACAGATATATAAACAAAAATAAAGCCAGATCTTCTCCCAAAGGAACTATATTTCTAAAAATTTGAAAAATGTCTAAAACAGTTCATCAAGATGGAATATACTGGGGAGTGTGATGTGCTAAGTTAATTTACTAATGCATTTATCCCCGCAGTTGTCGTTAACTTGAGAGTAAATAAGTATTATTTCAGCTGAATTGCTGAGATACAATGCATGTTGTACATACAGATTGCAAACAGACTATCCTGAACTATAATTCCCCAAAAAGCTGTGTTATTTTAATTTATAGTATCAAATAAAGATGATATGTGATTTAGAAGATAAGGAAAGGGCAACATTTATTTTCCCTCTCATTCTTCTTTCTATTCTTTGTTCCTCTTGTGTCTCTTTCCGACTGGTTCCTTTGTTATTTTTTCCCAGTTTTAAAAGTTTGATTGTAGCTAGAGGGGTCAATGACATTTTTTAAGAGTGACATTCTGTATTTTGGTATGCACAATAATCCCTTCTTGTTTTTGATTACTCTCCCAGAATGCACAATTGTGCAAATACATGTAATGTTGAAACCACACACACACACGCACGCACGCGCGCGCGCGCACACACACACACACAGAGTAGCATCACATTAGAAAAAGTGACTCACCGCTTAGGATTTTATGGCATGAAAGAGGTCAACCAGCATTGAAACGACATGTGCCAGTATCCCTCCTCTCAATAATAATTACTGCTATTGATGGACACAATCCATGAGTAGTTGCCAGTTCTGCAATGTTTCTTCTGTAATATGGCTGCTCTGTTTCTGTGTTGGCATACTGGAATTGAAGTGCTATCGGGAGGTGGGATTCTCCTCCTCTCCACCTCATGCAGACCTGATTTTTTTAATTTACAGGAATTTTGTTGGTTTTAAATATTATCAATGGCTAGATCTGCACAATCGCTTTTACAAATAACTTAAAAATTGTGGAGCAGCAAAAATGTGGGAAGGTAGGGGTGATAAAGTTATGCGGAAGTACATTATCAAGTAGAGTATGTGATCATGGGATCACAGATCAGCAAATAGCTGCTATTGTGCATATGGAGATAAGTATAATAACGAGAGCATTCATGCAAGTATGTATATCCACCATTGCTGTTTGTGTGACTGCCCTGGAATAGCAGCTTTGTGCAATAAAGCCTTTATTTGCACATGGCTAATACTTTATACAAATGGTTAGGCTTGCAATTTTAAAATATTTACCCAAGAACAAGTTTCATTAAATGAGTGGTTTGAGCCAAGGTTCAAATTCCTGTTCAGCTATGAAACCCATTGTGTGACACTGGGAAAGTCACAGGGTGGATTTACATTGCTCTATATCCCAGATTCTGATACCAGATTATCTGATTTGAACTGGATTATATGAGTTTACACTGACAGATAATCTGGAATAAGCAGAGAGTCTGGGATCAGATCTTGGGATATAGCACAGTGAAGATCCAGCCTCAGTCTCAGAAGAAGGCAAACATCCGAACAATTCTTGCCAAGGACACCCTATGATAGGTTCGCTTTAGAGTCATCATAGGTTGGGAAAAACTTGAAGGAACACACCAACAATGAGAACTTCAGAGTACACCTGTATATGACTGTGTAGCCTGCATGTCTTTGGTAGCTTTAAAGTGGTGTTTAAAATCTGTATCTCAGAGTAAACTTTATTTACAATTTTTACAAACAGAACTGTCAATGAATACTTTATAAGTAGATTTTGAGTCAAACACCTTCTGCTTCAAGGTGTTGATGATTTATTAATAAAACGGCATGCTTTAGGCTGGTACTGTTGTGCATAAATATGATGGCAATGTATAATTTTATATTTAATTTTACAAGATGTTTCTCTTAGTGCTCTTTCTTTGCCTCATGAAAATGGTTGATTCAAGACATTTTGCATTGGCAACCACTCATACGACATGAATGGGGATCTGGCAGGATTTCTTTTTTTAAAAAAATGTATTTATTAGAACTTTTTCAAAATAACATAAAAAGAGGGGAAACATATTGGTGTATAGGAAAGTAGGAAAAATAGGCGGGAAGTGGGTAAGGGAAGGTAATGGGGAGTAGGTACAGGCAGGCCCGGATTACCCATAAGGCCACCCGAGGCCATGGCCTCGGGTGGCACTTTTGGGGGGGGGCAACAGATCCGGACCCCCCCCATTTTTTTTAAAATTCGGGGGGAAAATCCCATTTTTTAAAAAAAGGGCCCATGCGCATGGCAGCGCAAGCGCCATCCACGGCCGCCCCCTCCCTTTGCTCTGCTCCCCTCGGCTCTGCCCTTGCCCCTCCCCCGGCTCCGCTCCGCCCCCGCCTCCTCGCCGGCGCGAGGAGCAGGAGGCGGGGCAAGCGAGTGAGTGAGCACATGGGAGGAAGGAGGGAGGGAGGGGCGCGTGCTTAGGGAGAGTCTTTGGTCGGGGGAGGAGGCGAGGGGCGGGGCAGGCGCGAGGGGGCCCGTCTCCATGGGGACAAGGCCCAGCTCTCCTGACAGAGAGAGGACCCTCTCCCCCACCCCCACCCAAGAGCACAACAAAAAAATTCCACAATTGGCTTCCGGCCGGCAGGGCCTTGGAGATCGCCCAGCTGTTTGGCCACTTCGCACATGTCCGGGCTCTCCTCCCCGCCATTTCCGCCTTTCCCTCTGTTTTTTCCTTTTCCTCCGTTCCCTCCGTTGCTCCCACCATTGCCCCGTTTCTCTGGCACCAACCACTGCGAGGAGGGAAGAAGGAGACAAAGAGGGAAGAAGGTGAAGCGGACGCCAAGGAAAGGGAGCGGGGGAAGGAGGGAGGGAGGGAAGGAAGGTTTTATTTATTATTTATTTATTTTATTATTATTTATTGAGGCTTCTCAACCGCCGACTCCCGAGGGCTCGCGGCGGCTCACAAGAGCCAGTGGCACAGTGCCAAAGGTTAAAACATAAAACACTTAAAAACACAATTAAAACATGCAATAACAGTTAAAACAATAAGCAGCAGCAAATATAACAGCCGAGTGAATATACACACGGGCCTACTCACCGAAGGCCTGCCTAAACAAATAAGTTTTGCAGGCCCATCTAAACGGGAGTAGATCCCTCAGGGCCCTGGCTTCGGCCGGGAGGGCGTTCCATAGCGTAGGAGCTATCACAGAGAACGCCCTCCGGCGAGTGGATGTTAAATGGGCCAACCTTACAGATGGTATTACTAAGAGGTTGGCCTCCTCGGACCGTAGTGATCTCGCTGGGCAATATGGGGTGAGACGGTCCCTCAGGTACGCTGGCCCCAGGCCGTGAATGGCCTTAAAGATAAGAACCAGCACTTTGAAGGTGACCCGGTGCTCAATAGGCAGCCAGTGCAGATCCTGCAAAATTGGTGTTATACGGCAACCTGCTGGAGCCCCAGACAGGAGCCGGGCGGCAGTGTTCTGCACCAGCTTGAGCTTCCGGATCGACGACATAGGCAGGCCAACGTAAAGCGCGTTAC
Source organism: Anolis apletophallus (assembly GCA_030556195.1). Taxonomy (NCBI): domain Eukaryota; kingdom Metazoa; phylum Chordata; class Lepidosauria; order Squamata; family Anolidae; genus Anolis; species Anolis apletophallus. The sequence goes on along the minus strand of JARBWK010000007.1, from coordinate 96,802,672 downwards.
AGTAATCTAGCCTCGAGATGACCGTGGCTTGGATCACCGTGGCTAGGTCGCTCCGGGAGAGGTAGGGGGCCAGCCTCCTTGCCTGGTGGAGGTGGAAAAAAGCAGCCTTGCTAGCCATGGAGACCTGGGCCTCCATGGTCAGCTGGGAGTCCAGATGGACACCCAGGCTCTTCACTGACGGCGCTGGGTGCAGCGCCGCACCGTCCAGGGTCGGAAGCCGGTCACCCACCCCGCCCAGGCGGCCCAGCCACAAGATCTCCGTCTTCGCCGGATTCACCCTCAACCTACTGGCTCGCAGCCATCCAGTGACGGCTTCGAGGCAATGAGCTGGGTGTCATCAGCGTACTGGTGACAGACCAGCCCATAACTCCGCACCAGCTGTGCAAGCGGCTGCATCCCCCTCACTCCAGCCATGGCCAGGCGGTGGATCAAAAGATTGTGGTCGACCGTATCAAATGCTGCCGTGAGGTCCAATAACACGAGCAGCGCAGACCCGCCTTGGTCAAGCTGGCAGCGGAGTTGGTCTGTGATGGAGACCAGAACCGTCTCCATCCCATGCCCCAAACGGAAGCCGGACTGGAAGGGGTCTAGCCATGTTGCATCATCTAGGAAGGACTGCAGCTGCTCCATTACTGCCCTCTCAACCACCTTGCCCAGGTACGAAAGGTTCGACACTGGGCAGTAGTTGGAGGGAACCGCAGGGTCCAATGATGGTTTCTTCAGTAATGGAGCTACCACCGCCTCTTTTAAGCACTCTGGAAAGACTCCTTGCTCAAGGGAGCTGTTAATGATATTCAACAGAGGCCCACGTAACCCCTCTAGGCAAGATCTAACAAGCCAGGAGGGGCACAGGTCGAGGGAGCAGGTGGTAGGCCTGGCTGCAGTCACGATCTTATCAACAGCATCTGCGTCCAGTGGCCGAAACCGGTCGAGGGTTGGCTCGGTGGAGGGCCACGGAGTCTCTAGCTCTCTTACTGTGTCAACTGTGGCCGGAAGGTCCCGGCGGAGGCACAGTATCTTGTCTGTGAAAAAGCTCTGAAAAGCACCGGCAGTGAGGGCCTGATCACTATTTTTTGGGACGGTAGGGACCGTCGTCAAAGATCGAATTACCTTAAACAGTTGAGCCGGGCGTGAGCTTGCAGACGCTATCAAGGCAGAGAAGTATACATTTTTGGCTGCCTTGACCGCATGCTCATAAGTCTCTTTAATTAGCTTATAAGCTGATATTGAGGCTCCGTCACGGAGTTTCCGCCGCTCGCGCTCTAGCCGTCTCCTTTCCCGCTTCATGATCCTAAGGTCCCCTGTATACCAGGGGGACCGATGATTGCGGGTCTGAGAGGGCGCCTGGGAGCAATCTCGTCGAGAGCTCTTGCCAGTGAGGAGTTCCAGGTCTGGACTAGCTCATCGACTGAGACGCTGATAGACTCCAGATCCCTCAGAGCATTCAGGAACCTTTCGGGTTCCATAAGTCTCCTTGGGCGAACAAAAATCTGTTCGGCGCCCTCGCATGGGGGAGGCGGTTGCTCAACCCGGATACTTAGAGCACAGTGGTCCGACCATGGTACCTCTATTACAGAGGCTAGGTCCACTTGAACCCCCGCGCTGAACACCAAATCGAGGGTATGTCCGGCCGAGTGTGTGGGTCCCGAGTTACACAGGGAGAGGCCCAATGTCGCCATGGTCGAGATTAGGTCCGCGGCTACAGATGGAACGGAGGCTGCGTCGGCGTGGACATTGAAGTCGCCCAGAACAATAAGCCTGGGAAACCTCAATGCCCACTCCGACACAGTCTCCAGTAGCCGCGCCAAGCTCTCCGCCGGTGTGCTAGGCGCACGGTACACCAGCAGGATCGCCAGGCTCTCCGGGGACTCCCACACCAGGCCAACACTCTCCAATCCCGAGGTGACAAGTGCAGGGATCGCTCTAAGGTGTAATCCATCACGGGAGAGTACTGCCACCCCCCCGTCCCTCGTTCCTATTCTGGTGCGTGGCAACGTAATCAGGGGGGACCACTTCATGGAGGCAGGTGGAATCGCTCTCCTGAAGCCAAGTCTCAGTGATGCAAAAAATGTCTGCTTTAAGATCTTCACAAAATTCCCTGATGATAGCAGTTTTGTTCCTAATGGAACGTGCTTTGACCAGCACCAGAGTGGAAGGAGGGAAAGCTGGACGTCTATCAACAACGTGTCTGGGGATAGGACGCAGGTCAGAACCGGGACGAGTCCGTCTTTGACTCGGTCCGGTTCTCCCGGTAACATTAGCATTCGGCCTGCGCCTACCGTACTCACCCCGTCCCGAGATCACTGGGATACTCAGCACACCTGATTGACAGACATTGGCCGGGGGTTCAACTTCCGGCACACCCCCTGAAAAGGGGAGGCCCGCAAGGGGTCTCGATCATTCGTCACCAGTTCAGCCGGTAACCCCCTGATCTCGGACTCCCCATTCCCAAGAAGGGAGACCACAACCCGTTCGCCGGTCGAACACCCATGTCCTTGTCCTTGATGGGGCCCTATGGGCAACTTGTCCGATAGGTTGCTAAGGTGGCCCCCCTGACCCTTTGATGTATTTATAGACTGGCCAGCCGGGGCCGATTCACAAGTCCGGTCTAGGTGGCTCTCCTTCCGGCTGTAGCCAGCCCCCCAAAAGGTCCGCGATCGGAAAGGTCTCTTTTGGGTCTTACCGACCCTCCCTCTTTTCTGAGAGCGTCGATCTGAACCTTGGGTGGCTGACGAGTCCAGTGTCGGCTCAGCACTAGCCCAGGCCGTAGATGGAAGCGGGGAGGAGGCCGGCTGTTGAGGCCCCGGGTCAGGGGGAAGACCTCCAGCATTAGTGGGTTCCTCATGGTCTGGGCTGCTATTGGCCACAGGGACACTGGGCTGAGTGAACACAGGCAGAGATGGCTGTTGTGGCCGACTGCCGGCTCGTGCGCGTCTCTCTCTCAACCGTCTCCGTCTCGCCTGGCCCAGTTGGTTTTTTCTTGGCTTCTTTTGGCTGCTACCCGGCAGCGTGGAGTGCTGGGAGATGATCAAGGCCGGCAGATCAGCAGGGAGCGGACAGGCACGGCGTCCAGGTCGCCCCCCGGGGGCCTTCGCCAGGACCTGGGAGATGTTCAGAGCCCTTGGTATCAATCCAGGAAGGCCCGGCAGCTCTGGTTCAGCAGTGGGTGGAGCTACGGCTGATGATGTAGGCAGAAGGGGTGGGGCCAAGGACGCCGAGCAAGGCAGGCTCGGCGCCATGTTGAAACTCGCCACCGACACCCTTTCTGCTAAAGATGAAGGGAACAGGACACCCAAGGCCCTCCATGGGCTCCACCATGGAAGGGTCGGTGTTCCCGCTGGCTCCTCATTATCCTCACTAAGTGGGCTCCCACCAGGGGGTCCTTCACCCGGCCCTGCAAGATCCTCCTCCTGCCGATCCTCCGGTGGGCCGGTCGGCTGCAGAACAGCTGCGTCGCTTGGGGGGAATCCACTCCAGGGGCCTGTAGTTGGCTCGCTCACCCCCTCACTCTCTCTGCTCTCTCCTCCCTCCTCACCTCTCCCCTGTCGGGGCTCGTGGGTGCCCAGTCGCGGCCTCCGCAGCGTGGTAGGTTGGTCTGTATTGGTCATTGCATGAGGGTCAAAGTGGTCTCAGGAAGTGAGTGAAGGTACTGCAAGTCCCATCATCCATGGCCTATCTCACTTCAAACTGCACCAGGGTGTAGAGTGGGTCATGGGGGCTCTGTGTGCCAAGTTTGGTCTGTATTGGTCATTGCATGAGGGTCAAAGTGGTCTCAGGAAGTGAGTGAAGGTACTGCAAGTCCCATCATCCATGGCCTATCTCACTTCAAACTCCACCAGGGTGTAGAGTGGGTCATGGGGGCTCTGTGTGCCAAGTTTGGTCTGTATTGGTCATTGCATGAGGGTCAAAGTGGTCTCAGGAAGTGAGTGAAGGTACTGCAAGTCCCATCATCCATGGCCCATCTCACTTCAAACTGCACCAGGGTGTAGAGTGGGTCAGGGGGCTCTGTGTGCCAGGTTTGGTCTTGATCAGTCATTGGATTAGGTTTGGAGCAGTCTTGGAAAGTGAGTGAAGGTACTTCAAGTCCCATCATGCATGGTGTGTCCTCCTCCAAACTGCACCAGGATGTAAAGTGGGTCATGGAGGCTTTGTGTGCCAAGTTTGGTCTTGATCTGTCAGTGGATGAGGGTTGCAGCGGTCTTGGGAAGTGATTGGAGGTACTTGAAGTCTCATCATCCATGGTCTGCCCTTCCTCCAAACTACAGTAGGATGTGGAGTGGGTCATGGGTACTCTGTGTGCCAAGTTTGAGCATGGTCTGTGATTTGTTGGGGCTGAAATGTTCTGTGGGAAATGAATCAAGTGAAGGTACTGCAAATCCCATCGTTTGTGGCCAATCCTGCCCTTAACCGCACCAGGTTGTAAAGTTGGCCATTGGGCCTCTGTGTATGAAGTGCTGCTTTAATATTCAGTGTTATAGGCTGTGTGGAAGGGCCCTGGGTTATGTGAGTTCCTTTGCACACATGTGAATAAAATCCCATGCTTTGTGCTTTGAACCAGATTATGAGTGTGGACTCAAAAAACCCAGTTCAAAGTACTGGCCTGCCCTGCTGGTGTTTGGTAACTTTTAAAGGCCGAATGCCAGGCAGCCGTTTTCTAAAAGCTAAGGGGGAGGAGAAAACAGGAATCAATTTTTATTATATATATACAAATATAGATAGATATTTGTATATTTTAAGTAGTAATGTTTTTGATGGTCAGCTGCTTTGAGTCTCCATATGGAGAGATGAGACGGGATAGAAATACATAAATAAATAAATGAAAAATAAAAGTGGCTCGCAGCACTAAAAACAATACGGATTACAATTTAAAACCTATAACATAACAATGGAATCCAACATAGTTTTGTCTGAAACAAAAAAACTTAAAATCGCCCAAGACCCTTAAAAATATTAAATATTGCAGGTAAAAGGGGGGTAAGACTGAGAGGAAGGGGAAAGCTGGGCAAATGGGGCCATGTTGGGTGCCTTTACATAAGGCCTGGGCCAACTTGGGCCTCCTTCCTTTTCTTCCTTCCTCATCCCTCCTCCCCTTCCTTATTTCCTCTCCCTTCTTCTTCCTTCATTCCTTACTTTCCTCCTTCTCTTCTCTTCTCCCTATCCACCCTTCTTTTCACTTTTTCCTTCTCTCACCTCCCCCTTTCATCCCTTCCTTCTCTTCCTCCCTTCTCCTTGTTTCATCTTCTCCTTCCTTTTCTTCCTTCTCCCTCCTCCCTCTTCCTTCTTTCCTCTTCTTTCTTCTTCCTTCATTCCTTCCTTTTCTTACTTTCCTTTCCTCCTTCCCTTCCTTCTCTTTCTTTCTTCCTATCCACTCTTCCTTTCACTTTTCCCCTCAATACAAAAAAATCATCAGCAATACACGTTTTGAAGATCAAAGGAGAAGATAAGGTTTTATTTTTAGTGTGGGTCTGAGTGATGTGGGGGGGGGGTGCGGTAGAGGTTGGCTTAAAGGGGGCGTAATTCCAAAGTGTGGCCTAGGGTACCAAAAGGTCTTAATCCGGCCCTGGGTACAGGAGGGTAGGAGGGGGAGAGGATTTCTTGAAGTATCACCAACAATGACAAGCTGGTGGAGTAGACTCTGAGATAATGTGTTCTTTCACTGATGCCCCTAAAAATAAGTACCATATGAAGTAACCCGTTGGATGGCTTATGTAGCCAGACTTGGTTGCCCATTCCAAACCCAGCTCATAAACACAGGAAAACTTGTTCTATCAATTAATGGAGGTTATATGATGAAGATAATTTTTCTAGGCTTTGTTTGAGGATAGTAAGCGGATAGATGTTTGGAGGAGAGGTTTATGATTCCCCTGCATAGTTGAAAAGATCTGTAGTGGAGCTCTGTATACTTGCTTGCAGTTTAAAAGAAACAAGGAAAATATTTTCTACATACTATGCTTTTAATGTAGCAACTTGTTTAATCATGATCCAAATACAATTTCTGGTCCTTTCTTTATCCTGTGAAGAGAGTATATATAGAAACCACTTCTATCTATGTAATGTTTGTAGCTGTCATGGTGCAAATTGCACCATGCCAGCGATAAGATGTCGGACAACTTTTTAAACATGTCCCTGATAAAGCTGTAAACAGAAGGTATATTTATTACATATTTTAACAGGATAGAAAACAGTCATTACCTACCATTCAGTGGCTTGCATTTTAATGGTTGTTCTTTCAACCATTCTAAATTAATACTCTGTACAACATATTCAAGCATTGTTTACACATTCAACCACATATGGAATTGATGGTTTTCTGTTGCATATAATTTCAAAGGTTGAAAAGAGTGTTGTTTAGGTGATTGCTACTACTACCATACACACTGAATGAAAAGATGGTGCTTTGCATGATGTTTTTGCCACCACATACTCTTTTTTTGAGAAAAAAGATGGTGCCATCTTTCTTTCAGACTGTGTACTGTACAGTACAATGAACCTTGTGGCTGTTTCCTTATTCTCTTCCTCTTCTTCTTCCAGTGCCAAGGAGAATGGTTCAGAGTGGCATTCAGCCACATCCAGAATGTTTGGACCAGGTAAGTTTGGAAGCTGCTTTAAAATGTGCAAATGCAGTGACTCTGTTCATTCTGCAGAGGAGCTTGTAAAGCAGGAAAAAGAAGAAGAAAATAGTGTGGTTGAGAATGCAAGGTGCAGAGAAGGTGCAGGGTGTAAATGCATTTGTTTATCGTGGCTTTGGAAGTTAGAGAAGATTGAGATTAGCTTGACACTAAAGGAGGGTGTGAAGAAAACAGGGTGAATGTGCCAGGCATCCCAGATTTTAAGGGACAGTCCAGTGTTTCGATAAAATGTCCTGTGTCCCATTACATCCCAGGCCGGGATGTTAATTGTCCCATATTTTGACTGATTGCATGCACCGGCTGGAAGTGAGTCCAGGCCCTGCCAGCCTCTCCCCTTCCCCTCTCTCTGGCAGTGTTGATGTTCTTCCTTCTGGGCTCCCAGGTGAAAAGAGTTCCACTCTGAGTGGCAACCCCCCCCCTCTCCTGAGATCTTGTTTGACTCCCTCCCCCTTTCCCCCCTTTTCCAGAGGCTGGACGCGGGGTGCTGCCTGGATGGGTGTCACTATGGCAACGTCTTTGCCATAAGGGACATCCGGGCTGGGGCTGGGGTGGAGGGAAAGTGTTTGGTTTAGGGTTCAGGTGGGGCCCTCCCTTATCACAGTGTCACTTATTTTCACCTTCAACACTTGGCAAGTCTGCATGTGTCTGTCAAGTTTTCCAGAAGGCCAAATCAGATAAAGGCCTGTTGAAGGCAAAAACAGAGGTTTTATTCTCTATGGCCAAAGACGATGTCAGTAGAGAAAGCACTCCAAAATATTGATATACTGCAATTATGAACACAGTGCATTTGTATTTAATTTGACAGTTATTCAAGAAACCTGTTATTGTCCTGATTGGCTCAGAAACTATCCAGCTAGGTTCCATACCCTGATTGGATCAGGATGCTGAGTGATAGCATTGCTGGTTGGCCCTTTCATCATTGCAGGAAATGTAATAAACATTGGAACATCTGAAATATCAGTCTGTTTATCGATCCACCACTGACAGGGGTGTGATCCAAAAGGAATGCAGTATGGCATTGGGTAATGGGCACATGACGAGCTTAATGGTTTGACTTTGGTGGGAACAAATGGGGTTAGTCCAAAGTACACAATGGGTACTTGAAGGAAATTGCCATTTCAATGAATGAATACATTTCATAATTTGGGGTCCAATTTCTTGATAACAATAACACAGCTCAGCAAAAAAAATCTTGGTGTTTTGAGTTTTAGGCCTGTTTCTGGAGATATTTGGGGTGCTCATGCCAAAAAATCCATTAGATATAGCTATGATTTTCTATGTGTGAACTGATCAAGGCCGATAGGTGGCATATGTTTTGTATCTCAAAAACTAAATTGTCTCAAAAACTAAAGCTGATAGGAAGGAACTGGTGTCTTTCTTGGAATTAGCAGGTCAAATATTCCAAGAAACAGGATTAATGTTTGAGCCATCAAAATGTGTGTTGGCCAGTGACAATCTATGACTGTAAGGAGTTGCTGAAAGTGGAAAGCGTCTTCCCCAACCAAACATTCATTAAGGTATCTTCCACTTGTCTGACAAGACCAGAAAAAATACACAATTTGACCACTTTTGATGGCAACCTAGTTCCTAACATATTGTTGTCTTGGGCCCATTGCTGACAATGGAGGCTCCAGGTGATTGTAATGGCAAGTTGATGGATATGGCTCAATGCTCCTATTATGGACGGAACACTGTTTTTAACTTAAGTGAATGTATATGATGTATTAATGTTAATTGCATTTTAATGTATTTTAATGCTTAACGGTTTTGGTTTTATATTGTATTTATACTGTGTTTCGGCATTGAATGGTTGCCTTTGTTAGGCCGCTCTGAGCCCCCCTTTGGGGGTTGAGAAGAGCGGGGTAGAAATGTTTGAAATAAATAAATCAGGTTGCCGCTGTCAGCAAACAGGCCTTTTTCCATTTTCGCCAGGCAAGGCAGTTGGCACCCTACCTCTCGGGAGAGGCCTTGGCAACAGTAATTCATGCTACGGTCACCTCTAGGTTGGACTATTGTAACGCACTGTATGTTGGCCTTCCTATGTCAGCGACCCGGAAGATTTGTATTGTTTAAAATGTGGCCACCAGGCTACTTACAAAAACCTCTATGAGATGCCATATAACACCAATTCTACAGCATCTACATTTATTTATTTATTTATTTATTTACGTCATTTATATTCCGCCCTTCTCACCCCGCAGGAGACTCAGGGCGGATCACATATACAGGCAAACATTCAATGCCATTGACATACAACATATATAGACAGTCATAGAGGCAATTTAACATTTCGGAAATCAGTTAAATTTAGCCATTGTCTGCCAACTGAATACCGGGTTTCTTATAAGGTGCTGGTGCTGACCTTTAAGGCCCTGTATGGTCAGGGGCCGACGTATCTCAGAGACTGTCTTTCTCCCTTTCACCACCAGTAGTCGCCACAACCCTCCCAAGAAAATCTGCTTTATATACTGGGTCCCAGAGAAGTACGCCTCGAAACTACAAGGCGTAAGGCTTTTTCAATCTCTGCTCCAGCTCTATGGAATTCATTGCCACCTTACATAAGAGCCATGCGTGACCTTTTATCTTTTATTCAAACACTTTTATTCAAACACTTAAGACATTTAATACTAGATTAAACTTTTACTTGTAAGTCATCTTTCCACTAAGCAGTCTGTGTTCAAGGTAATTCACAATTTATAAGGTGAACAAACAATAACAAAATAAATAAAGAACGGCATTTCAGTAACAAAAGGAACAACCATGCTATTTGATAAAAACATATTTGTTTGTTTGTTTAATGTCCCATTTTTTTCCGTGTTAAAAATCCAGAGTTGCTGGTGGAAAGTTCTAGGGGGTAAATTAATAACAATATTAACAGTTCAATAAGGGTTTGCTAACGATTCATAAGAAATTAAAACAACAATGCAACAAATCAATAGACATGATATCTAATATGAATAGATATTGACATTGATCTATGTCAAAGTATAACCAATAATTATCTCAATAATGGGAGCACTCACAGCTCAAAAAGGCTAACTCATATTTCACTGGGAACATGATCACTTTCATACCAAGGACATTCTTGAAATGTTAATCAATTGTTTTACCTGTCCCAGGACTAAGTGGAATGGCAGACTCCAACTATTTTGTGCTATCTTAAAATTACCCCTATCTTTAGAGCAACCAGTTCATGCAAGCTTGTTTGTTTAATACCCTTGCTTTCCCCTTGTATGGGGTCCACACATTAATTGAGATCAGAACTTGCTTGCATTACAATGCTTGCATTACAATGGACAGAGCTCCCAATTGGCATGGCCATTGACAGTGATAAGATTTTGGGTGCTGTGATCCAAAAAATGAAGCCTTCCAAACTGGTTAAAAGTAATGTAATTGACAACCTGGGGTTTTATAAATCAGGTGCTAGCTATAATGTTGTGTAAGAATACATGATTTACTGATCTGCATATGATGTGTAGGTCCCCATGTAGCTCTACAAAAGCCCATGTCATGAAATGTTTGATTTGTCATTTCTCTGTCTTCATCCTATCTTTCTCTCCCTACTGCTGTGATACTTTTTTTTTATTTCCTGAGGCTGCTGCCACTCTCAAATTTGCTACACATGGCAGCTTTCAATTATCCTTATAGCAGCCTACTTTTCGTAATGGACATCTCTCTAGCCAATTTCTGAGCTGTAACTTAATCCACAACTTTCCCTATTTGACTAGGACTTTTGAGCTTTTTCAGTGGAAGGCTGACAGAAACTTGTCTTGTTATGTGAATCTTCTTAACACATTTCCCAGTTAACTTAGAAATCCAAATGGAAATGTTTTGGCAAAACTCCAGGGCATCACGTGGATCTAAGATACTCGAAGGTGTTCCAAAGTATAAGACAATGAACACATCACAGTTCAGTATATATAGCATTTCTGCCCCAAACCAAAAATGTCTATGTCACTCTTTAATGAAAACAGTTCTATTTTGCTCAACCCAGCAAATTTGAAAGTTTAAGTCATAAGAAGTATTTCTCTTCACGGAGAAACTGTCAAATTTAAAAATAAAATCTGGAATTGCTATAGCCACCTTAAATCTACTGCTTTAGATTTGTGGCCTTAAAATTGCAAACCCAGCTTTGAAATAGGGTTCACCCTGCTTCTGAAAAAGTCAAGAGTTTCCGCATTGAATTAAATAGGATTTCAGTAAGACCTTTAATGGTGGTTTCATAGACATTTTCATAAGCCAAAACATTCTGCTTTCAAAAGGCTGAATATTTCCATCTGTACGCAACTGTCTGCCTCATCTCTAGGAAAGAATTACAAAAGAAACTCAAGCATGTCAATAAATGTATCTCATCTTGGGACTTGGTTCTTGAAATTGGAAGCAAGAGGTTGTTGCTGTTGTTTTGCGCTCCTCTTTAAAAGAAGCATCTCATTTCAAAGTTGTATATACCAGAATATTACTGCATGTCAGTGGATTTCAGAGACGTCTTGGAACCTTGTTGACTGCATGGATGGAAGAACTGTCTCATATAATTCCCCTGTTTATCACTCTATTTATATTCAAGGAGGTTTACAAAAAGACAGAGAATATATAAAACCACATATAGTTAAAACATACATAATTAAGATTAAAACAGGATAAAATAACAACAGAATTAAACCCAATTAAAATCTTACTTTAAGACAGCTTAAAACAGTACAGAACCATAATGCCCACCCCTGCTTTGTTGTTGTTGTGTTGTTGTTAAATTCAGTTTCCTAAAGCTTGGTGGGAAAGAACGGTCTTAATTTACAGATGAAAGAAAAACAAAGTAGGAGCCATAGGTAACTACTACCCCAGGGAGGGAGCTCAAAAATGTGGGAGCAGCCACAAGGAATGCCTTTTCCTGTCTTCCCACCAAACATGTCTGTGAAGATGGTGGGATAAAAAGTACTTCCACCCCACCTCCCACCGACTTAAGCAAGCTCATAAGAAAAGATATGGCACGCATGGGAAAAAGTTGGATCACCCTTTAAAGAGCTGAAACTTTTGAAGTATGGAATCGACTTGGTGGACTACAGCTCTCAGAGTTGTTGCCCCTGCTGTCAAGGGCTCTTATGAGGGCTGCACAATTATCACCCCTAAGAAACAAGCAAAAATTATTTCATCTTCACACAAAGGCTACTCAAATCATCATTAGCAGAAGAGGAGAAGCCACTGATGAGTAGACTAATTGTCATCAACATCTTTTCTATCTGTTTGTGCTATTTTACCAAGCATGAACTTCTAACTTACTATAGAGAGTGCAATCAAATCTTATCAAGCCTTGTTGTTTGGTATGGTATTGCAATATGGCCTAAGGGCTAATCAATAAAACTACTAAAATTACTATAAAGTATGAACTGGGTTACCCCTCTTATTACAAAACTCACTAGATGCAATTGCCCTCTGAGTACTGTACACATATACTGTGCATAGTCTTTTAGTAAAATGTTATTGTTTTAATACGAATTAATGACCTCATCAGATAGCTGCCTGTGTTGCTCCACTTCGTAGAGGGGCATGGGGAATCTGGTGAAGGTGATCAGATGGGGGAAGCGTGAGCACATGGATTGCATGGCAACACAGGAGCCCTCTGTGTTGCCCTAACAGAGGTATGCACCAGCTCTGCCCTCCTTTACCCATGGAGCCATGTCAGCTTTGTCTGATGAGGACCAGTTGGCTTAGTGGGTAACCTGGGCTAAAATTGGCAGCATGCACCGATCGTAGGCCTTTGTGACATATCAGAGCTAGAGGTCATCCATACTGGATGCTGAGACACTGTTGGACCATCTGTTTTTAAAAGAAATAGCACTGGTTGTCTGAATGGACATTGTATTCCCCAAATGTACAGCAAGATTTCTCTGCCACATGACAATAATTACAGTGCATTGTATACAGGCAGTGGGGTTTAAAAAAATAAATCTCGCAAGGGCTGTTTTGGGGCTGCTAAAGAGCCTTCCCCCCCCCCCTTTATCTGATAGATACATGCACATTTCTGAATATTGTTACTTGAAAAATGTGAAATTCTTGCATTTCACAATATAACTTGAGGCTGTTTCTCAGCTTGGAAGTTTTACCTTGTATTTATAGTAGTTCAGCTCCACTCATGATGTAGTTGTTCTTAGGACATTTTACAAATAAAAGTTAAAACCATCAGTATAAAAATAAGATACATAAAAGGTCTTAAGAAGTCTAACGGCAGAAAACATAATACAGCAAAGAACATAAAAGCATCAAACCCAATAAGCCCGGAGGGGAGATTGTTGTGATTTTATTATGCTTTTTTACTGACAAATTACTCAAGTCTGTTTTTTCCTGTTTAAAATACTATTAACCTTTATTGTTGTGGTGACTTTGGTAAGTCTCTTCAAGCTTTTATGTATCAAGTTGTCTATAAATAAGGTACAAAGCCTAAACACCCTCAAGACACCAGATTCTGCCTGATAGCTTCAAAATAGAGAAGGGCAGTACTCATTTTGTTGGGAGGTTTCCCTCATACTACATGATGTAGATTGATGAAAGAAAAAAAGTTAGATGCAAAAGAATATGAATATTTACCTGCATATGAATTATGAAGCCATACTTGAAACCGATGAGAAGGTATGTGGTACTGCACCTTTTAAAACAAGGTAGCAGCCATAGGGGGTTCCAAACAGCCCTTTAACCCAGGAGCAATCGGGTTTTAAAAACACGATTGCACCTGGGTTAAAGTCCACACATGCCCCAGAAAGCAGGGGGGGGGGGGGGGCGGTATCCACATGCCCTCCTGGAACCTTTCAGAAGGAGAGTGAGACACTCATCCCTCTCGAACCCCTTTAAAAAGCCTCTAAAAAAGAAAATAACTTACTCAACCACCATTATGTTGCTGCCGGAATTCTCCTGGCATGTAGAAATAATGTGCCAAGGGGGGGAGGAGGGGGAGGAAATTACTCCTGAGGGTGGGGTTTTCTTGGGTTTCTTGGCCTCCAGGAACTGAAGAAACCCGAACCAGCTGTGTAGATGTGGAACCGGGTCTTTCTGGTTGAAAATTACCTTGGAACAAAGAAGGTTTTTCTGCTTTGTCTCGGATGAATTCATTTTTACATGGGGCATCGTTTGGACATCCCACATGAAAATGCAGGAGCTCATGCTTTTAAGGGGTTGTCTGGATGTGCTCCATTCCTCCAGTACTTTATACACAATCTTTCTTTCTCTCTGGAGACTTTTGTAAACAATGCCAGTGATCCTATTCTGTTAGGAGGTGACTATGAGTTTAGGAGTTAGAGCCAGGAATGCTCCTGTGATATAAAAACAGTATTCTGCTTACTCCTAGTCCTTCCTGATTATTTATTTATTTATTTTTATTTATTTTGGGATTTGTTAATTTCCCATCCCAGTTGGCTCTGGGCGATTTACAGTAAAACACAAGCTGAATGCCTAACATCTAAAAACATCTAAATATCTAGGATCTAAAAACATCTAAAAATAATTAGCATCTAAAACATCTAAAAAACAATTGACAATCTATCAGTTCTCAGCCAAACTGTAAGCTCCGGCAAGGGGGGTCTAGTAAATCAAGCTCACTCCAAGCGGGGTTGAAGGATAAGTGGTTTAATAGGTCCTTAATCCAAAGCAAGCAAAGATAGACTAAAGTCTTCCCGCGCACCAGTCTCTTCAAAAGCTCTCCCTGGCCCGCCCCCCTGCTGGGCCCCTCCTTCCTCAGGCAGACCATCCGGCCCTCTGCATATCAAAGTTCAGGAAAAGTGCCTGGCACTTCAAAGGGCGGTTCCAGTTCAAAGCCCGCCAGATGTTGGTCTTATCTGATGGCGCACGAGGATTGGTCCGTTAGGGCAACAAACAGGCCAAGCGGCGCTGACATAGCGCCCCCCTCCGGAAAGGAGCCACCTGCAAGGGAGAGAAGAACAAAGGGGAGGGAGAAATCAGGGTCCCGGCTTTGCAGGGAAAGCGGCATGGAAGGCCTTTAGCAGCTTTGGGGCCCTCACGTGTTGAGCCAGCACCCATTCGGGGTGCAAGTCTTTGGCAGTCCATCTAACTAGATAGCTAAGGCGGCCCTTGAGACGCCGCGAGTCCAAAATTTCGCGGATCTCAAAGTGGGTGTGGGGCCCCACCATGATTGGCACCGGAGCGTCTTCTGACTTGGACCACTTCCAGTCGGACACAGCTTTTTTGAGTAAGCTCACATGGGAGACTGGGTGGACCTTGCGCCAGGTGTGCGGGAGGTCCAGCTTGACCGCTACGGGGTTAATCACTTGCACCACGCTGAGGGGCCCCACAAACTTATTTGCAAACTTGCGTGACTGCTGAGTGGACTTGAGGTGTTTGGTGGACAGGAACACGCGATCCCCGACGGCGTACATGGGCTGGGGGCCTCTCTTCTTGTCGGCATACAGCTTGTAAGAGTCCCGAGCTTGGGGGGTCTAGTAAATCAAGCTCACTCCAAGCGGGGTTGAAGGATAAGTGGTTTAATAGGTCCTTAATCCAAAGCAAGCAAAGATAGACTAAAGTCTTCCCACGCAACAGTCTCTTCAAAAGCCCTCCCTGGCCCGCCCCCCTGCTGGGCCCCTCCTTCCTCAGGCAGACCATCCGGCCCTCCGCATATCAAAGTTCAGGAAAGGTGCCTGGCACTTCAAAGGGCGGTTCCAGTTCAAAGCCCGCCAGATGCTGGTCTTATCTGATGGCGCGCGAGGTTTGGTCCATTAGGGCAACAAACGGGCCAAGCGGCGCTGACACAAACACCCTCTCAAATAGTCATGTTTTGCAAGCCATGCAGAAATCTTTTAGATCACGGATGGCTGTGATGTAAGGAGGGAGGGCGTTCCAAAGTGATGGAGCGATCACCAAGAAAGCTTTGCGCCGGGTTGATGTTAGATGGGCTTCCTTAGGGTCTGGGACAATCTATTAGTCTTCCATTTTGATGTCACTTTCTATTATGATAAAAACCATGCCCCTGGGGTGAGCTGTTTAGTGCCATTACTTTGAACAATTATCACATTTCTTGAATGTTAAGGTTCAGAAAGCTAGCTATAACTAGAGTTCCAGAATTTAGTGCAGAAGTCTCTTCAATTGAATCCCAAATGTGCTTTGAGGGTGGTGTGTCTGGAAAAAAAAGTCTTGTCCTGGATTACAGAGCCTGTTTGTCCTCACGTAGTCAATTACTGGTGACAAACACTGGTTTGGGACTAGGAAAGTCTCCTTGGCTTTAGGTAGAAAGGAGTAGTATAGTTGGGTGTCATCCTCATATTTATAGAATCATACAATCATAGAGTTGAAAGAGATCACAAACACCATCCAGTCCAACCCATTGCCATGCAGGAACACCCAATCAAAGCATTCCTGACAGATGGCTATTCAGCCTGTATTTAAAAACCTAAAGAGAAGGAGACTGCATCACACTCCGGGACAGCATACGGCACTGTCGAATAGTTCTTACCATAAGGAAATTCTTCCTAAGGTTTTGGTGGAATATCTTTTCCTGAAAATTAATTCCATTGGTCTCTGTTCCTAGTTTCTTAAACAGTAGAAAATAAGCTTGCTTCCTCCTCAACGTGACATCCTTTCAAATATTTAAACATTGACTGTCATGTCCCCTCTCAACCTACTTTTCTCCAAGCTAAACATACCTAGCTCCCAAAGCTGCTCCTCATAGGGCTTGGCTTCCAGATGTTTGGTCATTTTGGTCTCTCTTCTCTGGACATGTTATGGTTTGTCAGTGTCTGAACTGTGGTGCCCAGAAGTAATGGGTTTTCTTAAAAACAAAACTAGTGCCAAACTAGGCTGCTTCTTTCATGTGGTTGGTATAAAAGTTGGAAGGGACATCAGGGATAAGTTACATTCAAAGAAGAGAAGCCTAGATGTGTTGCTGGGGGTGTGTGTGTGTGTGTGTGTGTGTGTGTGTGTGTGTTTGTGTGGGGGATCTGATTGGTTTTCTGTTGGATAGTAAAACAAGAATATTCATCCAGTGAATAGAATAGCTAAGCATGATTTGCCCATGCCTAGCTATGACTGCTTCTGCCACAAGCAATAGCTAAATAGTCCGATCACACACAAATCTCTTAAACATGTCAGACTGAAATGTGCAGAGCCAATATTACACATGGACAATTTTAGGAGAGACCCAAGAAGATAAAATGGGAGGCTCTGGTGCAAAGATAGTCCTGATGCATGCAAAACAGTGACAAAACATTTTGTATGTTGAAAACTAATATAAAATACCACAACAATGACAATGACAATGAAATATAAAAGGCTAAAACAGTTTGAGTTAAATTTTGATGGCACATAATGGTCCTATAGTAATGGGCCAACTTGTGAAATTTGAAGTTAATTTTGCCTGCAAATCAATAGTTTTAAAATGGGCTTCTGGGCATCCAGCCCTTCCAGAGTAAAATAAGAGATCAGAACAGTGTATTTAAATTTCTTCTGCAGTATATTGAGTACTTTCCAAGCACAACTTAAAGCTTATTATGCCCTTTACATTTTCTTATGAAGTTCATTGTTGTCACAGTAATTCTGTCTCACTTTGGATGAAGAATGTATTTCATTTATTTGGGAATTACGAAGGTTTGTGGTACAGTGAAGTGGTTAAATAATTGCCAAGTCACCATAAAGACATGACTCTGTTTAATGTGCACAATCTTAAATCCATTCAGCTACAAGCCAAGCAGAACTAATCAAAATATTGAAGATAGGTCTTCACTGCCAAGCATCTCGTCGGCATTTGCCATTCCAGGCATTTACAAGACCAGAATATGAGTTATTTTATAGCAAGGGAATTGGATTTTTTGTGAGTGCGTGTGCATGAAATAAGCCATAGCTTAAATAAAACAAAATAAAAATCTTATAATATAATACTACAGAGTTAGAGGTTTGAATTATTTTTATTGCAAAAGTTAATACAGCCAAAAGAAAGAACTATTCCAATTCTAGTTGGAAATTGTGCCCATTTTAACTAGACAGATGTGTCTTGAAAAATGCATTTAACTAGACAGTTGAATTAATTGGATGATGAAATGTACAGATTGAAATCACTCATTCAAAATGTTGTAATCACAATTGGATTTTAAAAAATACTTTACATTTTAGCATCTACGAATGTCTCTCACCTTTTTGGGAAAAATAAAATTTCAAATTATTCAAGAAATATCTATGAAATTCCAGATTCCTTGGAAGAAACAACATTCTTATGGTTATATAGTTCTCTCTAGATGCAATCAAAAGCTCTTCTAGTTATGTGAAACAATCCCAGGAGAATTCCATTCACCTTCAACCAAGGAATGCACTATTGCAAATTTTGCAAAGCAGGAATATTAGAAAATGAACCAGGATCTCAATGGAAACTTGTGTAAAACAGCAATCTTCATAACCTTTTTGGAGAATTTATGTTCTTGTTAGAAGTTGTAACCTTTTGAAAAATGATGCCAAAACCTTTTGGTAAAAACATGACCTGTTAGAGTAATAACCTTTTGGGAAAATGGCATTCAGGCAAGGCAATTAGGTTTCTCAGCTGTTAAACTGATGTACCTAGTTATGTATTTGAACTGTTAGGGACAAAGATATGCCAATGCACAAAACACATATATATTCAGCAGAGTTTCAGAAGTGTTCTTTTTAATTGCCCCCCCCAAAATCTATTCCCCTTAAACTATATTTGCCTTTAAATCATGCTCCCAAGAGACAAAATTAAGCAGACTTCTTTGAAAGTAACATAGTTGGTTTACTCACAAGCTTCATGTATTCAGCATACAAGTACTTTGCTAATCAATCCAGTTACATGCAGTTAATGCTGTACAACAAATGTCTCATAGAAAACTAATTTATGTTAATAGCACATGAATACTATTTCTATAGTCTGCCATGTTAAAACGAAGACATAATTTCTACTTCAAACCAGTCTTGTTATAGTGAGTAGCAAATACTTATTTTTCTGACCATGAAATATTTTCAAAAGTGAAAGAAATGTAGCTGTGGAAAGGAATGAATTTCACAGTACTAAAAATCCTTTTATAGAATGACTCATGATCTTGGCAGCAATTTATTTTCATCCGATCTATTTACAATAGATATGGGTACATATCATAAATCACTGGTGGTTTTCTTGAATCAACAGAGTCAGTAATTATAGCTGTGAAACACCATATGATTTTTCTATATATTTGTGATTTTTTTATACTTTACAGTAGAATATCTGAATATGACATTTTGTTGAAATGGGTTGATATAGAAGAAAATTGAAGTAAATAAGTTTAAATAACAGGGCAAATTGGAAATTCATATTTTACTAGACCACATCACTTAAATCTCCTTTAGCTGAAATAGAAGTGTTCCAACAAAGCAAGATCTATTTTTTATGCTTTATGCTTGCCACATAAAGTTTTGAAATGTCTGATAATAAGCCACATACGCTGAGCTGCATGGCATGTGGATTTGGGCCAACAGTTAATTATTGTGTATTATTAACAAATCAATAAATTATTCACCATAGTAGTCATTAATTTATAGTGTCTTCTTTGTTCTCATTATGATTTTGCCCATGAAATAAGGAAAATGTGCCTTATATCACAACATTGCAAAATTCTTCACCAATAATGCTTATACTGAATTAGTGTGGAGAGCTTTTCACAAATATTATTACCACAGGCCAAATGTTGATTGAATGAACACTTGTTCCAAATACATAATATCAAATTCTGTTGGACCATCCATGTTCAGGCCTCAGGTTCCACCATGGCTTATGACAGGTGTAGTCCACAGTATCATGCATCCCATGTATCATGTTTCATTTCTGCACTCACCACCATTGCTCAGAGCACCCAGAGTCACTGAAATTGGGGTGCTTGCCATGAACACATAGAGACACCACTCTTCTGGGAATCTTCACTCTGGAAGAGATGGGAATGGTCATTCTGAGTTGTCAGACTTCAAGGCTCTGGAGTCCTGCTACTCTTTAGACAGCCACCATAGTTGGATTAACTTTGACACCAGGAACCTTGGTGGCTGCAACAGTATTTCAGCAACGCTACAACCCTTTTTATTTATTTTATTTATTTTTTTATTTACATCATTTATATTTCGCCCTTCTCACCCTGCAGGGGACTCAGGGCGGATCACAATGTACTTACACAGGCAAACATTCAATGCCATTGACATACAACGTGTATAGACAGACAAAGAGGCAATTTAACATTCCAGCTTCTGGCCACCAGGAGGAGCAGTCACATTCCTTAATTTTTTGTGTACTTCCTGGAGATTTATGGCCTCGTATATCAGTTAAATTAGCCTCCCCACAAAGTGGTACCTAAATTTCCTACTTGACAGATGCAACTGTCTTTCGGGTTGCAAAGGTCGACAACGAGCTACACAAATTGGCCGAGAACTCACGACCTTCTGGTCAGTAGAGATCTTATGCAGCTGACACCCAGCCAGCTGCGCCACATTACCAGTGCATTTTTGACAAGAGGATGTTGTCTACCTTACACATAAGACCTTAAGCTAAGTAAAGTGTAAGTAAAACAATGTAAGATACTATAAGTAAAAACTGCTCACAACTCTTGAACTTTTCATCAACAATAGTATAAATAGAGTGGTGTAAGATTTAATAATAGTGATTTAAAAATTGTTTTTAAGGCTGACATGTTTTTAACATTTTTATTTTAATGTATATGCTTTATTTTACTGTATGTTTGTATATGCAACATCAAATTGTGTCTTCTTATAAGCCACTCTGATTCCCCTTTGGAGTGAGAAAGATGGGGTATATAGTAGGCTTGGGTAGGTTCATTCAGAATCGTCTTAATTTGGAATCAATTCGGATCAAATTCCTTTTTGAAGCAATTTTGAAGCGATTTTGGAACTCGGAAGTATCCTTGCCATTTCAAAGTTTTTCCGCCATTACTCTTACGAATCAGTGAGGGAGTCGGAAATGATTCAGCTTTTCAAACCAGTGTGAATGGATTCCCTTCCTTTCCTTTCTCTCCCGTGTCAAACCTGGGATGAGAGCCATCTTTAACCCAGTTTGGATGCGGATTTTCTTCCCTCCCAAGTCAAACCTGGGGCGAGAGCTGTGTTTAACCCAGTTTGGATGTGGATTTTCTTCCCTCCCTCCCAGATCAGACCTAGGGTGAGAGCCATGTTTAACCCAGTTTGGATGTGGATTTCCTTCCCTCCCATGTCAGACCTGGGGCGAGAGCCTGTTTAACCCATTTTGGATGTGGATTTCCTTCTCTCCCGCGTCAGACATGGGGCGAGAGCCATATTTAACCAAGTTTGGATGCGGATTTCCTTCCTTCCCTCCCGCATCAGACCTGGGACAAGAGCCATGTTTAACCCAATTTGGATGCGGATTTCCTTCTCTCCCTGTGTCAGACCTGGGTCGAGAGCCATGTTTAACCCAGTTTGGATGTGGATTTCCTTCCCTCCCGCCTCAGACCTAGGGCGAGAGCCATGTTTAACCCAGTTTGGATGCAGATTTCCTTCCCTCCCGCGTCAAACCTGGGGTGAGAGCCGTGTTTAACTTAGTTTAGATGTGGATTTTCTCCCCTCCCTTCCACGTCAGACCTGGGGCCAGAGCCTGTTTAATCCATTTTGGATGTGGATTTCCTTCTCTCCCGCGTCAGACATTTATTTATTTATTTATTTATTTATTGTTTCGGCTTGATAGACCGCTCTATCCGAAGCTCAGAACGGTTTACAGCACATAAAATATACCGAGTTTCCAACACATAAAACAACATCATAAAACCCATTTAAAACCCTACTCCCTACAATAAAACTACAGCAGATCAACACACAGTACAGGTGACAGCGACGCAGCAGGATGGCAAGTTATGGCAAGCATCAGTCAAGCGCCAAATGCCTGCCTAAAGAGCCAGGTTTTACAGGTTCTACGGAATGACATTAAGTCCCATAAAGCTCGCGTCTCCTCTGGTAGCGAGTTCCATAAGTCCCATAAAGCTCGCGTCTCCTCTGGTAGCGAGTTCCATAAGGTCGCCGCGGCCACTGAAAACGCCCTCTGCCGCGTACTGGATAGCCTGCAGGTCTTCATGCCAGGAACCTCCAACATGTTGAGCCCCTCTGAACGCAGTGATCTTCTGGGCACATATGGGGTAAGCCGCTCCCTCAAGTACACTGGCCCCAAACCATATAAGGCCTTGAAAGTTAAAACTAGCAAGTTTTAACTAGAAAGTTAAAACTAGACATGGGGCGATAGCTGTATTTAACCCAGTTTGGATGCGGATTTCCTTCTCTCCTGCATCAGACCTAGGGTGAGAGTCATGTTTAATGCAGTTTGGATTCGGATTTCCTTCTCTCCCACGTCAAACCTGGGGTAAGAGCCGTGTTTAACCCAGTTTGGATGCGGATTTCCTTCCCTCCCGCGGAGGTCCTGGGCAAGAGCCGTGTTTAACCCAGTTGAGATGCAAATTTCTTCCATTTGCTTCTCCCCTTCTGGAGTAAAACAAGTACTTTCATAGTAAAGACCACCCAATGAAACAGGAAATAACACTTTGAAAACATTAACCAAGGATTTGGAAGTCTTGGAAGTTTTGAACAGTTTTGAACTTTTTTTCTGTGAAAATCGGAATTGACTTTAGATCCAAACCACCAGCATCCCCTACATCCAAAATGAGTTTTGAACCAATTTTTTTAATCAAACAGACCTAGTATATAGTAAATAATAAATACAAAGAGTCAGCAGTGACTGAATGAATAAACAACAAACAGTCAAAGCAAAACAATGAAGAACAACCCTTCAATATCCCCTAGTCCTGAAAGGTTTCTATCACCTATGCTGGCATGCTAGCAGTAATATGGCACCAAGAAGCAGGATTATCATCCTTTCCCCTCTATCCATTCTCCTTATTATTCCCAAGGTGATTGATTTCCTTTTATTACAGATATACCCCCCCTTTTGTATTTAAGATGGAAAGACTAAATAAAACAACTAAACAATAGTTGAAAATCTTAGTGTTGGTGTGGTGAACTAATTTCTAATTAATCATTTCCATGCTCTGGTAGGAACAGTATCCCTATAGTTTTTTCTCCAGCTTGGATTAAGTGCTATATGCCTTTCGGGATACTCTGTAAGACAGCAATAGGATATCTGTAGCCCTCCGGGTTTTGTTAGATTGCTAGTACTCAACAGCTAACAGTATTAGTGCTGGATAGGGAGTTGCTATCTGACAACTTCTGGTAGGCTGTGTTCACAGTTCTGGTGTAAGGTCCCGCTTTTATTGTTTCTTTCTGCATATGTTTACTGGATGGAATGGTTCAGTCTATCTCTGTGCCACGGGAAAACTGCCTCCACTCATATAAAGAAAAATGGTTAAAGTTGGGGTTTCCTAGATTTTTCTAAAATACAACAAAAACCCTCCAAAAGATCTGCACTAGACCTGTTTCCTTAACTACTCTTTCTTCTGATATTATAATGGGCTTTTACCTTGATTTTTCCTACAAGTGCTGGTCCTAAGCAGCTTTCAGGCAGGTAGACAACCTTGCCAATCAGATAACTGGCAATCAGATATCTTCACCTCATTCAGGTGATATTTTGATACTGATACTAGGTGGAAATTGCCCCTCGACATCAGTTGACTCTATGGCCCCTTCCATACTGCCCCTTTATCCCAGGTTCTGATTCTAGATTATCTGTTTATTTCAAGTTATCAGCAGTGGGGACTCATATAATCCAGTTTAAAGCAGATAATCTGGGATCAGATCTTGGAATATAGGGCAATGTGGAAAGGGTCTATGATTTCATAGAGGAAGTATGCTTTTTATTTATGCCTTTAAGCCAGTGTTTCTCAACCTGTGGGTCCCCAGATGTTTTGGCCTTCAACTCCCAGAAATCCTAACAGTTGGTAAACCGGCTGGGATTTCTGGGAATTGTAGACCAAAACACCTGGAGACTCACAAATTGAGGACCACTACTTTAAGCCATCAAACTATTTCAAGTTACCTGTATTTTTTCTACTATTGCACCATAAATTAATTTCATTTTCAATAATTGACACTCAGCCTTCATAATGTAGATTTTCTTGGACCATATGTGCGCTATCAGTTTAACCTTTCTCCTTAACAATATATGATCACCACAGATCACCACAGATTACAGAAATCTCACGTTCTCACCTTCAGCAGTCAGATAAAAACGTGGAAAGTACCTCCAGTGTCTAGAGATTCATTATCTGTTTATTCCATAATTCTTATCTAAATCCCTTGTTTCCTACTAATATTGTTCTTCCTATACAAGAAGTCTCTGAACATGTAACAGTGGCTTGATTTGAACAAAACCAGATAGGAAGGAAGAAGTATCCCTGCCAGCGTGCTGGTCAAAATTTGTTCTCTTAATGGATCACTTTTGACGCTGTAATGGAAAGTAAACATATCATTTAAAAAGCTCCATCATAAGCTTCATTAGTGTGAACTGATGACTTGTTTCATGGACACACTAATAGATGGATCACATTTTTGTGTATTTATTGAAAGTGCAATATAACAGGAATGTTCATAAACAGTCTTTGGTTGTGAAGGAAGCAACTTTGCTTTGGAAGGAACTTTTGGTGTTATTGGACTTATTAACAGCAGTATTGTTTGATGGAGCTCTAGTCTGTGAATAATGGGATCGACATTGAAAAGCATCAATATTGCTGCCATTGCTGGCAGGCACTGGAGTATTATGCACACAGATTGGAGCTGATATCTCATTGTACAGATGCAGGGACCCAGAAAATGTCCAGTTATTGAGACTCTGCAGCAGGAGGACAATGTTCTATTCATGGGCTTTGCAGCACAAGGTCAGAGAATGAAACCTGAACTAAGTGTAAAGTTCAAATTAGTTTTGATGAAGACCTCCCTGCATTGAAGAGTCTGGAAAAAAACACACTCTCTCCCAGAATTCCCTGCCAAAGACGTGTCCAACTGTCCTGAATATATGTAATGGGATTATTTCAGACAATATATTTGGGGATTCAAGGGTAAAGCTTGTGAAAAGGCAAGAAGAAATTCTTAAAAACATTGATGTAGTTCAATTTCCTGTTTCTAAAACACAATAGAAGCTCTATCAGTCTTTAAAAAAACTTCCCACAAGACCACTATTTTAGGAGATACTTTGGAATGGTGATAGAAAGAGGCACAATAATATTTATGCATGGTTGCTTCGCTAAAATTATATTTACATGAATTTAAAAGTTGGAAGCTGACGGAGATAATCACCCCCCTTAACATTGCTGACACCCTGTGGTCCTTCTTAATAGCTCTTCTTTATGTAACAGCAGCTTGCAGAAACAAATTTAGAAAACTGCTTTTTCATATTATTTTGCAGAAGGTATAAAATATAAACCATGTCATCAGCATTGGTTATCAGGAATAATACTAAACAACCATTTTGTACCATTAGGCTTCTGCAAAATTTTCATATAAATTGAAAATAAACCTATTCTAAACCATTGCTGAAAACATTCTTATTTTATGGAAAGGCCAGTCCCAGAGCTTTTATAGTTTTGCATAATAATATTATCACATTGTGAAGAAAGTGTGACTTGGATAGACTTTTGTCACTCAGGGGGAAAAATAAAGTGGATATTCTCAGTATGTGACATATTTGGAGAAAGTAAGGTAGTATGAGAGAGAAAACAGCCAAATGTATATTTCTAAATAGAAAACTGTAGATTCAGTTGACCTTAAAAATAATATAATTTAAAAGTTATTAGTGAAAAAACTCAATTTCAAAGTTATTAGTGAGGGTAAAAGTGTGGGTTTATTATGGCTGATGTCTGTAGGCAATGCAGCTTCATTTACAGTCTCTGGGGCAAAGCTGCGTTGAACTCTGTTTTCAACAGGTAGCTTTTGAATAATGTTATTGGTAATTGCTTTTTAATACAGAACCTGCTTTGCATTAAGACAGGAATGAAGAAATCCCAGTCAGATCTTCAATATACTTTAACAACAGCAACAAAACTCTTCAATAATTTTATTGACAATATATTTCACTTGTCTTATAGGCTATATATTAACAACCACTTACTTTCTTCTGCCATCCTAAAATAATACACCTTGTACATTCTTTTAAAAATGCTGGGCATTTTATTGCATAGATGTTTTATTCTTTCTAATACCTTGTGAAAAGAAGCTATGCAGTTATTTACAAAGACCATCGGCTGCTGTTGGTGAGAGCAGCCATTCCCCATCCAAATGAATGAGACTATTCCTCCAGCACTGCTACTCCTCTGAATATTTGCACAAGCACTCAAGACCTGGCTTTTTGGCTGTGCATTCAATTTGTAATCAGATCTAACTGTCAAATGCCATTGCTATAAGTGTGTTTTATATTGTGTAATGTTTATTTTAAATTGTAAGTCGCTTGGAGCATTCCGGTGGAGAGCGACTAACCAAGAAATAAAGTGAAAATGAAAATGAAAAAGTGAAAATATGTGGGTCTATGAGCATTTCTGAAAAAATCAAACATGGCTGGCGCAACCATAAATATGAATTCATTGATTATATAAATGTGCCAAAGATCAAGGTAGCATATTCTGATTTATTGATTTATGTTGAGAAATCTATTCAGCTATCATTTCCCCATCTAACTATATATTCCATTATGCTTCTCAATCATTTACAATATAAACGTATTCCATAATATTATTTCATTAGTTATTTGAAAATTTAAATAACATTTATATTTGAATATTTATATATCATGAGGGAAGGGAAAAGTGGAAACTCATTGCAACCATTTTAGTGGAGTTGTCTGAGAGCTGAAAGAGGAACAGGACATCCAATGCTGGCGTTTTATCTATTGGCTGGTTCTTCCATGGTTTCTAGGTTGCATAAACCCATTGATTTTGTCTTACTAATCTTAGGGGTTTTGTATATCTGGAGCTGGTGTGTAGGACTGCTGACTGATTGAAAAACTGAATTTTGCCCACCTGAATTTGGAAGGCTGAATCGTGAAAAATGAATCAGGGGGGTCACTGAAATCCAGACACTGAAAATGGCACAGGGTTTAAGCGAATTACACATCAAGGAAGTTGATCAGGATTTGAGATCTTCAAGGAAGGCAAGTTTCTCCATCCCACCAGTGAGTGCACATAACAGTGAATGCACATTTTCTTCCTGAAGAGTCCAGACTGACTTCCTGTTTGTTGTTCTATTGGCAAGTGAAGACTTATTGTTGTGCTGTACTGTTTTTGTAATTCTAGTCTCTTTTATGTTTTAAATTTATATATAATTAGAGGTTAACAATAACATTTTATATGTTTTGTTTATATATTTTACTGTACCTGTTGCAATTCTTGTAAACTGCCTTGTATTCTAATAACAACAATAACATATATGTATATGGAAATTAGTATACAATTTGTGCAGTGCCTTCAAGTCATCTTACTCTATGGTGCTTCCAACATAGGGTTTTCTTGGAAACAAGCATGTAGTCGCGGGGGGGGGGGGCAGCTTGAGGGGCTTCAGCCCCCTCCCCCCCGAAATTCTTTGGGTGGTCTGCGAGAAGTCTTTACTGGTATGTGGCATGGTGGCATCCTTTTTGACTGCAATTGAAATAAAGTGATTTTATTGTTAGTCTGTTTGTGAGCAACTCTTCAGCCTTACTTTGCCCCTATCAATTTTTCTTCAGGAAAAAAGTCTTGATATGGCATCTGCCATAAACCATGCTAAGTCACTGTCAAAGTCTTTAGAAATTTTGAGAGCAGATGCAAACGATCATTTTGTAAAACTCGTTGACTTAGCAAGAACAACATCTGGAAAAATATTTCAAAGCAACTTGACTATTCCAAGGCAAAGTTCAAGATAGGTGCATTGGGCAAATCCAGGGACTAATTCTATAGAAGATTATTTCAGAGTTGCGGTGTTTATACCATGTGTCGATTCACTCATACAGAACATTACTGAAAGGTTCATGTCAAATGAAGACATTTTAACCAGTTTTCCCCATCCTCTCTCATCTCTGCAAAACACCTGGTATGTCATTTTGATGCAACAGGAGCTTCCTCTCTCCATTTGCTGGCCTCCAAGGTAAGTTTTAGGGTGAAATGGGGAGCAGGGAAGGGAGGGGGCACTGCCATCCTGTCCCCCCCCCAGCAGCCAGAGTCCAAAGAGGCAGAATGACTGTGGGGACTGACACTAGGATCATGGATGGCAATCCCAAGAGTTATCTCCACACATCCCATACCTGCAAAGATGCAGACCTTAGTGGAAGGTCCACAACTGTGTGACAAAACCTATCATTGTTCAATAAATTTCCTTTTGACTGTGTTAGCTACTCTACCAGTAATGACATGCAGTGTGGAAAGATCGTTTTCAACCATGAAAAGAGTGACAAGTGTAATGACTCTCCAATTTCGGTCAGGAAACAAACGTAGATAGTAGCACGGTCCAACACGATTTTATTGCAGGTACAAAACTTGTGAAGCTAAAGCAAAGTCCCGCCACCCAAACACACCTTATATACCCCAAACCCCCCTCCCCTTGCCCATGCAATGTCCAAGGAGGGTTGCACCATATCCGGGTGAGTCAGCAGTTCCCATAGTCCAGGGGATATGACCTCATGAGGCTCTGAGTCCGCATAATTAGAACAGTGTCCAATGTCCATGTCCAGAAGAAGTTACCTCACTTCCTCCATGACTCAGCAGGCATCTGGAAGTTGCATCACTTCCAGTCTGACACAGCACAATCTCTCAGGAACTAGAGCAAAGGTCAGCACAGCTCTAACAGAACTGGGACAAAGGTCAATGCCACCTCAGGGCAGGCTGGGGATCTGAACTTCCTCAAAGCTCAGATTTCCCAGCTCTGACAGACAAGTGTATCTAGAAGTTTAATGACAGACCAGAGAAGGGTGGACTAGTAATGATTTCCATCCATCGGGACATCACTATCAAACCAGAAAAAGTAATTGACAAAATGGCCGGGGAGAAGAAAAGAAGACTGTTGCTGTAAAGTAAAAAATAAGTCAAAAAGTATTCTAAACATTTTGTTAAAGAAAGTAAATAAATAACATTTATTATTTAAACTATTATGTTTATTCATATCATGATCTGATCACCATGCTCAATATATCCCATATGCATGGGGGTATTGGGATAATGATACAAAAGGTTTGCTAGGTCGAGCCTCTCTCACTCGGATTCAGCACCCCCCCCCCCAAATCAAAATCCTGGCTACAGGCATGATTGGAAAGGTTTATTTAGAGGAGGTTCGTCCTCCCCTTCCTCTAAGGCTGAGAAAATGTGACTTACCCAAGGCCAATCAGTGAGTTTCTAGTGCTGAAAGGGGTTTTGAACCCAGGCTTAGTCCAACTCTTAAATCACTACACCCATAGACTCTCTAGCTATCAGGTTTATCCATCTCTAATTCACAAAGCTGTCACCTGACCTTTCAAGTAGCTAGGGTTTCAGCATGATAGACTTTTATGTATGCATTGGATGATGTGTGTGAAAAGATCCAGAGTAGTTCTAGACAAGAGTAGTGCAATGTTGCTCTTCTCACATTTTAGTTATTGTAGAAAGTCATGTCACAACAGTGTCAATTTGTCTGACTATATTCTTCATTATAGTAGGGCAATACAAAACATACACAAACACCTCCACATCTTCATAACTTTATACTTGTCATGTAAGAAAGAAAATTCCAATCGCTCAGTATTAATAAAAATAGTAATATTGCCCTGTAAGGAGAGAACCTTTTGTATTGATTTATTATTTCTCACTAGTGTACATCCATTTGATTATGCGCCTTGTTAGCACACCCCCAGTTGATTCAACTTGAGTGCTCCTGACATTTTCACAGTTATTCACATATTCTGCTGAACAGCAGGGGAAATCTTGCTAATGAAGAACTAACAAGTGGAAGATTTGTATAAATATTTAGACGATTGCAGAGAGATATAGTTACATTTTGTTTTAATACTGGTCATTGAGAAAGCACAATAAAAGGACTAGTTGTGTATTCTGAAAAAGTGTACTTGTGGTGTTTCTTGTCCTGTGCCACAGGGCACTTTCATTTCCTGATTCTATTATACACTAAGTGGCCACCTGAACCTTCCAATGAACTTGTTCTATTGTGTTTTTCTATTTTTAATCCTGAAAGAGTAAACACATTTCTCATCAGATGTGTTTCAGACTGCTATACATTGCAGAGATTTATGAAGGTGCCACTGGGTTATTACAGAGCCATTCATTTATAAATAAGTGTCCATTCTGAAAGGAAGCCAGAAATGATAGTGGTGTTTTCCATCATTTCAAAAATCTATATTTAAAAAAAGATGCCCTTTTTATGGCAGCAACAGCTCTATTGCTGTAATTTGGACCTCATGCTTTTCAATGGCTATATGTTACCAAACCTAATGCATGATTCAGGTACAGAAAAGAGAGATGATGCATTAGATCTTTTAGAACACAGCCCACAAAGAGTAATGCAATGGCTGTTTCAATGTTAATTTATAACAACCAGAGTGCAGTTGTCAGGCCTTGCTCGCTGGGCATTATTTAGGTTGCAAATAAATAAATAAATAAATAGACTATTTTGAATTTCAGGAATTATTTTGCAAACTTTGCAGTGAAATATCTTCCTTGACCTGCTTTTCAGAAATCAATGAGCTGATTTTTATGTGAATGTTCCAGTCACTTGAGAAATACATATTTTTGAACTGGAGGCCCTATTTTGTGCTTTACCAAACATTGATTTGACAATTGGTATTTATTTATTTTATTTATTTATTTGCATCATTTATACCCCGCCCATATCCGCTCAAGGGCGACTCAGGGCGGTGAACAATTGGCACAATTCGATGCAATTTCTAAAACTTGCATCAATTGAATAAAAACATATCATAACAATATCTAAAACATCAAAACATTAAAACAATGAACCATAAAACTTGAAAATTTTTAAAATAACTGTGTCATCATATTCAGTCTATTATGCATTCCGTGGTCTTTGTCGTTCCAAGGTCATTTCCGATTCAGTTGACTAATTAAGCTGAAACTCCAAACGCTTGCTCAAAGAGCCAAGTTTTCAATTTTTTCCGAAAGGTAAGGAGGGAGGGAGCCGATCTGATATCCCTGGGCAGGGAGTTCTACAGCCATGGGGCCACGACGGAGAAGGCCCTGTCCCTCATCCCCACCAAACGTGCTTGTGAAGCTGGCGTGATCGAGAGCAGGGCCTCCCCTGATGATCTCAGTTCCCTGGTGAGTTCATAGGGAGAGATCCATTCGGATAGAGCAGCTGGGCCAGAACCATCTATACTCTCTTGTGAAGCAAGATTGCCAAAAAAATGTGTAAATGCACAGGGTAGAATCCTGTTGATGGCTTTTGTTGGCCCTTTTTTGAATGACACAAAGCAGTAAGCAGGATGGCAGAAGAAACCATTCCCTGGAGGGAATACATGCCGTAGAGAAAAATAGTTTCCCAAACCTATTGTGCCCATAAGAGAAAGCGTGCATGGCTCTAACAAGTCTTTCGTGTCAAGCTGCCCAACCTCAGTTAAAAGACAAGTGTCTATTGGAAATGTGTAGAACTGTATACTTTGGAAGCCATATGAATCAACACTATACCATAAATTGTGCATCTGTTCCAGCCAAAGAAATGAGCTGCAAACAGATTTCACTATGTGGTTTCTTTTATTGAATTGTCAAAAGGAGTTAGGCAAGATATCAGTTTCTGCACCAGCACTGGTTTCTAGACATGTTCCACACCAACAGTCAGCTTCAGTGCAATTTGAACAGCAGATCAGTATTCAACCCAACTCTGATCTACCCTTGCATTTCTCTTCTTGACTCTACAGGTGGTTGGCACTGCCACCAGTCTGTTTAATTATTGTCTGTGCACAAAATTTTACATTTGTGGATTGGTAGATTGGGTTTCAGCTTTCAGAAGCCTACCACTAAAATACAGAAGCATTGCACAGACTTTTATCTAAGCACCAGGAAGTTTCTTTCTTTAAGATTACTTTTAAACGAAAAGCCAAATGTCATCTTTTTGACATGTGTTTTGTTCCTCATCTTGCCATGGGTTCAGTGATAGGGTCAGGAAGAAGGCTTGGATACATCAGTCACCAGAGCAGAGTTTCTCATTTTCATTCAAAAAAAGGTTGCTAAAATGTCTTGATTGGCAGTTGATTTCCAAGTTATAAAGAGATAACACCTTGAAAAACTCAATGCCTGCATCTTTAGGTCCAGTGGAAGGTCCACATTTGTCTAAATGAGGTATTCTTCTTTCTTTCTTTGTTTTAAATGAAAAGTGCCGTTCACAAGTTGAACTATCTTGTATACATACATACACATTATGAGAGATGCAGTACAGAATAGGTACAGGAATATACAGGAATACCTGTTTAATCTAAGTGAATTCAAGTCTCTAGGGCCAGGTGAATTATATCCAAAGGTATAAAAAGAGCTGGCAATAGTAATCTCACAACCAGTGTCAATCATCTTTGATAATTCTGGAAAATATGTGGAGCCCGAGCAGACTAGAAGAAGGCAATTGTTGTCCCTATGTTCCAATAGAGGTGAAAGTGAGGTCCCAAACAAACAATTGCCCAGTCAACTTGACATCAATACCAGGAAAGATTTTAGAGCAGAAAAGAAAAGAATACCATCACCACAAAAAGGGATAGCTATGATACCCCAGAGGACAGGTTCAGAATCCAAAATGAACATAACTGATTAAAGAGTTGAACCAAAACTGAGAAAATGAATTTCGACAGAAATGTATGGACAGATACAAGGTGGCTTGAAAAGGGGTCTAGGAGGCTTAGTAGACCACAGGATGAACATGAGTCAACAGTGTGATATGGCGGCTAAAAAGCCAATGCCATTCTAGGCTGCATCAATAGAGAAAGACAATGAAAATGATCAAAGGTTTGTAAACCTAGCACTATGAGGAGCAGCTTAGGGAACTGGGTGTGTTTAGCTTGGAGAAAGGAAGACTGGAAGGAGACATGACATGAGAGAAGGAGACATGACATGAGAGCCATGATTACATATTTGAAAGGATGTCACACTGCGGAAGGGACATGCTTGTTTTCTGCTGTTCTGGGGACTAGGTCATGAAGCAATGGATACAAAATGTAAGAAAAAAGATTCTACCTCAACATTAGGAGGAACTTCCTGATGGTAAGAAATGTTTGACAGTGGAATATATTGTCTTGGAGTGTAGTGGAGTCTCCTTCTATGGAGGTTTTTAAGCAGAGGCTGGATGGCCATCTTTTGGAGGGTTTTGATTTTGTGTTTTGTATGGCAGGGAGCTGGACTGGATGCCCTTTGTGGTCTCTTCCAGCTCTATGATTCTATGATAAGGTAATGCACGGGACCAAGTGGTTCAGACAGAATGAATGCTTCTGTTCATTTTCATTCATAATGCAATTTAGAATGGCAATTTCACAATATCATAAGTTAACAGAGTATACATGAAAGTATTCTATCAAATATTTTAAATTCATCTGAAATATGTTTAATCTTTTGGTAGTCTATCTCTAATTGCAAATCAGCTCTGAAATGATAAGCATCTCAAATGTAGATTTAAAATGAGACTTCAGTATGTTAATGTGAGTAAAATACTGCATTCCATTTTTAATGAAATTCATATTAAGCAAAAGTCAGATAAATTACAAAACGTTTCTTTTCTTTTGCACTTTTAAGAGTTTGGATTTCATTTCTCTTTCAATCGAACAAAGGTGCAATTGATGTTATTATCAACTTTCTGCTAAATATTGATATACAAAGCAATCCTAATTGGAAAATGTGTTGTGTGGAAGGGATTAGGATAATGCAACCAGATTAAAACAACCTAGATATTAGTATTAAAATTAGCATCACATCTAGAAACCAACAGAACCATCTAAAAAACCTAGGGCCATAAATCTGGTGCTTCAAAATTAAATACTGTGAATATCTTGAGAAACTAAAACAATTTGAATTTAATATGCAAACTAGGTATGGGCAACCTGTGACCTTTGATATGTTGAACTGCATCCCCATGAGCTCCATCCCCCAAAGTCAATGGTGAGGGATCATGAATATTGGAAAGGGTTCTCCACCCCTTCTATATGAGCAGCACATCTTCAGGACTAGCTCAGCTGCCTAAACTGATACTCACTGAGTGTTTCCCACAAGAAAGACTTTCCACTGAGGCAAGTTCCCTATTGGCTAGTGAGTCAACTCTAGTCAGAACTTAAAGAAGATTTATGACTGAGTATGATGATGAAGTTTTAAGAGCTATGACGAAATTCATGTAGAAGCAAATGTATAGCTATTTCTCAAATGCCAAAACAAGCACAAGAACCACATTGTGTCAAAGTTCTTCAAGAAGCATATGTATGGTCCCACATCCTGGAAGTCAGTGAAGTTCAGACACTACTATGAATGACTACAAAGCCTGCCCTGTCTGGCTACGGAGAAGGAAGAATCTCAGCTTTACAACTGTATAAGCTGCAACTTCACACTTTTATACGCTATTACAATATTCTGCTGCTACCCCAACATCTGCTGCCTAAAATCATGGAATTTTCTTTGCAAGATTTATTCTGAGTGGGCTTGCCTTTATCTTCCTCTGAGGAATGAGTGTGCAATTTGCCCAAGGTTGCCAAACAGAGATTTGGACCCTGGTTCTAGGGCACTGACCATTTAGATTGGTGTAGAAAAGGATCCGCCCCATTGTGGCTCCATGCACAAATCATGGGGCAAATCAACCCTAACATGGCCTTCCCCCGCATTGCCCAAAGTTGGGGGAAAAGTCCATGTTTCCCCCTGACTTATAGGCACCACATTGACTCTTACAGAGTATAACTAACATAAGCATGTTGTCTCTGATATTAGCAGTATATATATCCATCATGACTAGTAGCTACTGATAGCTCCTCATCCAGTTCTCCTTTAAATGTCTCCAACATGCCAATTATCATGATAGCTGCAAACTCATACTTAGTGTGAAATTACCCCAATGATTCTAGCATCAGTGATTCTACTGCTACAGCCAACCAAATACTAGAATGCATTCCAAGGACATGCAACATAACAATAGTTGAAGTTGCTATAGATTCTCATGTCCATCTCTTTGTTTGTTGGCAGACTGCATGGTTTGCTAACACACAATGCATTCCAATTACTAATTTTCTGTAGCTGCTGTGGTCCAACCCTTACATCTCTAAACTGCAACCAGCCAGGTATAAGCTCTATTCATTTAACTTTCATTACCTGATACTTGCATTAAAAGGCCACACTTAATAAGATTAGTCATACAATCTGCAGCTTTAAATTCATCAGGTAGTAAATACCGAAGACCCCAAGCGATTTAACAGCTCTTACATATGCTGTCATACGTTTGTGTCCTTTCTGAAGTAGTATAAACAAAGAACAAAAACATGGCCACATCTGCCTCAAGGCAGCAGCATTTACAGTACTCTGCAAGTTGGCCCCAGATGTTTTCAGGCATTGGCTCAAAAACTATGGGACACCTGGGATTTATTTAGTTTGTAATGTCCATAAAATTAAACCAATTAAATTAGTTGTAATTTATTGTAGTACTTTGAGTACACAAAGTCTTTTTTTTTTTAAAAAAAAACCACCTGCTGCCTCTACCGAAGTCAGCATAATATTTGCTCTTGATTCAGGATTTCATGAGAAGAGGGATTCTGAATGGGATCTATCTGGTCATGGGGTTGTATATTTTATTCAGAGGCTCAGACTGGAAAGAGTGCTCCTAGATAAATTCATGGTTGAGATTCTGATTCAAAGAAATGTAGCATAAAAGGTCCATGTGAAGAACTGATACATCTCCCTGAAGTTACTTTTCAGCTGCTGGAGTGCCCTCTTCACACTCATTTAGTGAGAAGTGGAAAGTGTGGGGTGGCACTGGAGAATTGTATCACCATAGCAAAATATGGGGCAAAATATGGGACAAAGTTATCATCTGCTGAGGCTGCCAGAGAACCCTTGGAGGTGTCAGAGCATGATTCCTTGGGATAGTTTCAAATGAAAGCTGTGAAGGGATTCCCTCTCTTACTGACACAGAAGCCACCAGCTGCTACTGAAGTCCACTGGATTTCAATCTTGTTTTTGGTTAAATTAAGGCATATTTTACATGTATAGGGCCAAATTAAAAGGGTAGTTCCTATTAGGTTTGAAGTGTTGAATCAATGGCATTTGCAGATATGTTGATTCACGTCCTAACAATTAATTCAATAGGTCTTCTTCAGCTGGGACTACAAATAAGATTCATGCTATAACATACTGTATAGTATGTTCCATAAGGACTTGAATACATAACTCCATTTTTCAAAACAATTTGTTCTTGATGACAACCCTCATTCTTATTTTCTGAGGGCCCTTCCACACAGCCGTATATCCCAGAATATCAAGGCAGATACAATATCTGCCTTGAACTGGGTTATCTGAGTCTACACTCAGATAATGTGGGATTTTCTGACATGCTATTCTGGAATATAGGGCTGTGTTGAAGGGCCCTGGGCTATATGGTGTAATTGATTTGAGCATTTGACTAGGCCTCTTAGACTACTGAGATGTGGAAATCTTAGGCAAGCCACAATCTTTCACTCAGCCTCAGAAGAAGGCAGTAGGAAATCTCATCCAAATAAATCTTACCAAAGAAACACAATATTCATGT
Source organism: Anolis apletophallus (assembly GCA_030556195.1). Lineage (NCBI taxonomy): Eukaryota > Metazoa > Chordata > Lepidosauria > Squamata > Anolidae > Anolis > Anolis apletophallus. The sequence goes on along the minus strand of JARBWK010000007.1, from coordinate 96,766,400 downwards.
TTTAGGTTAGATATAATTTATCTGATAGGTTGCATTTTATTTAACTTTAGGTGTCATGTTATAATGTGTTTTTATATGTTGGGTTATTTTGTACTACTATGTTTGTATTTGTTGTTGTATTGAGGCATTGAATGTTTGCCTTTTTTGTCTTCTGGAATCCACCCTGAGTCTCCTCGGAGAGATAGGGCAGAATATAAATAAAGTCTCCTCCTCCTCCTGATCAGGTCTCCATAAATTGGAATAGACTTGAATGCACATAGCAACAGCAATTCTCATTTAATAAATTAAGAGATGAAGCCAAGTGATATTTGAAGACCAACTAGCATAAGGTTCTGATTGAATACTGATAAAATCTTAATTAAGATTTTAATAGTAAAATAAGCCTAACTAATATTTCAGTAAGAAATACATGAAAGTATATTTCTTTCCCTTACTAATTATGAATCCTTTCTTTAAAATATTAATGGACTGAATTGTTTAAACCTGTTTTCTTAATTTTTGGACATCTGCAACTATTATTATATTGTCATCTGATGACAAATGGCAATACATTATTCGGGATTTGCTGTATTAGAAGAATTGCACCAACAAAGATGACTTGTTTTAGGATTATGAAAACAATAGTCTGGAATTAAATTGCACTGCATATGCCGACATAGTTAAGATTATGCTTTTATGAATGCAGTGTCTACAAATTCATCTAATGAGTACTAATTGATTTACGGTGTTTTTGGGGAAAAAAATGTTGTCAGCCATTCAGTTTTACCTTATCCAACAGTTACCCTATAAAACATACCTGAATAATATTTAGGAAATGATATTCCTATTGATTAGGTTATCTTGTTATTATTAAAAAGTAAAGGTAAAGATTTCCCCTGACATTAAGTCTAATCATGTCTGACTTGGGGGTGGTGGTGGTGGTGATCTCCATTTCTAAGACGAAGAGATGACGTTGTTCGTGGACAATTTCGAGGGCATGTGGACAGCATGACTGCATGGAGCATTATTACCTTCCCTATTGATCTACTCACATTTTCATATTTTTTGAACTGCTAGGTTGGCAGAAGCTGGGCCTAACAGCGAGAGCTCATCCGCACTCCCTGGATTCGAACTGCCAACCTTTTAGTCAGCAAATTCAGCAGCTCAGCGATTTAAACTGCTATGCCACCAGGGGACCCTCTGGTTATTATTAATGCCATTTAAAAACAACATAAAACAGCTATATGATGTGATCTTATCCAAACTGAAGTTTAATATCTAACATTGTATTTGACCGAATAAGACCATCTTCATCTAATCTGAAACAGATATGTACAAAGGACTTCTATTCAATGTTGAAAAAAATGTATTAACCTCATGGGTGCTGCACACTTGGCGCATGACATTCCTGATAATTAACTTGACACGAGGTTCTTTCGACTTAAATCCAATTAAAAACTCTTGTTTTTATAATAATGATGATGATGATAATGATGAAATTATTACCTGTCGCTCCCTGTGACTCAAAGCAGATACAACATCATTAAAACAGGAGATAAAACACTATTAAAAGACACACAACAAAATACACAGATTTAAAATACATGGATAAAGTGCAGATTAAAATTCACAACCTATGAAAATACAAAGCCACAATATCATAGCCAACTTCCATAGTCCTTCAGGGTGGGGGCTCTTTCATAAGTAATGCAGATGCACCCACTTGGTATCTTTCTTTATGACCTTGTCACATGACCACTGGCATCACTCCACTTCACTGGAGTGTGTGGGGAATCCGGCACCCCATATCCCACATCGCTTGTCTCCAGCTGAGGGCAGTCACATGGGGCGAAGCGTGGGATGTGCATGGAATGTGTGGCTTCCCCCACTGAGTCTAATGGCAACACAGGAAGCTTTCTGTGTTGTCACAATGGCATAAATCGGCTCTCCCCTCCTTCACCCACGGAGCTACGCCAGCATTATCTGATGGGAGCCGGATGGCTTGGTAGGTGACCAGGACTAAATTGGCACATGCCACCAAATTTAGCCCCTTGTGAAGAGGTCATTAAAAGAAAACATTGTAGCTTAATTCCATTCCACATAAAGCTTTTCCATTCAGTGGCACCATGTGCACAGACCAGGTAATTTAAGATATAATAATGATATTTAATTTATTATGCCATACGCCAAAGATCTCTTCAAAGAAAAATGCATTATGGGTCTCATGAAGTAAATAAACAAGCAAGCAAGCAGGCAGGATTTGCTACCCTAGTAATATTGTTGATGGACCCAAAGTCTACATTTCAGTCTGGAAAATTCTTGCAAATTACTTTTAATATACTATATATTTCAATAATATCTAGTTAAGATTTTATGCTGACATTTTAGTCTAAAATATGATGTACTGTTACTGCCATGTTTTCATAAAACATTACTGTGGGTGAGATTTTTCACATTAACTACAATTGCAGGAATGACTGATGTTCAAATCTAAAGACAATTTCTGTCATTATTAAACTTCATTATAAAATAACCTACGTGGGTGGAATTGTGGTTTGATGCTTTTGTAATTTGCTCTACCTTTCCCGATGTACTTTTCAGTTACATTAACTGAATCATTTCATCTTATGGATGCAAAGATGAAGGAGAAGAACAAAAACATACCCATTAACTGAAGCAGTGCAAATGTGCATAGTTAATGGAAACCATTTTGACATATTGTATTTGATTCCATGGTGTGTCTACTCAAACAATTTCAATGGCATATTAAAACAAAATGCTACATTGTGCTCTTCACTAAGAATGCAAGTAATAGACTTCAAAAATTACCTTTCAACTGAAACTGCTGGAAATGAAGAAATGCTTTACATTATAAAAAGCCTATACCAATAAAGAGACAAAATGGGCTAGAAGGAAAATTTGGGATTGACTGTTCTTTTTGTCAAGGAACAAACACAATGTATGCTGGCAAGGTTACTTAAGATATGAACTCTCAAACATCTATTCAGAAGTAATTAATTCACTGATTTTTCTCACAATTAAAGGCTTCTTAGTAGGAGACCATATTGAGTAATTCGATAGAGTCTGTTGTCACAGAGCCAAAAGCTAATAGCATCGAACACTCTTGATGGTTCAGGGCCACCATTTCAAATATGTCTCCATTTCTCTCTTTCTACTCTAAATCTAAGGCAAGCATTGTTCTTAAAACATTTTCTTGCAGTTTGCAGCGATATGATTTCTTTGTTAATAACAGTGTATATATAAACATTCAGTGCATAAATAAGGTTGCTTGTGAAAGCATTTCTGTTCAATGACTAGCTGGAGTTTCACATTTGACAGTTCATAGAGGTGCCATTCTCCTGTTTCCTTAAAAATGCTTTATAACCATTCCTTTGTGATATACCACTAGATTCTGCAAGCAGCAACACAGGAATGCAACTGGAAAAAACAGAAACCATGCATATACGTTTCAGCTAACGGCTAGCTTTGGCATTTAGATGAGATCTGGGCTAGGGGATTTTATTTTAGATTTGCAACTGAGTGTTCAGTTGATGGATGGACTGCAACCTTCTCTTGGCTAATCCAGTGCAACAAGAAGTTGAAACTATACTTGCTTGTATTGCTTGTCTTTCTGAATTGCTGAAACAGCCCCTTAGCCCAGGGGATATCTGTCATGATACTATGATTAATATGCAACCACCAATGAAAAACTAGCTGTAATATCTCTAAATGTGGCCCTGGAGAAACTCTGTATAACAATGATGCTCACAGACTTTCTTTTACAAGGATGAGAAAGAGGTAAATAGTACGTTGTCATATTTTCTGCATCTTATATGAATCCTAATATAGCATCACAAGCAAATAAGACAATTCTAATAAAAAATTGTATGGCTTGAATAATACAATGGAGTATGTATCCCAAGGATTCAATTCTAAACTTACTTCTTAGCAGGAATCCTCCATTGGATTCAAGGAGATGGAAACCCTACACAAATGGCCAAATTCTACTAGGGCAGTGGTTCTCAACCTTCCTAATGCCGTGACCCCATAATACAGTTCCTCATGTCGTGATGACCCCCAACCATGAAATTATTTTCGTTGCTACTTCATAAGAGTAATTTTGCTACTGTTATGAATCATAATGTAAATAACTGATATGCAGGATGTATTTTCATTCATTGGACCAAATATGGCACAAATACCTGATATGCTCAAATTTGAATACTGGTGAGGTTGGGGGGGGGGGCAGTATTGATTTTGTCATTTGGGAGTTGTACTTGCTGGGATTTATAGTTCACCTACAATCCAAGAGCATTCTGAACTCCACCAAGGATGGAATCGAACCAAATTTGGCACACAGAACTCCCATGACCAACAGAAAATCCTGGAATGGGTTGGTGGGCATTGATCTTACATTTTAGAGTTGTAGTTCACCTACATCCAGAGAGCGCTGAGGACTCAAACATTGATGGAGCTGGACCAAACTTGTCACAAATGCTCAATATACTCTCTGGGGCCTCTTCTACACTGCCATATAAAATCCAGATTATCTGCTTTGAACAGGATTATATGACAGTGTAGACTCAAAGCAAATAATGTGGATTATTTGCTTTGATTATCTGAATTATATGGCAATGTAGAAGGGCCCTGGGAAGAGAGTGAAGACTTTTATTTCCCATTAGATACAGTTATGTCATAAAAGCGGAAGTCTTTCATATCTCCTAATTGGAAAGCTAAAGTAGATGGTCATTTCTAATGATAATGATAATGTGATCAAGCTGTATGTGACAATCTGTGGAGTCCTTACTAGACTAGGCATAGGCAGAATTTTAAACCTTACACCCATGCATATCTGTTCTATATTCAATTTCATCATTTTGTTTGTGTGTATGTTTTTCTGGGACTAAATCTATCGCTTTCTGTCCAACAACTGTGCATTTTATGTTTGTTTCTAATTGTCCACACTCTTTGAACACATTTTCCCTGACAACTAACATATGTTTAAGCAGTATTTCCCATGAATGTAATATGTGCTTATTTTTCTATGAAAGCCAAAATGCTAACATTGTTTGGATGCCGGAATAGGATGCTAGGAAACCAGGGCCTGCTCAGCCATGGAAGCCAACTGGGTGACTTTGGGCAAGTCATGCCCTTTCAGCCTCAGAGGAACACAATTACAAATCTCCTCTGAGAGTCTTATGGCGCTACACTGTTATAGTGCTATATTTCATTTAACTATCTGTGGTGTTTCAGCCTGGTGTTCTTTTGCATGATGGGGATTATGGGATTGTCATTGAGAATGCTGATGTGCAAAGGGAACCTTCAGATAAGGTTTTTGCTCCTGAGAACAGTTTGATTCCCAGAGCCCTGTTAGATGAGAATTCCTTCGTTAAGGGTGCAAAAAGCCTTGAAGGAGATAGTGCTGCACCTGAGAATGTTAATGATCAAGGGATGACGTTTGATTGCAGGGCAAACATTCGCGAGTATAGACAGGCTTCCCATGACCTTCGCCGCAGCTGCAGGCTCCGTTCAGGGGATACGAAGTGAAACTGGGTTTTCTGTACTTAAGATTGTAAGAAAGATCCTAGCTTCAGTTTCCAGGCTTCGTTAAGAAAAGATCACGTCAAAAATTTCTTGCTCATGTTTTTTGCCTAGACCTTGTTTCATACCGTGTTTCCCCGAAAGTAAGACACCCCCGATTGTAAGACGTATCGGGGGTGTCTGGGGGGTCGGCTTATAAGCCATACCCCGTATATAAGCCGTACTCGTCCCGCCGCTGCTGTGGCCCGAGGAGGTGCCGCGCACACCTGCGGCACACCTCCGCGGCACACCTCTTCGCCAGGGCTCCAGGCAAGGGAGGGGAAAGGAGCCAGGGGCGGAGGAACCAGCGACGTCACTGTGACGCGTCGTCCCTTCTCCCCGCCTTGGCTCTCTTCCTCCTCCCTTCCAAGGGTGGGAGAAGAGAGCCAGGGGGACAAGCGATGACGCGTCACAGTGATGCGTCGTCCTTCTCCTCGCTCTCTTGGCTCTCTTCCTCCTCCCTTACAAGGGTGGGGGGAAGAGAGCCAGGGGCGGACGCCGATGACGCGTCACTGTGACGCTGCGATCCTCACCACGCCCCTGGCTCCTTTCCCCTCTCCCTTCTTTCCTCCAAGCAAGGGAGGGGGAAAGGAGCCAGGGGCGTGGTGAGGATCGCAGCCACAGTGACGCGTCGTTGGTTCCTCCCGCCCCTGGCTCCTTTCCCCTCCCTTGCCTGGAGCCCTGGCGAAGAGGTGTGCCGCGGAGGTGTGCCGCAGGTGTGCGCGGCACACCTCCGGCTTGCGGCGGCGTGGGCGTGGCGACGGGTACGTCTTGGGTTATATAAGACGACCCGAAAGTAAGACATAGGGGACTTTTGGGGAAAGAAAGTAAGACGCTGTCTTACTTTCGGGGAAACACGGTAGATGGTATTTTTGCTGCATTGAACTGTCTTAGAATTTAGTATCAAGCTTTCAACCTTTATCCTTTTGGATCCTGGAATTTATGGACTGGGTACTTACCTTGAATATATTTTATGGTCTATCTTATTCTACCCTTTTGTTGGACACTATACTTGTTTCAATAAAAGACTATTATTTCAAAGACTGTCTGATGTGTGTGTGAACTAGGGGGATACTTCTGTCTGAAGTGCAACACTATCACACACAAAAATCACACGAAATCCTCAAATTTGTGGTTTAGGTAGACACACCATAGTTTTATGGTTTGAACATTGGACTCCAGGGGCCAGTATTTGACCATGGGCAAGTCACACTCTGTCAACCTTAAAGGAAGGCATTAGCAAATCTCTTCCAAATAAATATTGACAAGAAAGCTCTATGATATGTTCACCTCAGGGTTGCTATTTGTTGTAAATTACTTGAGCTTACACAATAAGAACAAATTTAGAATTCTCTGACAGAGACTTCTTGGTCCTCACTAAACTACCAACCCCAGAATCTTCAGTTAAAGTGGAATATAGCACAGTATGGGAAAACCTTTCCCATTGTTCTAGAGTGTATTTACATTACAAAGCTATAGTGGTTGGAAGCCATTTCAAATGCCATGGCACCTTCTTACTGAATCCGACTGAATTTAGAATTCCCCACTAAAAGATTGCTTTAGTGTTGTAGAGGAGTGTACTAGAGCAATGTTTCCCTGTGTGTCATCTTTCAACTGTTTCGAACGTCAACTCTCAGAATGCCCCACCACAGGAACTGCAGGTTTAAACACCTGGAAGTTGAAGATGGTAAAAACTCTAGTATTAGTGTTCTCTCAGTAGGGAAGATAAAGGCCGGATCTATACTGCCCTATATTCCAGGATCTGATTCCACATTATCCGCTTTGAACTGGATTATTTGAGCCTACACTGCAAGATTATCTGGTATAAACAGATAATCTGGGATCAGATCCTGGGCTATAGGACCGTGTAGAAGGGGGCTAAGTATCCTTTTAATATACAGATAGCAAGATTGAATGCATTGGTGTCACAGCAGTAAAAATAGTATCAGTCTGCTACAATTTGTAAGTTAAATGCACTCCCAGTTTTTGTCACTAAATTATTTCACTGTGGTAAAATTGGGATCTTTCTTTCTTCCAGTTAATTACATGGGTTTTTTTTGTAGCTTAACAACTCTTTTGAATTTGTGTGCATAACTGTATTGAGTCCAGGAACAGGTGGTACTTCTGACGACTCATTAGAAATATTGTAGTTCACCTGTGATTAATTCAAACCAGAAAAAGAATAAAGTGTAGTAACAAAAATGACCAAACGGGAAAAAAAGTCAAAAGAGACGAAGTTGGCAAAACTATAACCACAAAGACTGGAAAGAAAGTTCAAAATAATCATGCTATTTAAATACAAAAGGGGACTTATTATAAAAATCTATGTAACACCTACAGCTTTGAAAACCTACCTTTCTTTAATACATCTCCTAGAAACAGTATAGCAATATAGCCAATACTACCTATGGACCTCATCAGAAAGCCCTGCTGCTCCTCACTTGGCTTCTGTGAGGAGCAGCAGGGCGAAACTGTCACCCTGCACACAGCTCCCTCTCAGTGACGCTTTCCCCGTCACATGGGGAAAGCATCACCCTTCCGGGGAGGCCCCATGATGGCTCCATTGATATATTGTTCTAATATATATTCTATGTGATATTGTGTGCCATATTGCACTTTTATCCAGCGATCTAGTACTAGGAGATATAATACATTTTGATACACATATAGCTTTGTCTGATGCATTCCTTCTGTGTTTTTGCTTGATTATATAACTTTGACTAGTAGTTGTGTCCTTGTTTAGTTTTTCATTGGAGCCAGGACAACATGGGAAGCCTCTTGTGTTGGGGTAGATGTGTCCCATGACACTTTCACCACGGTTGTGGGCTGGGCCTCCACCGGATGTCACAAAACGTCGTGTGATGTCCGATGTTGTTCTCCATTCCTCAGATGGGGTAAAATCACCCCGTCTGATGAGGTAGTAAGACATAATGAAGATGTGTGCTTCTTCATTTCTAAATGTTCAAATTTACTAAGCAAATTTACACAGATTAAAATATTTGATACTTAATATTTGAAAGTGTACATCTCTCTATATCAATAGTTGCAAGGTCTGTGGTCTATGGCTGGGTCCTCATCTGTGCTTCATCCATGGGAGCAATATATTGTAGGACATGTGAACAGGCTTTGTCTACTTTGCTTCTCTATTGTGGAATATTCTCTGCTTAGAGATATGATTGATAGTTTCCTTGGGAGGATGTAGTCAGAACAAGGAAGTGTTGAGCTATCTTATTATTATTTGTTTCAAGTGTCCCTAAATATGGCATTACAAAAGTCCTGCTTTGTACCCATTTTCCTCACTCAGAGCTAAATGTTGGAAGCTTGTAGTAATGCCATTTATAGTATTTTGGTCTGAGACATATTTATTTATTTATTTGCCACGTTTCTATACCACCCCTCTCAGCCCGAAGGCGACTCGGGACAGTTTACACAGGCAGTCTCTGCCCTCAATACAACACAAGCAACAAGGCAACCCCCCCAAACCATATAATAACAAATTAACAATTTAAAACATACAATTAAAAACATACATACAAGCATTGTTCCACTGTTAGCAGAAAATATTGCACAAATAGTCCTTCCTAATCTCAGTTGTACCTGGGCCCTTAATTTGTTTTCCTTTTAATTCTTGAATTCACTGCTCTCCCTTTCTCGTCCTTTCCCCCTTCACCCTTCCCTTCGTGCTTCCTAGCTAAATATCTTACCCTTAAATATCTTGTGTAACTTCTCATCATCTTTCTCCTTCTCCCCTCAGTTCTGCCTATACTCATCTTCTACTTTATTGCCTAGTTGCTCTTTCCCCCCCTTAATGTCTTCTTTCTTCTTCACACCAACATAGTGCCTAGCTAAATAGCTTTTTCACTTATCTCTTTTTTTCGGAAACCTTTTAAAAACGGTGGATGTTCTTTAAATACCCTAAAGAAACCACACCCTATTTTGTTTTAGAAGCTAAGCAAAGCAAGGTCAGCTTTGGTTAGTACTTGGATGGGAGACCAAGTGCTATAGGTTGTATTTCAGAAGAAGGAGCTGACAAAGCCATATTTGAGAAAATCATAATAAATGCATGGGGTCACCAAAAGTCAGCAGAAGCTTGAAGGCATGAGCACACACAGCAATGAATTAGATAGTTGGACTTGGAGTTTGGATATCCAGATTTATGTTGCCACTGAGCCATAAAACTCAGTGGGAGAGTTGTTGTAAAGATAACTAGGGAAGAAGGCAACCATGTACACTATCTTGAATTCACCAGATGAAACAGATATAATTGAAAATAATAGAAATTTCATCACTATAGCTGTTTCTTGGTTCCGGACACTGTGGGATCATCTATGGCAACTATATCAGTTTAGGTCTACAAGCAGGAAGGAAGAAAAGAAGTAAGCAAGGAAGGAAGGACTCTGTTACATATACAGGGCTGCATTTTGGAAACTGCAACTGGTTTAAAGAATCGCAGGTGCCATTAACATTCCATTGGTGGTTTTCCTTTCTGGCTGCCTTCTTGTTCAATGGGATTGTTTGGTCAAAAGAATGAAAGACCATGGTGATCAGCAGAAAATTATGAAAGAAGTACCAATCATCTATCTACTTTATATAGTTTAAGAATTACCCCTATATAAATATGATAAAGTTAGTATACACTGTTTTTTGCTTTTAAATTTTGTTTTAGGTGACTAAAATAAAAAGAGAGAATATAAGTGATAGTTTCATCTAAAATAATACAACATTGGCTCATGGATTCTTGGTTAATGTATATCAACTGAATGGTGCTAGACATTAATTAAATAGCCAATGACATGTTTAAAAAAATAATTCTGTAATTTAAAATAGAAAAAATGAGGAAAACTCCGAAAATATAATTATATTTATAAGGTTGTTATAGTCTATTGTGATATCTGAGTTCAGAAGGTTGAAAAAAACCCCTCAATTTAATAGTCAAACATCATTAGAAACTGAGATTCCTGAGCAGAAGTGATCTTGGTTTCTTATTCTTCAATGTTACCATGGTTTCAATGAAGGAAAAATATTATCAGGTCCCAAATGAAGTTACATGTCACAGGGCTGAAAGGATAATTTCTGCCTAAATACATTTCTGATGAAGCTGTTAGTGACCTAGAACAGAGGTAAAAAATAAATATGCAATCCTTAGATATGTAGGATAATGAGTGGCCTTTAGTTGCTAAAAGAAATATAAACATTAATGCTGTCTCTAGAGGAAAGAATTAAAATAAATCAATTAACCTTTTGGTATTGTGGACAAATGCTCTGCTGGAACCATCAGACTATTAGAGTGTAACTCATAGTTTTAGCAATAATTGGAAAAACAATGAACAATGCCTTGAAGATGTTAAACTTGAAGTGGAAAACACACACACACACAACACCATTCAGTTTGATTCTTTAGACAAATCTGAACATTCAGATCTTAATTATGCAAATAGAGCCTGGTTACATTATTTCAAGGGATGGCTCAGAGCACCACAACAATTTTGTCAAGCGTTCTTCTTTCAACAATGAGAATACAAGTTCATTTCAAAACAGTAATAGGTTGGCATTATGTTGAGTAGTTACAGGAGCATAAACTGCCTTATAGCTGATGGGACTTCACATGTATGGCTGTTTGTGATGTAAGATGGTCCCTCTCCAAAAAAGAAAGAAAGAAAAATAAAGAAGAAAAAAGAAATCCCTACCCTTTCACCTTGGCAGTGCCCTAATGAAGGTTTTCTAGGGCACTGCAAATTGGGGTGCTGGCAAATAAAATCTGAAATGCTTTACTGGTTGTGTGGCACCTTGACACAAGCAGCTGTAGCAAGACCCTAAGGGTGCCCAGTCTTGATGCACCCTATGACCAAAAGAACGTTTCAGATGTTATTTCCCAACACCTCCATATGTAGTGTCTTGGAAATTGTGCTGGCAGGCTGTAAAAGTTGATTTTTCATGGTGGCATTGTCCCATATGACTGTTATAATAGAGTTCTGTCATTATAATTATGTCTCACAATGCACATTGTTGGCTATAATAACTAGGGAAGATTATCGTGCTGCAGTTAAATTTGGGTGACCACAATTTACAAGTTATGACTTTATGAGCTAAGTGTCATACATACTATTTCAGCTACACAATGTTCCTCTACATACTCCTCTTAGAACCACTTCACATGGCCCACATGGGCCATGCAATTGTACTGGCAGTTGCCGGCAAAAAGGAAAGCATGTGGGGTGCCTTGTGGCACTCCATGCACCCTTCCTCCTTCCCCCATCACATGGTGGGGATGGGACAGGGCACTTGGGCCCCCTGTCCCTTTCAGATGGGAGAAAGTCCAGCAACACATGGCAACACACATTGCCCTGCTGCCCTTTCCCCCATCATATGGGGAAATGGGGAGGAAAGTGTGGGTAAATTCATTGGAGCTACCCAAAAAACACTTTCCTCCCTGTGGAAAAACACATTCCTCACTTCGGGAGCCACACGTTCTTTGATGGTGCTTGGCAGGCCCCATTCAAGCCACGGATAAAAGTGGCAAAACAGGGTTATTTTGCCCCGTGAGAAAAGGTCCTTAAACTAGACCCTAATATAATCCTAATCTAGGATACATTAGTTGATCTGAGGGCAGTTCCAGACAACCTATAATCCCACAAGCATCCACGTAAAAAAAAGGATGTTTGTGGGAGGCTGTCTACACCCACTCCAGAAAGCACGGGCTTTCAGGGGTGGGTGTTTGGATGTTCTGCTGGGATTGACCCAACAGAACATCTGGGGACCCTACCCCAAAGCCCCCAAACCGCTGTCTCGATGGGCCCTTAGTTCCCACTGAAATCAACTAGTTGCATATACAGTTTACTTTTAAGAGGAACAAATATGACAAGCTAAACATAACTGTGATTAAGTGTAGGATGTTGTTCTTGGACCAGTGGAACTGTGAGAGACTGGAGGTACAAGGTAAAGCAGAAATTTGTCTGTGAGACCATGGATTAGCAGATCAGCCCAGTTGCACGAATGAAAAGTGGTGTAAATAATGTGAGTAATCCCAGTTATGTTGGCGTTTCAAGGGATAAAATTCTTATTTAGGAGTAAGACTGACTAAACATAATGATGTTGCATAACACACACACGGACACACATGGACACAGGATGGAACTATTCAGATACGTAATATACTCTGAACACTGTGGAAATGCTAAGCGTCATTAAGTGAATTAAGTAGAAGCAGAAACTGCCTTATTTCTTTTTTGTACTTTTCATGTTCAGCACAGGAATGATGTTGCACTAAACATACTGCAACAGGAGCAGGAAAAGAAGGTTTTCCATTGAATGAAGGGTTTGCTAAATGTGAGTGTAATGGCTTATTTAAAAGAAGTGTTCATACAATTTAAGTGAAGAGCCAATACAGTGAAGTGCTTATTTTCTTACAGGTTTAGAATGTTTGTGGAACACCACAAAGTACAAAACATGGCTCTCAATTTTGTTGATTATCTTGGAACTTTGGGTACTTAAAAAAAACCAGTATATAAATGTGTAAGTACTATTCATTTGTGTGTGGAGGAGTTTGAAGATATTGGAATGCTGCTGTAAAATTCTCTTTTCATTTCAGCCTGTTGTAAATAAACTGAAGCTTTACAGTAGGTTTTTGTCAGGCTCCCAGAAAGACAATTTTATTTTATAGCACATCCTAGACTGACAGCCAGAAACTGTTCTGCACCACCTCAGTACAAACAAAATTAGCTTCTCACAATATTTTTGCAGATGTTAAAGGTCATTAATAGAATGAAACCAGATGACTAAAGCAATACATTTGGAATGATTGGGTTTTATTTTTCTGCCTAGTTTAAAGACACAGAGTCCCCTTTTCATGAGTACTTGGCTGCGTTTCAATTGGGGGAGTCATTTAATGGTTTCCAAAACCATAAAAGTAAAAGTGTTAGTATATGTATTTTTTGGCTTATATAGTTGAGCATGTGTATGTGTAACAGTTCAGGATTGTTAGAGGGATTAATATAATATTAACAGTTCAGACAACACACACTGTTAACAATTGTTCAATCTCTGGGTTTTGACTAAGGTTAACTTTTTGTCAATGATCCCTATCTAGAATATTACTCGGTGTGGAAGTTGAGGAGAGAATCCTATTAAAAACATGGCATTTCTAACACACAATCAGACCCATTGTTATGTGGACTTGAGACTTTTAGAAGAATTTATGAACTGCTGTCTGCCTAAATCATTGTTAATACAATTGTTAATACAATCTGAAGAACACACATTTGCCCCGAACTAGTGCTTCTTAGTGGATGCAGGCTCATGGATGCACATACAGGTCTTTCTCATTTATTTTTTCTGAGACTACAGCTCTGCCAACAGAAAGGAATGTCTTTGATTTTTACATTTAAGTGAACTGGGATGTCAGATCACATGGGAATAGAAGGCAGCTGCATTTTCAGTATTATTATTATTTACAGGTAGAACCTGCCATATAGTATTACACTGCTGCTGTTTGGTGTTCCTGCAGTTAGCCATACCCTCTTCCAGGATAGTTCTGCTTTCCCATGACACCTTTCCCCCCCCCATCCTCAACCTTCCCCTTCTCAACACTCGGACAGCATTTCATTATTGTATGTGCTGGTTGGGATTGTGCCCCTGAGGGATTTCTTTCCTTTTTTTGTACTTCTGCAAACCTTTTTATCCTGCAAGCTTGCTAATAATTCCATATTTTATTTAGATAGCCATTTTTAGGCTTCATGAAGAGTAAAAACGAGAGCACTGAGAAAAGGCTACCTGCAAGAAATGGTGAAGTATAGACTGGCCCTGTTCAGGATTATGGCTACTTCATATCATTCCTCTGCCCACAGCTATTGGCCAGCACAGGGGTGGAAATCATATAGCTCTCCACAGGCTAGTAGATAGCATCTCCCAACATTCCTCAGAATTGGTTCAGCTGGCTAGAACTATGCTAACACATTCCATGCCTACTGAGCACATTTATTCTGCAATGGGCAGTTTTCATAGAGCCCTCCACCTTGAATCTCCCTCCCCCCATCTCAGTTTTACATATCTACATACTTTGTCATTCACTACTATCTGTTGGCATATTAGCATTATAAAACGGAGGCTTTCGTCTCCTAAAACCTAGCTTTTTGAGCAGGCCTTCGATAATGCGGCATAATTATACGAAGTCATGGAACGACTTGACGATGCACTTTGAATAATGACTTTGACAAGGAGATGCTCACGGCAATGTTTTTATGGCTTTGTACGTTTTTTATTTATTTTTTATATATTTTTATATTTTATGCTAAGTGTTTAAACAGTATTTTATTATTGTTTTATTTGCTTATAATTGTTGAGGCATCAAATTGTTGCCAACTGTGAACTGCCCTGAGCCGCCTCCAGGTTGAGAAAGGCAGTATACAAATGTGGCAAATAAATAAATAAATAATCACTAGGTTTGCTCCTGCAGAATTCAGAGAAGTGGGATTTAGGGCAGGGCCTTTGAAATTATCAGTTAGAAAGGTCTGGCTTCCCTAAACTAAATTACCCAGAATTCTGCAGGAGCAAACCCGGCCATAGGGAGGCAAAAGCACCATTTTATAACACTAATGTGATCTTGTCTTTCATGTTTTATGATAAATAAAAATAATACTTTATTTATATCCAACCACCATCTCCCCGAAGAGACTCGGGGCGGCTAACATGTGGCCAAGCCCAAGAATTACAATAAAGCAAAATAAAATACATACAACAAACAATAACATCAAATAAAATGTGAACAATAACCAAATAATACAGTAAGGTAATGACAATAACATAATAACACATAGTATAAAGTGAAAAAGAATTAATCAAGGCAAGCTGGGCCAAATGCAAAGGATAAAATTATAAAACCCCTGGGTGAGATAGGTAAATTGAATGGTGTGTCTAGCGGGAGGCTTGGGTAGAATAAACAATAAGGTTTCTTCACTGAGGGAAGAGATAAAGTTATGAACCACCTTCTTTCAAGAAGTTCACAGTAGCAATTGCTGTTCTTCTGCAACAGCATCCTTTCATTCTCATTTATTTATTTATGATTTATTTATTTACACTGTTTATATACCGTTTTTCTCAAAGTGGTTTACAAAAAATAATGGCAAAATTCAATGCCTTATATACATAAACCAAATCATAAATCAAACAGCATACGATTAAGCATAAAATACAATAGGACACATTCATCATAAGATAATAGGACATTTAAACATGAAGTATAAAAATTAAAACACCTAATAAAACATTAACATCACATGATCCAAACTCATAGACTGGGCCATTCCAGATGTCGATTACACATAACACTCTTGTGAGACTGCAAAATGCTGGTAGGTCCAAGACAGGTGCCAAGGAGCATCATAGTTTAGCATAATCTCAGCAAATCTGCACGATCCCTTCAATCCTCTGGGGAGGCCCTCCTTTCGCCCCTTCCTCTATCACAGGCACGAGGGAGAGAGCCATCTCTGCTGTGGCCCCCCGGCTTTGGAACTTGCTACCTGGTGACATTAGGCAAGCCTCCACCCTAGCAGCCTTTAAGAAAGATCTGAAAACACGGCTCTTCCAATCTGCCTTTGGAGAGTGACCATATATTCAATTTCTGACTGTTTCATCTATAGTGTTGTCCTCATGACGCACTTTCCCCTGCCCTTAATGAAGGCCTAATCTCACTGTTCATCCTTTTTGGGCTCCTCCCTCACAAATACACTTTTACCTCTATCTCATCCAGCATTTTATCATTTTGTCTTGTGCATTTGGCCCGTCCATTGTGTTCGACTTTCCATTATGTTGTTTATTTTAGCTTATTGATTTATTTATTTTATTGTGTTGTAATTCTTTGTTTTTGTATTTTATTTTGCTGTACTGTATTTTCCGGCTTGGCCTCATGTTAGCCACCCCAAGTCCCCTTTGGGAAGATGGTGGCAGGGTATAAATAAAGATTATTATTATTATTATTATTATTTCCCCAATCTTATTCCACTAACAGACATTATATCATACCAGGTCTATTCCCTGTTATGCCTTGAACCCAGAGCTTGGAAAAATTACTTTTTGGACAGCATCTCCCCAGTTTCTTAGCCAACATCGCAACTGCTGCCCAAGACAAATATATTTTCCAAAAATCTTGCATGAAACAGCCATAGTGCTCCTACTTTAAAGGAGAACTACTCAAGCAATAGGTAACCTTGATTTGAGGATAGACATAAAACAAAATAATAACTATATTAGGAAGTTAGAAAGTTATATAACTCTCAGATTCTTGATTAGGAACTACTAGATGTTGTATTCATTAGGAAAGCTATTTAAAGGAACAGAGTAAGAAAGGTGTATCAGGGTAAAAATGTAGTAATTGTACACATGTTACAGCTATTCTTCCCTTCACATACCTCTCTTATGTATAGCTTGACAAAATAGGGTTGTGGTTGGTTGAAATTTAGCCAAACATTATCTAAGTGATGAATGTTCTTTTACAGACATATAGAAATATGTGATGTTGCGAACACAGACATATTGACATACCATGACATGTGAAGAAAAAAAATAAAGTAATATTAATCTGCATGATAATAAAAGTTGAAAATAAAAGTTGATTTTCACAAGGATATGTTGTTTACACTACTTTTTTGCAATAAGTTATCGTGAAAATAGCTAACTGTTAAGTTTGTATAACTTCTGCAAACTTTTCCAAGAGTCATTTATTTTGCATGATTGCTTCCATTTATCATAGAGGAGCTGAAGTGTTATAAATGGCCCTGAAATCTCAGAACATGCCCCCTGGAAAAGCCCAACATCATCTGAGAGCTAAGGCCCCTTCCACACAACTGAATAAAATTCCACATTATCAGCTTTGAAATGGAATATATTTATTTATTTATTATTTAAAATTTTTGTACCCCGACCTTCTCACCTCTATAGAGGGACTCAGACCGGCTTACAGCAAAATTCAATGCTATACAATTTAAAAACCTATTACAACAATATATTAAAACATAAAGCACCAAATACATACATACAAATCACATAGCCATTTAAAACAAATTCAACTCGATCTGTGAACGTGGTCACTCAATTCATACTATAATCAATCACAGCCTATTCTGGAAAAGCTTCGTTCCAGACCCAAGTCTTCACCCACCTCCTGAAGGACAGCAAGGAGGGGGCAGATCTAACATCACTTGGTAGAGAGTTCCACAGCTGAGGGCCCACCACAGAGAAGGCCCTGTCCCTCGTCCCCACCAGCCGCGCTTACGAAGAAGGTGGAACCGAGAGCAAGGCCTCTCTGGAGGATCTTAATGTCCTTGATGGTTCATAGGGGAGAATCCGTTCTGACAGGTAAACAGGGCCAGAACCATATAGGGTTTTGTAGTTAAATCCAGCACTTTGAATTGTGCTCGGACACTAATTGGCAGCCAGTGAAGCTGGCGCAGCGAGGGGGTTGTATGCTCCTTGTACCCTGCTCCTGTTAGTAGTCTGGCTGCTGAGCGTTGGACTAATTGCAGCTTCCTAGCAGTCTTCAGAGGCAACCCCACGTAGAGAGCATTACAGTAGTCTATTCGAGATGTAACCAGAGCATGGACTACCGTGGCCAAGTTAGACTTCCCAAGGTACGGGCGCAGCTGGCGTATAAGCTTTAACTGTGCAAAAGCTCTCCCGGCCACCGCCGAGACCTGGGGTTCCAGGCTCAGCGATGAGTCTAGTATCACCCCCTAACTGCGAACCTGCGCCTTCAGGGGGAGTATAACCCCGTCAAGGACAGGCTCTAACCCTATGCCCCGTTCAGCCTTATGACTGACCAGGAGTACCTCTGTCTTGTCAGAATTAAGTTTCAATTTGTTCGCCCTCATCCAGTCCATTACAGCAGCCAAGCACCGGTTCAGGACTTGAACAGCCTCCTTAGTATATGGCAGTGTGGACTCAGATAACCCAGTTCAAAGCAAATCTTGTGGGATTTTCAGCCTTGACATTCTGCGATACAGGGCTGTGTGGAAGGGTCCTAAGATTTTCTGGGGAAAAGATTTCCCAATGATTGTTAATACATCTTCAAGTGAATCCTCTCATAGGTAATTGTGTGGAGACCTTGGTGAGGTCAGGTTTAAAGGACCAATTAGATTTAATGTAATTGTTTTCGTTGTATCTGGCAAGCCGATACTACATAAAAAGGCAAGTTTTGTTGATAAGAAAGTAGTACCTGTAGAAGGAGTTGCATTTCACCTACATTTTTAATATGAAATATTATGTTACACTTACTAGCTTCATGGGTGGAATATGATGGCAACAAACATCTAAAGTTGAACAAAGACTTAAAGGTGCATCTGCAGCCTTGTGATGGAGAAAAGTGGAGTCCAAAGGATAAAGACTTGGATAATGAAATAGGAGAAATGAAATCAAACTGCAGAAGATCTACAGCCAGAAGGTAGACTGTGAGAAGGATAAAAAGAGCCCACAGAGAGCCATTAATAAATATTATAATCGAAAGGTTCTATTTCCTGAAATGAAATAATACCAGATTTCTCTGTTATATATTCTCTAAGTACAACAACTGGAGAAAATTATTCAGGTAATATTGAGATATTTTTATACTCAAGTGTGACTTACTAGACGAAAGACTAGTCTCTAATTATCCAGATCAGCGGATATTAAAATTGGGAAAAGAAAAGACTCTTGGAATAATTGAAAGCGCTTATACTGGTATAATGGAGGGAAGGAAGGTACGGGAAAGACAGATCGTGGCAAGGGGTTTAAAATTTCCCTGCTCCCCCCTCCAAATGGCATGAGGTCCATAGTAATCTTGCCTTTTGATATTGAAGTCTTCCCTGATTTTTTTTTTAAGGAATGTGGAATAGGTAGGGACTGTACTCACTCATGTGATGGTTCAGAACATGGGACAGAATGGGAGAACATAAAGCGTCTGATGGGATTTGTAAAACCAAATGATGTATTTTAAAATGAAAGGGGATGATATGCTTGCTAAGAAAATGATGCTCCCATTTTCTGCAATGTGTCTAATGAAGTCCCAAGTCTTGGCTCACTTGATAGACTTTAAAGAAAATGAATAGCATACTTAATGCAATTCACACTACAGAAATATGGTGGACTAGCAATATCTATATGGGCTCAGTTCCAGAGCTTGCCACAGCTACTAAAAATGCAAACCATCATGCCAGCGTGTCCATGTTCCTGTCACCATCATTTTCTACTATGAGGCACAACCATCATTTCCTACTATGGGCCGGGGTTCAGCACAGCTGGTAAAATCACCAGCAGTGATAAGATGTATCAACCAAAAGGTTATCAGTTCGAAGCCTTGGGTCAGCATGAGCTGCTGACTGTCAAGCCCAGCTTATTGTTGACCTAAGCAATTCAAAAACAGCCTTAGCTGTAATTAGAGAAATTAGGTACTGCTAAAAATGGAGGAGGTATTTTACAATGTCATAAAGGAAGAAGATCGGAAAATGCCAGGCAACCAACACAAAGGAGGAAGTCCTGATAGTTCTTCGCCATAGAGGATGGAGCGGCAGCATCCCCCTGTGGCTGGGTTTGAGCCTAACCTTCCAAGGCACCAAAAAACTGGACATTGAGTCTAAACAATACACCTCTTTCTGTTCTGTCTGTCTCTGTATTATCTATACAAAACAGCATTTAAGATTTGCCGTGTATGTGTACTGTGATCTGCCCTGAGTCCCCTTGGGGAGATAGGGCAGAATACAAATAAAGTGTTAAAAAACCCAATCACAGTCTCTGGAAATAGCAGATCCCACAAACCCAAAGGAACCTATGTCTAGTGCTATATTTATAGTGTACATGACATGACTCATCAATCCTAGAGGCACTGGAAATCTGGGACTGAGGAGTCTAAAAGCCCCCTAAACTGCAAATCCCAGGATGTCATAAAATGTTGCTATGGCAATTAAACCGGAATATAACACTATAAATTGTGTAATGTGACTGGGCCCTGTGAGTGATGCATAAAGTATCATGCTTGATGACATTAGAAGGCGTTGTCCTTAGGTCTCAGATTCTGAAACTGAAATCTCATGGTCTCAAATAGCCCTGACCCAGTAGCTCTATCCACTTAATATGTAGAACCAGGCCCCTTAAACAACCATATAAAATACAGATTATCGGCTTTGAACTTGATTATATGGCAGTGTTGACTCATATAATCCTGTTCAAGGCATATAATGTGGATTACCTGCTTTGATAATCTGGATTATATAGCAGTGTAGAAGGGGCCTCAGTGAGCTGGCTAGCAGCACAGCGAATCCTAGGAAATAGAAAAGCAAATAAGAAGAGCATTGGCATTCCCTCGAATAGCATCCCTTAACAGTTTAAGCAAAACATCTGACAGTGCTTGTGACCAGATGTCTTACACTTTTAAAATTAAATATCATGTTACTGTTATGTTTATGGCATGATAAATATGTATTAAAAATAAGTTTACCAGTTGTCAATTATAATTCATTTTCTGTCTTTGACTCTCAGTATGTTAATTTATATCCCAAATGATAGATATTTTTGTTCTTTGCAAACAAATAGCTGCTAATATGTATATCATGGATTTATGAGCAGGACTCCACTAATGAATTGTGAAATGAAGAAAAAGCTAGATGTAAACAGATGGAATATACCTCATTTCCACAAATAATTTTCTGCATATTATTTTGTGAGGGATATGCCAATTATTATTTTGTTAATGTCAGGATTATTTAGCTTCTGAAAGAGATTAGAGCAAACCCATAGAGTAAATATAGTAGAAAGAGAATGTTTACACATCATAATGAGTTCCAATTAAGGAACATGCAGATAATTGAGATAATTCAGAGTTAAAACTATGCTAATAATCCAGCAATTACAAGGAAAAGTGCATTATGTGTGATTGGAAACTTAATTGAATACAAGGTGTGAATTACTTCAGGATTTAACTAAATCTGAACTAAGTGCTATTTTTGTGCATGCATAGGATAGACTCCTTGAAGGCCAATAGGTGCAAGCTGTTCCCATTAAAGTGGTTATTTCTGCTAACATAATTTGGCTTCGTGTGACCAAGAAACTGTGGAACAGAATGGAGGTCAAACAGAAACATGCTGCAAGATTGGCTTGTTGATGTTCTAGTCCCACAGCAGCTAGTCTCTTGAAATGTATTTTCAGATGAAATTGGACATGGATCTAGACATTGCCCTAAAGAATGCTTCTCTTGCCCCTCTCTCCCCTAATCTAAAATACATGCTGCTACTGTACACTTCACCGACACCTTGAGGTTGGAAAAATCTGGCTTTCTGTTTCCATGATCTTTAAGCTACACTTTCGTAGTATATATAAGTATATTATAAATAAGCATAACAGTGGATCTCAGAGGCATGCCTCCCTCACACACTGTAGAATTCTAACAATTTGGTATCAATTTTAGTGCCATTGATCCATCCGGCAGAATCCAGGGATTTGTAGTTTGTTTTTTCTGTTAGGAGCGATTTGAGAGAATTGGCTGTCTGCAGGGGACGCTGCCCAAGGGATGCCCAGATGTTTTGAAGCTTTATCATCTTTGTGGGAGGCGTCTGTTATGTTCTTGCATGGGGAGCTGGAGCTGACAGAGAGAGCTCATTCGTGCTCTCCCCAGATTCGAACCTCCAACCTGTCAGTCTTCAGTCCTGCCAGCACAAGAGTTTAACTCATTGCGCCACCGGGGTCTCCTGTTGTGACACTAGAGATCTTTCACAGAGATGGGTAAGTAGTAGGCATGGTTTAGAACCCAAAAATCGCGATTCTAAAATCAAATGGGGGGAGATTTTTTTTATTAGTATATTAAAGACTTACAAAAATTTTTGCAAAAAGTTCTAAAATGTAATGTAAGTATTAACAAAATTCTAAATTGGTTCTAAAGTCTGAAAAGCAGGGAAACAGTTAAAAATCAAGGGGGGAACATTCCCCTTCACCTCTGCAGTGCAATTAAGTGGAGCTGTACATGTATAACATAAATATAAGAGGTAGTAGCTACTTGCTCTCAGGACAATTGTGAAAGTGAAGTACGATTCTCCCCCCTTATTATTTCCCCTTTTCGCTAATTTCTTCCTTCTCTACCCTCTTCTTTCATTCCTTCCTTTGCTCTTTGGTTCCCCATCCCTTCTTTTCTCTTTTCTTCCTTCCCTCCCCCTTCTCTACTTCTTCCTTTGTCTCCTTCCTTCCTTTGTTCACGTTTTATTTCCCTAATAGCAATTAAGCAGAAAGATATATGTATAATATATAGACTTTCTGCTGTGCTTTCTGCAACTGAACTTGCCTATCTCAGATTGGCCTCTTTAGTCATCAGCGCTTGTAAAAGCGTGGGATGAGTCCTTCCTGAATCTTCGTTCGTGAAGTAATGCCGAGAGAGAGATATGTATTAATGCAGTGGTTCCTCATGTTGTGGTGACCCCCATCCATATTTTCGTTGCTACTTCATAATTTTGTTACTCTTATGAATTCTAATGCAAATATCTAATATGCAGGATGTATTTTCATTGTTACAAATTGACAAAAGTTAAAGCATAGGGATTAATCACAAAAACAATATGTTTGGGGGAGGATGGACAACGGATGATGGGATTTGCAGTACCTTCGATGAATTCAGCTCTGACTTCCACAGCTGAGACCCCATGAATGACAGACCTGGACCAAACTTGGCACACAGAACCCCCATGACCCACAGAAAATACTGGAGGGGTTTGGGAGGAATTGACAGTGATTTAGGGAGATAACTCTGAACCCAAACAATCCTGGATCAGGACCAAACTTGGCATGAATACTCAATATGCCCAAATGTGAATGCAGATGGAGTTTGGGGAAAATAGACCTTGACATTTGGGAGTTGTAGTTGCTGGGATTTATAGTTCACCTTCAATCAAAGAGCATTCTGAACTCCACCAATGACAGAATTGGGCCAAACTGGGATCCGGGTGAGGGCGGGGGGAAAGAGGAGGGGCGAAGGAGGAGGCAATCAGCTGATTGCTCCTCCTTCACCCCTTTTCAAGACGCCGGGCGCCCCCCTCTCTCTAGCCCGATGCATGGATCGAGGCGCAGGGGCGCGAGGGCATTTCTCCTCCTCTCTCGCCAGCCTGTCATTGGTGAGAGAGGAGGAGCCCTCTCACCCCCTCGCCTCTCTCTCTAGCCCCGATGCATGGATCAAGGCTAGAGAGAGGCAGAGGGGCGCGGGGCCTTTCTCCTCCTCTCTCGCCAGCCTGTCATTGGCGAGAGAGAGAGGAGGAGGGAGCCTCTCTCTAGCCCCCATGCATGGATCGAGGCTCGCTCACTCGCCAGCCCCTCTCCCTCGCCTCTCTCTAGCCCGATGCATGGATCGAGGCTAGAGAGAGGCAGAGAGGGCGGGGGCCTTTCTCCTCCTCTCTCGCCAGCCTGCCATTGGCGAGAGAGAGGAGGAGGCCCTCGCTCACCCCCTGCCTCTCTCTAGCCCCGATGTATGGATCGAGGCTAGAGAGAGGCAGAGGGGCGCGGGGCCTTTCTCCTCCTCTCTCGCCAGCCTGCCATTGGCGAGAGAGGAGGAGGAGGCCTCGCTCACCCTCGCCTCTCTCTAGCCCCGATCCTGAGGGAGCGAGGGGCCCAAGTTTGCCCAGGCGGAGAGGACCAGGACGAGGCCTGAGGCTGTGTGGACTGGTGGGAGTTGAAGTCCAAAACACGTACCTGGAGGGCTGAGGCTGGCCCCTGCGATGGGGCATGGCAGAGCAACGGGGAAGAGAAGGAGGGGGGGGGAGCCTGGAGGACTACACTTTCCAGAATGCATTGCCTAGCCTACCTAGCAGCAGCATCACTTCCAGTTCCCCATAGAAATGCGGGAAAAAGAAGAAGCTGAATGAAGGCGGGAAGGAAATGAGGGGGAGAAGACAGGGAGAAGTGAGTAGTACAATAATTAATTAATTAATACTTAAGAATTTCTTATGATCATAACGCAAATTGTTGGCCTCAAGGACCGTAAAAGGAAGTCTACTTCCTGGTTCGCGGCAGCGATACGTAAAACCTCAAAAGTCCATTACATACGAATCTCTTACGAATCCTTTTAATTTCCGTTTCATTTTTCTCATGCCTAGTAAGTAGCTCACAAAACTACAAGCCCCAGGATCCTATAGCAGTGCTGTCCAACTTCTACGGGCCCAAGGGCCGGAATTCCGGTGACTGAACACCTGGCGGGCCAAAGCGGGGGGTGGGGCCGATTGCGGGGGCAGGGCCGATCGCGGGGGCGGGGCCAATAGCAGGAGCCAATTTAGCCGCTTCTGCCACCCAGAGTGACGCTGTAGGAGGGAGGGCGGAGCAAAGAGGGGCTCCCCTTTGCGCCTCCCTCCCTTCTACAGTGTCAAACCGGGCAAGAGGAACGGCGATTTCGCCGTCCCTCTTGCCTGGTTTGCGCTAGAGAAGGAAGGGCGGAGCAAAGAGGGGCTCCCCTTTGCGCCTCCCTCCCTTCTACAGTGTCAAACCGGGCAAGAGGAACGGCGATTTCGCCGTTTCTGTTGCCCAGAGTGATGCTGTAAAAGGGAGGGAGGAGCAAAGGGGAGCCCCCCTTTGCTCCGCACTCCATCCTACAGCATCACTCCGGGGGCGCACATGCGCACTCTGCACGCATGCGCACTTTCTTTTGAATTTTTTGAATTTTTTTCAGAATTTTTTTTAATTGCTGGAGAGTTGGGGGGCCGGGTCCAAGGGGCTGGTCGGCCGCGTATGGCCCGCGGGCCGCCTGTTGGACAGGCCTGCTCTATAGCATGGAATCAGGGCAGTTAATGTGGTGCCAGTATAAATTCTGCTGTATAAACGCAGCCCCTAGTGCAGTGGTTCTGTAACAGTCTGGTTAGTGAGATGCAATATTATTGTCTGTTTGTATTAGAAAGGAATATCCCATTAATGACAATGAAATTCCGAGACTAATAGTTGGCATGTGCACTTGTGTAGTTTTGACTGGCACTACAACTACACTATTTTGACAGGGGCTTCATTTACACTGCTATATAATGCAGTTCAATGCAGTAGATGGGACTGACACATCAAATAAGGTATGATTGGCATTTACAGTAGAGTCTCGCTTATCCAACCTTCACTCATCCAACGTTCTGTATTATCCAATGCAGTCTGCCTCCCACCCGGATCCACAACTGTTTCAATACATTGCAATGTTTAGGTGCTAAATTCCTAAATACAATAATTATTTATTTATGACATTTCTACCCCACCTTTCTCACCTTTCTTATGTTGGACAAGCAAGACTCTACTATACTAAATTAATATTCAATTTGAATTTTGCACTTCTTTGAATTTTATTATAGCCTTTGGCTCAGAAGACATATCTTTTGTCAGTTCTGTTTTAAGTGGTTATTGTTTTGATGGGTGAGTTAATGTTTTGTATTTTATTGTTAGCGCTTTAATGTGTTCTTAATATAATGCATCATTTGAGATATCATTGGATATGAGCAATGATATATATTGGTAAATTGAATTAATAATGACAAAATAAAAATAATGGGGAAGTACTTATTACTGAGTAAAACATGTGCAAAAATTACACATTTTCATGCAGAAATGGGTCAGAA
This sequence comes from Anolis apletophallus, assembly GCA_030556195.1. Taxonomy (NCBI): domain Eukaryota; kingdom Metazoa; phylum Chordata; class Lepidosauria; order Squamata; family Anolidae; genus Anolis; species Anolis apletophallus. The sequence continues at coordinate 96,740,265 of JARBWK010000007.1, read as the reverse complement.
TGGACTTACAAAAGAAGAAATAAATCCTCATAGAGCAAAAGTAAACTAACATCGACTGGAGGGGGGGGGGGGGAATCCCCTCCTTATCTGCCATGCTGGCTGCGGCCTCTAAATTCCCCCCATATATGGCAAACCTAAGGATTCCATAGGATGCAACTATAGCAATTAAAGTGGAATCATAGCAGCATAATTGTGTATTGTGAAAAAGCCACAGGATTAATTCTTGTATGTACTGGAACAAAGGCTCATATGTTTTTCCAACACCGAAACAAAACATTTACTCTGAATTCTATGTTGAATATTTGCTGCCGTATACAACACATGACTTTCAGTGTAACTTGCGTAATAATATATGCCACACAAACAGACTGCTAACAGCTTTACTGTGGCAACGTTTTCATTTGATCCTCATATGAATCCCTCAAAATTACCAGCAAAGCAACTGGAATCACCATCTGAGCAGGCCTTCATTTGCATTCAAAGGATTTATCCACTTAAGAACCTGGAAGAAGTCAAAAAGTAAAGGGGGAGAACTTAATAAGGAAAACTCAGTAGCAGTTTCAGTTGTAGTACTTCATTCTGTGCCTAGCAGTACACTGCTAATAGCACCACAAATGTGTGATGGATTAGAGTTCTCTTTTTGTTTGTTTGTTTTATATCTCACCTTTCTCCCACCATGGGATCTAAGATGGCATACAACATTTCAAAAATCACAATATGACGAATTTCTTCAATTGTAAGATACCATTGATTGTAAGATGCACCCTAATTTCAGTACCACCAATAGGTTAAACCCTTCGTGCCTGACTGAAAGAAAGGCTGGTGGGGTGAGCTCCTGTCTGTCAGCATCGGTTCCTCATGCAGGGACATGAGAAAAGCCTCCCACAGGTTGGTAAAACATCTGAGCGTCCCCTGGGCAATATCCATGTTGACTGCCAATTCTCTCACACCAGAAGCAACTTGCAGTTTCTCAAGTTGCTCCTGACATGAAAAAGTACCACCACCGCCAGAACTAAATAAAATACAAGATGCACCTCATATTTAGAAATGTTTATATAGGGAAAAAAGTGTGTGTTGGCATTGAAGAAATACAATAATTTTTAAGATCTAATTTTGCCCTGCAACATTTACACTTGCCTCCAGCTTATTATTTGAGAATACAGAAATGCTGGACTACTGTAACAACTACCATGTCAGACTACACAGAGAAGCCATTGAAATCTACAAGCATGTACAATTTCAACAGAAAGGAGAAAACAAGGAAAATGAACAAAATCTGGCTACTAGTATTTTTAAAAAACCTCTAAAATCAGGACAGTAAATTAAAACAAAACATGAGAATCCCATACAAGAATTAATCAGGACCAGCTAACACCTCCCAGCAAAGAATCACCCCAGGCAGCAACCAGCTAGGCTTTGGAGCTGCAAGGCCATTAAATGCTAATCAGTGACCTATTGCAATATTCACACTTGCCTCAAGCAGACAAGGATTCTTTCTCCCACCCTGGACATTCCACGGATATATATATAAATCACACTTGCCTAGTTTCCAACAGACCTCACACCTCTGAGGCTGCCTCCCATAGATGTGGGGGAAATGTCAGGAGAGAATGCGCCTGGAACATGGCCATATAGCCTGGAAAACTCAACCCACACTCTTCTATATTGCAACTCCTTTAGAGCAGGGATCTATGAACTTGTGTCTTGTAAAGAACCATGCGTAGTGGACAACAAATAATGTTTAACACAGATCAACACCTTTCTTCAACATAGCTGCTGCTAGTCTTTATCTTTTGGCTATATATTCCTATTCAGAAGAGGAGGAGGAGGAGGAATATTTATTTTTAACTATAGTAGTTTATTTAATGCTTAGAACATTGGTCTTTCACATACAGGACAAACAAATAAATACATAAAAACCTGATGCATTTAGAAATTCACTATATGGTCCCATCCCCTACATGACACTATTCCACTGAGTCCAGATTTTTCACTAACATTCCCATCGAATGCTGGGAAGAGGTGGATTCTACTTAGCAATAATAATAATAATAGTTGTATTTCTTGCCCACCTCTCCTCGCCCCCCGGGGCAGCTTACAGCATTACTAAAACATAAACAAACACATAATCATTTTAAAACACTCCATAAAATACACATATTAAAACAAAACCAGGCATACAGTGGAGTTCAAAATTCACCATTAAAACTGTCGGGGTAGGCTTGCTGGAAGAGATAGGTCTTAACTTGTATCTTAAATTCCAACAGCTAATCTAACTGTTGGGAGTTCTACTGGCAGGTCATGGAATGGCCGATGAAAAGGTCCTCTGGATGGTGGTTGCTAGTCAGGTTTTGACTAGTTGTAGTAACTGACTCCCAGAGGACCTCAGTGTTCAGTGAGGATTGTACAATGATGCTGTTTTTATGATGTCTGATTATGATGTTTTCTTGATGTTTTGTTGTTATTTGTATGCTTGTTTTAACCTGTACTTGTTGAGTATGTCTCTTTGTGAGCTGCCCTGAGTCCCTTTTGGGGAGATAGAGGCAGGGTATAAAAATAAAGTTATTATATTATTATTATTAGGGGAAAAGGTGATCCTTTAGGTAACCTAGACCCAAAAATGGAAGTTTTAAAGGTCAAAACCAACATCTTGTATTTTGCCCGGAAACTACCGGTAATTGGCAACCAGTGGACTGATTTTAGGACAGGTGTAATATGCTCACTCCTAGATGTTCCTGAAACCAGTCTGGCTGCCATATTTGGAACCAGCTGTAGTTTCCGAACTTGGCACAAGAGCCACCTAATGTAGAGCGTGTTGCAGAACTCCAACCTTCAGGTTACCAGTGCATGCACTACAATTCAAACCTAGCATGTGAGAGTTCAATTGTTTTTATCATATCAGAAGCGACTTGAGAAACTGCAAGTCGCTTTTGGTGTGAGAGAATTGGCCATCTGCTAGAACGTTGCCCAGGAAATGCCCGAATGTTTTTGATGTTTTAGCAGCCTTGTGGGAGGCTTCTCTGAGCTGACAGATGGAGCTCATCCATGTTCTCCACGGATTTGAACCTCTGACCTGTCAGTCTTCAGTCCTCTGGCACAAGGGTTTAACCCATTGTGCCAACAGGGGCAGATCTTAGTGGAGGCAAAGTAAGCGGCCGCCTCAGGGCGCCACGTGGCCAAGGGCGCATCCGGCTACGGCCACCAGGTTCGGCGCATCATGCCATTGCTGCGGGCGGGCGGTGCACAGGCAGGAGGCTCCGCCCTGGCTGCAAAATGTTCCCTGGCTTGTCCTTTTCATCCTCTTGGGAGTGCTCTGTTTTAATAGTGCATGTGCGAAACTTTCACACATGCGCCATCGGGTCGGAGCGCTTTTGGTGTAGGGTGTTGCTAAATGCACCCCCAAGAGGCCGAAAAGGACAAGCCAGGGAACATTTTGCAGCCGGAGGCGGGAGGCTCCGCCCCAGCTGCAAAATGTTCCCCCATCCTTTTCATCCTCTTGGGAGTGCGTTTCGCTACTCCCTCCATCAGAAGCGCTTGGTCCCAATAGCACATGCGCGAAACGAGTTGTTTGTGCGCATGCGTGCTTCGGTGTGTGCACATGCGCATGTGCTTGCCATAATCACCACACTGAAGACCCAGGGGGCGCCAAAAAAAGAGGTTCGCTTACTACAAATTTTTACCTTTGTCCAGTCCTGTGTGCCATCAGGGGTATGTGAGAGTGAATTGAAGTCACAATGAAGGAAAGTTGTCTTTTGAACTATAATTCTTGTAATTCCCCAATACCTGAGCTGAACACAGGTATTATTTATTCTGCTGTGGGGGTGAGTGGTGGGTTTATCTAACATCTTAATAACCCCCGTGATTTACTGATGTGTGAGAACACAGTGATTAGGGTTCATATGCACATTTTCATCCTTGTCACCAGTTTAGGTCTGCAGCTGTCATTTTCAGTATTCTGTTTTGGGCTGATTCTTTGTCTAAAGAAGTGCTGACTGGTGCATAAAGATCTCATATTGTTTTTATCTTTACCTGAATCTGCTCTCTTTCCTCTCCCTTGACCACTTACTTTTGCTTCACTGGATGCATTTTCATTTGTAAAAATCTCCTGTCATCTTGGAATGGGGACACAGAGCTTTGGATGGCAGGAAAAGGTATGGAAGTATGGAATATTGTTGTTGACGTTTTGTCATGTGCTTTTGGTTCAGCTCCTACTTATGGCAACCCTATCATAGAGTGTTCTTGATTGCATTTTTTCAGGAAAGATATTTGTAATTGCTGTCCTTTGAGCTGGAGAGTGTGTGACTTGTCCAAGGTCACCCAATGTATTTCCAAGGTTGATGGGGATTCAAAACCTGGTCTTCCAGAGTCTTAGCCCAACATTCAAACCACTTCAGTGCACCGGTATTGTGGAATGGTGTATTTGGCCAATATAAATAATCCTTAACATTGGCTATGAGACTTTGCTCTTGGGAGTCAGCAGTTGTGGTGATACTTCAACTCCAGTTTAAGCACCTTACATGCTGGCACAGCAGTTCTTGGGAGAGAACAGTAATTACTTAAATAAATCACAAGAATAAAAGAAACAGTTTTTAGCTCGCCAATGTGTTTTTCCCTTGTATTCACATTTGTGCAATGAAAACAAAAAGCAATACTCGAGTATTTCCACTAAGTAGCATTTGAGGAATACAACTGTTAATGAATGCTACCAATAAAAGGGCTTATTTGCTCACTCTGTAAATGAACAGTATTCTAGCCCTCTGGGATTAGGAATAAAATAAAAGCAAATACAATGGATGTATGCATGCTACAAGATAGACTATCTTGCCAAATGTCATCCTGCCAAAAAAACAAGTTAGTACTACAATATCAGAGTGATCAAGTTGTCAGTTTGCATGAAATGGAGCTTCATGCAAAGGCTTCATGTTCTGAAATAAGTCTGTAGCAATTACAAAGAACCGAATCAGAGTGCTGTCGTTTCACATTTCTAAATGTTAATGATTTAACTCTGGGAATATGAAGAGGAGGTTATTTACTGTTACTTGGAAAAAGGAAGCTGGATTTCTCCATACCATTGATTTAACCTATGATCAAGAGACCCAAATGGTTTCCTGTACCCATGTCAGATGAAGTGAAATGCACAAGGTAATTCGCAATACTACCTCTGCGAAGATCAAAGATATAGTATCAGTGTGTAGCAATTCAATTTGATACAGTTAGATTGCTAGGTAGAACAGATCATTAATTTTTTTATTGGCAAAGTTTTGCATTTTCCTATGCTGAAAACTCCCACACACATACACACCCGCACTGGATTATTTGATAACTGTATCTTACTGAACATCACATGGACTGGAAATGATGCTGATAGAATTTCTTTTGACATTTCCATATCATGATGACTACATGAAATCTTCACTAAAAGCTAAAAATAAAAGCCTCAATCCAGCTAAAGTGAGTTATTTAAATTTAATTTAAATACCATTGCTCCAAAAGGGACTTAAATATTTACAATATGTGGTTGGTTAATGTCAAAATGTTCACTGGGTCCAGAGAAAATAGTTTAAAATATTGGCTAGTATTCAGTATTGCAATTAGGGATTTGTAACCTAGAATTACAGATCTATAACTGTTTCCTATTCAGTAAAAATATATAGTTTTACAGTAAAACAATGTCAATGCCACCTGAGCCCACTTTAAGAGCAAGCAGTCATATTTGGCAAAAGAGATCCATTAAGCTTCCAAATGGGGTACAAGAACACAGTTTCCACACTCTCTGCCAGTGACCAAGATTATGGACTTTATCACTGATAGCACCATATACTGACTAATAGCATATCCCTTCAATCATGAATTGTACCAATTCACCAGTTTGTGTTCTTGCAATCGTATTTCTGCATACTTTCAAAACCCTTCCTTCCTGCGCTACTGCTGTCCCAATTTTGTTTTATTGTTAGATCAATTGCATATTTCCAGCTCTTTTTTTTTTAAAAAGGCAAATATAACTGTAACATATAGAATAAAAGGAAAATGACCAGCTTGGAAATAGCCAAAGGAGGAGAATCTTGCCCAGTGATGTCACTTCATTCCTGACATGCTGGTAGAGAAACTGCAGGAACCCTTTGCACCAAGGTAGGTAAAGGTAAAGGTTGTCCCCTGACATTAAGTCCAGCCGTGTCTGACTCTGGAGGCGGATGCTCATCTCCATTTCTAAGCTGAAGAGCCAGCGTTGTCTGTAAATACCTCCAAGGTCATGTGGCCGACATGACTGCATGGAGCGTCGTTACCTTCCTGCTGGAGTGGTACTTATTGATCTACTCACATTTGCATGTTTTTGATCCGCTAGGTTAGCTGGGGCTGACAGCAGAAGCTCACACTGCTCCCCGAATTTGAACCTGTGACCTTTCAGTCAACAAGCTCAGCAGTTCAGAGGTTTAACCCACTGCACCACTGGGGGCTTCCTGCACCAAGGTAGGTGATGGTAACATTGTAGGAGTAGGAGCTATTGGTGGGTTTTACCTGTCAATAGTGAAGGGTGGGAGAAATCATAGGTATGTGGTAGACAAGCAGTGGAATCCACATAGCATCATGTAATTGGGACCATCACCTTTAGTGCAATGCCAGTTTCTGTCTTCCTTGTGCAATAAAACCCTACAGCAATCAGAATCAGGCCCCTTAACATAAGTCCTTCTTGCACCCTCCCTTGCTGGTGGAAGAAGTGGAAATGTCATAGTCCTTGCTCCCTGATAGGAACCTGAACTGACCTCTTCACCTGCTAACTCTTAAAGTGAGTTGTGGAAGGTCAGGCAGGAAAGGTTACTTAGACCTCATCTACACTGCCATATAATTCAGTTTTCTGATTCACTTGATCAGAAAAGCTTTCCAGATTTGGGAACAAAATTTAAGGTTGCAAGGGACATGGGAGTGATAGAAGAGATAACTGTAGCCCTTTTTTTTTGTTCCAATGGCAGAATTATTTGCATTAACAAAAACTCTATACTATCCTGTCAATTAATTTGTACATGATACTAATCAGACCAGGATAAAAAAAAATTTCACAATTCCAATTCCAATTGTATCAAATGCACAAAGAATTTTTGTGATGTCAGCTGGTTAGTGAGTGACATTAAAATGAGAAACAAAGCCTTATGCCCTTGGTCTAATGTCTTTGTATTGACCCTTGTTGACAACTTTGTAATCCTATAATAATTTAAGTGGAGCAATGTTGTAAACAATTATTACTATTGTCATTCTACAATGATCTTGGCTTCCCTTGGCATCTTTATATAGAGACCATGCCAAGCGTTCCTTTCTTAAAAAGGAAAAGTGTTAAATCTTGATTTTTCAAACCACACTGTAAAACTGGATGAAGATCCCATTTATAAATTCACTCTGGTTTTGCCAGGCAACTTTTCTTGGAAATGCTCAGTTTGATGGATCTGTCACACACACAAAAATGACACTTTTTCAAAACACTGCATTTTATTTTCAGCAAACAGAGAAGTACAAGGTTACAGCTCTGTAATCTGGTATTAAACTAGAGCATCAAGCCCACAGAGTGTAAGAAAGCACTACTGGGAGATGTCTACTACTGATCTCCCTGCCTTGTGAGGCTTAAGATTACATAAACACATTCTCTTTCATTTAACCTCCTCAAAGCCTGTCTCTTTGAATCAGAACTCATGTTGGCCACTCCAAATTATTGCGACACAACTTATCTACAATAGACTGCTCCAAAAGATTACTGACAAATTATAAGCAATTTCAACTGCCTGTAAATGTTTCCTGTGGATCATTTTGACTGACCTTGAGATCAACCTTAAGCAATCTAGATATTTGTCTTTTCATATATTTCCCTAGTGGATATGAATATCAGTTGTATTAAAAATGATGGATGGTGGCAATTTCCTATTAATTGCTATAAAAAAACCTTTAACACTTTTGATGTTGACCACCAATAAAAAAAGACTGCATTTCAGGTGAATGTTTTGTCTGGCAGACTTAGTGTAAACAAGGTCTGAATGATCCCTTTGAATAGTTGGGGAGTAGGAGAAGCAGCCTTTGGCAATTGTCCTAGAATTACAAATAGTTTGAAAAAGCAATGAAATCACCTATTCACTAGAAGCTATTGCTACAGACATTAGGAGCAAAAAGAAATAGCTTCTTTTGTCTCATAGGCAAGTCTTTATAGATCTCAGTAAGGATGGGTTCTGAACATTTTTAAAGCATGGTATTCTGGACTTTTGGTAAATAGAATGATAAAATTGTTACTTGAGAAATACAAATTGAAATAAAGAATATTTAAAAATGTGAGAATGGCCTGTTCCATTTGGAAGAAGCTAATACCATCACATGACAGAGTAAAGGAATTATGGATGTTCTTGCTCAACACACGTGAACTACTCCAAACATTAATTGACTCATTGGACACAACATATGCATGGTTATGTATTCATTGTACACTCTATTTTACACAATAAATATAAAATTAATATATATTTCCCAGGGGCCTGTTCACGCAGCATGATTATAGCTCTGTAATTCTACCTTAATTGCCATTGTAACACCCTACATAATCCCGGAGTTTATAGTTTGGTACTGTACTAGACTCATTGGCTGATAATTCTAAATGCCTCTTCTTTAAGGTGTAAATCATAGGGTTCAACAGGATGTTACCATGGCAGATAAAAAGGAAATACAAAATGTTGGTTTTGACCTTTAAAGTCCAAGAATTAAGTATAGTGCTAAACAGGCTAACAGCAATAGCAGGTACAGGCTGGCCATCTGTGGCTGGTCATTTCCAGGGCCTATTAGAGGGATTACTGGGGTAATAGGTAGGAAGTGCAAGGCCATATTCAACAATGTTTGGGGCTGGAGTAGAACTGGTCACTTTCAAAGGTTTGTTGAAGCCACCGGGTCTTCAAGCTCTTACAAAAGGAGGGGAGAGATAAGGCCTGTCTTATTTCCCTTGGAAGGGTGTTCCAGAGGCAGGGGGCCACCACCGAGAAGGTCCTCTCTCTCATCCCCACCAACCGTACTTGTGGCGATGGTGGGAGTGAAAGGAGGGCCTCCCCAGAAGATCTTAGAGTTTGCACCAGTTCATAGAAGGAGATGTGATCGCAGAGGTAGGTGGGGCCCGAACCGTTTAGGGCTTTATAGGTCATGACCTGCACCTTGAATTTGGCTTGGCAACCCTTTGGTAGTTTTAATAGGGGTGTTATATGCTCCCTATAGTTTGCTCAAGTAAGGAGCCTGGCTGCTGCCCTTTGTACCAGTTGAAACTTCCAGGCCGTCTTCAAAGGCAGCCCCATGTAGAGTGCATTGTAACCCCGTTGAGCACAGGCTGCCACCCAATACCCGGTCGGCCCCACAACTGACCAGGAGGACCTCTGTCTTGTCTGGATTAAGCTTCAACGTGTTAGCCCTCATCCAGTCCATCACAGCTGTCAGACACTGGTTCAAGGTCTGGGAGACTTCCTTGGAATTCGGTGGAAATGAGTAGTAGAGTTGGTTGTCATCTGCGTATAGATGGCACCCAACTCCAAAACTCAGGATAACCTTACCCAGTGGTTTCATGTAGATATTGAAAAGCATGGGGATAGAATGGAACCTTGCGGGACCCCATATGAACCAATATATACATCATTTCCTGTAAGGCAATAGTTTATATCTTGAATCTGAATTTATAATCTTATTTGATTGATAAATGAAAGAGCCATGACCTAAATACAGTATCTACTGGCCCATGCTACATTCTTCTCACTGTAGCCATCTTTACCACTAGATGCTCTGGAATGTTTTCAGAGGGCTACTCTGAGATAACTGGTGTTAGCAGGTGAGGGTTTTGCCCTCCTTTCTGTACAGAGGGCTGTGGGCCACTGGGAGAAACACCGATTCAGCATGGCTCTTCTTATGTTCTGGTTCTTCTGATACAAACTGTCCCATCAATATCAGTGTGGGACCCTTCTTAACTAACAACCTCTTCACACTGACTGCTGGAATTGCCACGCATTGTGGAGGATCTGGCAACCGTTGTTGGGTGACTTGGGGAACCCATCAACCCATGCCCTGTATCACCTGGTTTACTGGCTGGGCAATCCCACAGGGGAAGCATCAAACTCCCCCCCCCCCCCAATCGATCCAAGGCAACACAGGAAGCCTTCTGTATTGCTGTGGCAGTGGCATGCTCCTCTTCACCACCCCTTTAAGCACAGAGTCCCACAAGAAGTAGTAGTGCCTTGTATAATGGGAGCCGATGGGCTCTGTGCTTAAAAGGATGGCAAAGAGGAGCATGCTGCCAATTCTTCCTCCATCTGATGAGGTCACAAGTTCATAGATCACATAACTGTGTCAAATAGCCTACAGGGATCCAATGCTTGCAGGCATGGTAAATGCAATCTCATTTCTCAGTTTTGATGGAAACCGTGGTCTAAATCCAAATTCTAATCCCAACTAGAGTAGATACACTGTATGAAAGACATTTACCAAAGTATTGATTTAACATTGGGTCTATTCTATTTTGAACTAGCAGTTGTATCCTGGCTGCCATCTCACCCCCTATCAACCCCAGAGATTGCTCCACTCTGAAGATTCAAATCTCCTCGAAGTGCCTAGTTTTAAAACCATCTGCCTAGCATCTACTCGTCATAGAGCCTTCTCGGTAGCAGCACCAAGTATTTGGAATACTTTGCCAGCCGAAATGCATGCCCTGCAAGATTTGTCCTCTTTTCGCAGGGCTTGCAAAACCCAGCTCTTCAAGCTGGCATTTGACTGCTGATCCCTGTAATTCTGCCTAGTTAGTCTAGTTTTAAGCTTAGTCGATATTAGGTGTGTTTTATTCTGTTTTATGCTGTTTTTTGCTGTTTTTGTGAGCCGCTCCCAGCCCTCGGGGAGTGGCGGCATATAAGAATGAATAATAAATAAATAAATAATCTGGTCTATAAATAATGCACCCATCCTGTATCTGTCCATTTCATTTTTTTCTGCCAAAGTGTAGTATCATACATTTCTCCTTGTTGAAATTCATTTTGTTAGTTTTGGCCCAGCTCTCTAATCTGTCAAAGCCATTTTGAATTCTGATCCTGTCCTTTGGTGTATTAGCTATCCCTCCCTATATGGTGAAAGGGTGGAAGGCAAGCGGGCAAGTGAGCAGAGAGGGGGGCGAGTGGACAGCTCACATTCCAGAAGAGAGGGCATTGCATGTACTTTCTGTCATGCATGCCATAGGTTTGTTACCATTGCTCTAGACATACCTGTTAGACCTTTTGCCTCAAAATTCAAATCCCTGTACTATGCCTCCAGTCTCAAACTCATTTATGAAATAGCAAGAAAACAAGAGAAATTGAGTGAGAAGGAATAGCTACGTTTCTTTCACAGTTATTATGATTAGCTGCATAAAACTGCACACAATTCTTGAGGGGCTTTGGAACATTATCAGTCATTAACCTCTGAAATAATAAAAGCAATATAAATCAAACCCAAGAGGGAAAAATATTAAGGACAGATTAAATTTGCTCATTCTGCATGATAATACTCAGTTTATTCCAATTTTCAAAATTAAGGTTCATAATATTTTTTAAAAAAATCAATAATATTTCATGCTGAAATTCCTGTATTTAGCAAGATATGGATAGTAGTAGATTTCAGTTACACATTATGTCCACAGACCAACATGTATATGTGAAGCAGATCTATGAGAGTTACATGGAAAGTAAAAATACGGGCTCTGAGGCAATAACAATCCAAAGTTATACACCCAAGGGGTAAATAAGTACACAGACAATTATAGTATCTTAGAAATTATTAGAATTGGTTCACAGTATGGAATACAAGCACCAAACTGGATATCGCAACAATTCAATATGACATTATAAATCAAAGTAATATTAACATCATATATTAACCATCGAACATAGAATTAGGCATCTATACCTGAAACATAATGGAAGAGTTTGCTGATGCGGACAACTGTAAAGTTCCAAACTCACCTGATAGTGAGTGACTCGCCAATGCGAGTAATTGAAGATCGCAAACTCGCCAATGCGAGTGGTATTGTAAAGTTCCAAGCTCACCCAATGGTGAGCAGCTCGCCAATGCGAGTGATTGAAGATAGAAAGCGCTGTCAGGAAGTGTGGCCAATGGTTCCACACTCCGTCATCCAGATGGAAGCCCGGTGCAAGGATCCAGGATGCAAAGGTAGAATAGCTCCTTGCAAGTAAATCTGCGGCAAGGAGGGACAGGCTGATGGCTCACTAATGCGGTATTGGAGAAGGCCTCTGAAGATTCATTTCGCCGCTTATCGCGGCTTTTTCAAGGCAATATGGTCAAGCGTCCATCTCTCTGCAATATAAGCGGTGAATTTACAACCCAAGGAATTGCCTCAAAAATATTATAATGAAACACATACCAACAATGTGTAGACTTATTCATATAACCCATGCTAAGTAGCACATAATGGGTGACCCAAAGGTAGAGAGGTAAGCAACAGGAAGGGTAATTATAGAAATCAAAGGTAGGAATTACAGGAGCAGCAAATTAAGGGGAATTACATGATTTAGCCCATTAGGCCATTCACAATTAAGGAGTAAAGTCCATCTGATTTCAGCCTTTCTTAATTGGATAGTAGGGTCCATGTGGGGAAGAGGTCTGATTTTTTCTAGGACCATGAGTTTTAAAGAGGCCGGTGAATGGCATTTTTCTTTACAGTGAGTGTAGAAGGCTGAATCCGTGGCACCCTGTGAGATTCTCGATCTGTGCTCAATAAAGCGGGTTTGTACCTCCCTGGTTGTCATGCCAACATAAACCAATAAACAATCACAAAAAAATCCATAAATAACGGATTTAGAGGCACAGGTGGCGAAATCGTGAACTTTGAAAGATCTGTGCTTGGAGAAACTATAGATCTCTTTGTCTGATGAGATATTCTTGCAAACAGAACATTTTCCACAAGCTCTAATTTCTGGACTCAAAATACTTCTGGTGATAGGTTGGTGATGATGTGAATGTACAATATAATCTTTAATATTTCTAGTCTTTCTATAGGCAACCAAAGGAAGGGAAGAAAGGCCTTGAGTCTGCTGCACCAAAGGCCAATATTTTTTCACAATATTGATCAGTCTTGGAGTGCGGAGTATAAGTGAGCGTCCATACGATCTTCTCAGGTTGGCTCCGTTTGTTGATAGTAAATAAAGATGAGCGAGGTTTGGATTCAGCCCTAGTGTGGGCCTTCTATATAACGTGAGATGGGTATAGATCGGGGATACCCACTTCATGTTATACAGAAGGCCCGCACTAGGGCTGAATCCAAACCTCGCTCATCTTACTATCAACAAATGGAGCCAACCTGAGAAGATCATATGGCCGCTCACTTATACTCCGCACTCCAAGACTTTGATCAATATTGTGAAAAAATATTGGCAATCCCACTGCCCCATCCTCTCATTTATTTTCACTTAATGCTATACCCTGCAGTAACATAAGAACATAAGAACATAAGAAGAGCCATGCTGAATCGGGCCTCAGCCCATCTAGTCCAGCATTCCCCCCCACAACCAGTACCCGGGGAAATCCTGCCTGCCTCCATCAACACAGAGGTGGCACTTGGATGTCCATTTCAGTAACTACTGATTCCCTTGGTATCCATGAATCTGTCTAATCCTGCCTTGAAGCTGTCCAGGCTGACCGCTGTCACAACCTCCTCTGGAAGTGAGTTCCATAACCCAATGACCCTCTGGGTGAAGAAATATTTCCCTTTATTAGTCCTAACTTTCCTACCTTGGAGCTTTAGGAGTGCCCCTAGTCCTAGTGTTGTGTGACAGAGAAAATATTTTTTCTCTATTCACCTTTTCTATCCCATGCATGATTTTATACACTTCGATCAAGTCACCTCTTAAATGCCGTCTTTCAAGGCTGAAAAGACCAAGGCGTTGCAACCTGATTTCGTAAGGGAGCTGCTCCATCCCTTGGATCATTCTTGTTGCCCTTTTCTGTACCTTTTCCAGTTCCGTTATATCCTTCTTGAGGTGCGGTGACCAGAATTGTACACAGTACTCCAAATGTGGCCTTACCATAGATTTGTAGAGAGGCAATACAACATTTGACGACCTATTTTCGATTCCCTTCCTGATCATGCCAAGCATAGAATTTGCTTTTTTTACTGCTGCTGCGCACTCGGTTGACATCTTCATTGAGCTGTCCACCAAAACCCCAAGATCCCTTTCCTGGTTTGTCTCGGAAAGCTTTGACCCCATCAATTGGTAGGTGTAGTTGGGGTTCTTTGCCCCGATGTGCATGACTTTACACTTGTTTAGGTTAAAATGCATTTGCCACTTTGTTGCCCATTCACTCAATTTCGAGAGATCTTTCTGGAGCTCTTTACAATCAGTTTCATTTTTAACTACCCTGAACAATTTAGTGTCGTCTACAAACTTTGCTACCTCAGAATTTACTCCTACATCCAGGTCATTAATGAATAAATTAAAAAGTAACGGACCCAAAACTGAACCTTGGGGTATGCCACTTCTCACCTCTTTCCACCCAGAGAAATGTCCGTTTATTACCACCCTTTGTTTCCTACAGTTTAGCCAGGTTCCAATCCAGGACAAGACCTGTCCCCTGATTCCATGGCTGAAGAGCTTATTTAGGAGCCTTTGGTGAGGGACTTTGTCAAAAGCCTTTTGAAAGTCAAGGTAAACAATATCGACTGGGTCCCCTTTATCTATGTGTTTATTTACACCCTCAAAGAATTCTAACAAGTTAGTAAGACATGATTTGCCTTTGCAGAAACCATGTTGATTTTCCTTCAGCAATGCCTGTTCTTCTATGTGCTTGGTAATTTTTCTTTAATAATGGTTTCCATCACTTTGCCTGGAACTGAGGTTAGACTAACTGGCCTATAATTTCCTGGATCACCCCTGGATCCTTTCTTGAAGATCGGAGTTACATTTGCCTCCCTCCAGTCCTCGGGTACAGTGCCTGATCTTAGAGAAAGGTTATATATTTTGGCTAGAATTTCAGCAATTTCACACTTGAGTTCCTTAAGAACTCTGGGGTGGATGCCATCTGGCCCTGGTGATTTGTTGACATTTAGTTTAGTAAGGCATGTGAGAACATATTCCTTGTTTATCTCTATCTGGTTTAATTCATTTAATTCCCTCCTGAAAAACTGACTCAGCTGCAGGCATATGTTGTCTGTCCTCCTGTGTGAAAACGGAGGCAAAGAAGTCGTTTAGCCGCTCGGCAATCTCCTTGTCTTCACTTATTGTCCCTTTCTTACCATTTTCGTCAAGTGGCCCAACTGCTTTTCTAGTTGGGTTTCTACTTCTGATGTACTTAAAGAAGTTTTTGCTATTTTTTTTAATATTCTTAGCTATTGAGTCATTGGATAACACATTGAGTCATTGGATAACACTGAGAGATAAGGTGGCAGGTGTGTATTTCCTCAAAAGAAAGAGTTTGAAGGTTTCGTCCAAAAGTTTCAGCTGATTTTGGGTGGAGTACCAGAGTCAGTGTGGTGTAATGGTTTGGAAACTGGACAATGACTCTAGTATGAACCCTGTTTGACTATGGAACCCACTGGGTAACCTTGAATAACTCATACCCTCTTAGCCTCAGAGGAAGGCAAAGCAAAATTCCTCTGAGTAACTCTCTTCAAGAAGGCCTGCCTTAAGATTGCCATGGGTTGGAAAAACTTGAAGGGCACAAAATAACAGCAGCCAAGCATTTTCAGTCTATTTCCCTTATTTATGGAAACCCCCAGGTTCTATTTATGTATCTGTTCCTCGTCAACGTTGCCTCTGCCCAACTTTGGGATATGTGTTTATATATGTTTGTGAGATGCATTGAAGAGGAAGATTACAATTCCTGCTTTCTGATAGGGTGTGTGCGTGTGTGTGTGTGTGTGTGTGTGTGTGTGTGCGTGTGTGTGTGTGTGTGTGTGTGTGTGTGAGAGAGAGAGAGAGCATGGGGTGGGTGGGATTGAGTGTTAGCACCACTCTGAACCACCAGGTTTAGGATCCCCACTCAACCCTGGTAATCCACTGGGCAAGTAACATTGTCTCTTCCAGAACCTCCTCAGAAAGACCAGGCGAAGTGTCCCTCTTTGCTTGGCATTGCGGCAAAAAGTGAGGGGCAGCGGGGCAAATCTGTCACCCTGTGCGCAGCTCAGTCTTGGTAATGTTTTCTCCATCAGATATAAGAAGTGTTGCCATTCTGCAGAGGATCTATGCTGGCTCCAATAGAGCCAGAACAACACGGACAGGCTCCCAGGTTGTGTGGGATGCCTCTGACAATGCTTCCACTACCGGAAGTCACAGAACATTGGGTAATGTCTGGCATGGGGCTCCATCCCTAAGATAGGGTGAAAGTGTCCTAGGACACTAAATTTACCCTGTAAGATGAGGCCCCAAGTAACATGATTTGAATGCACATAACAACAGATAATATGTGTCGGGGGGTGTGGTTTAGGAGAATTGAAAAAGACTTAATGAATAGAAGGAAAACGGTGCTAAAGTAAAAGAGATGAAGATATAGTTGCCATATGCCCCATTGGCTGGATTTTAATTGAATTCTATCCTCCTGGTGCCTGTTTACATTAGCTTTCCTGGACCCCCAGATGACATGGAGAGAAGAGTAAATGGGTGTTTGTATTACAGAGGTCTTAATACATAGTATTTTTGCTGTCAAGACTCCACTGGGATTTGCATTTTGGTGAAGTACTTTGACCCCAGTAAGGTACCATGAGAAGAGGGGACTAGAATATTAAACCAGTTTAATTGTGTAATAAAAGCAGCAAGTAGGGTATGTTGAAACCACTATGGAGGAACTGGATTAAAGTTCATTAGCAGTTCTCTAGAGCAGTGTTATTCAAAGTGGTGTTTCCTGGGCTGATGCTGATCTCTAAGCCATCATCTGCTAGTCCCTGGACAGTTTCCAGGAAGGAAATAAACAATTGTAGCCAATAAGCACAAATATGCTACTAGTCCAAAGAACATCCAATCCTCCACATCAAGTGGACCAAGAAGCATTAATCGAGCAAACTGCAAATCCTGGATTTTTAAAAAGATTCAAGCAATGACAGTTAAAATATCCTGAAACTGGATGTATTCTGCAGTTTATTCTATGTCTCTAATCTTTGTAGGACCCAAATTTTAAAACAAAACATATACTGTATATCTATTTCTTTTCACTCACCAATGTCTCTCTCTCTCACTCACACACATACACTTCAAATCTTTCTAGCTAGAAGAGATTAGGATAACATGATGGAGATGTCTCTGATGGATGAAAGGAGTTCTAGTAGCAGCAGAGATGTCTGCATTAACCCCACACTGTATCTAAGGACCTCATCACATTGAAGTCCTTAAGCCGAGGGACAGTGGGGGAATTCATTGGGCAGTACAGCAAGTCCATCAAGCAGCAGGGAAAATCATCCTCAAGCACCCCACATTGCCCGCATTGTTCCCCTTCCCCCCATCACTGCCCAGCTTCCCCCTGCTCTGCCTGCTTATTGAAACTATCACAATGGCCCCAGATAGAATGAAGGAGCACTTGGTCAAGTCAGTTGCTATTATAAGTAGGTCTCCTGATTTCTTCCTGGCCACTTGTTCCAGCCTGGAATGCATTTCTTTGGGATCAATCAGGGATATGTTTTTAAAGGTTAGTAGTTAGCAGGGGTAAGTATTAGCTTTGTACTTGCCACTGTGGATGTTGCGAGCCACAAGAAGTGGCTAAGATTCCATCACTTCACTTCTGCATCTTCTTTGTTAAGGTTGCTCTGTTAGACATATTTGCAAAATTGATATTTCAAGTAATAATTGATACTTCTCTGTTTAGAACCGATACGTTTCTAATAGCCACAAAATGCTTGGGATGCATCTCTGTTTTGTCTATGAGCTTCTCAGTGAATTTGTTTACTAACTCTAGGAGAAAGAATAATGAACTAGATGGGCTTTTGGTGTGATGTAGCCTGGTAGTTCTTCTGAACAGACCATCCAATACGCTTAATAACCCACAAATGATGCAGCTGTTCATCTAATATAAGCAGTAAGCATTCTCAAGCACTCTTAATTCCTTTACCCTTACAAGCTTTATTCCAATAGTGAGTATTTATTGTTGCAACCATAGCAATAAAAATATTTATTGGCAGCAGTGATGCAAATTGTAAACAACCATCTGCCTTTGGTTTCTTTCATTATGTTCCTTGAACATTTTTATAACATCAATGTAATAAAGTTTGAACAGAAGATAGCACTGAAGTGACTTTGAAATAGATTTTTAACTGTGGGACTTAATATATGATCCACAACACAGATTTTCCCCTCTTCATTTCTCTCCTTATATGCATAACAATTCCACCTTTTCCTGGCTTATTTGAGATGTACCATGGTTGGTGTTATCTGAACCAGAGAACTATGACTTGCATGTTTCCTCATTTTTTCCAGTTTGCACTCATAAATGCCAAAGCAAGCAATAGTTTGTTGCTTCCGTGGAATGACAAACAAGGACCCTATTCAGGCCTTTTTTGTTATTGATCCTGTAACATACGGGAAGGGGGTGATGCCAACCATTCTATGCTGTCGCTGCTTCTGCTGCTCTCCTCAGGTGAAGGATGACATTTCATAGAGGTGAGCAATTTCTGTTCATGGAATTTCATGTGATTTGGAAAAAGGTTGCCTAATGCTCTGAATCCAAAGGAGAACCTCCATGGATAGAAGTGGCTCTCTTCTCTGGAAAGTCATCCTCTTCATTTGCCTCCAGCCTGGAAAGGAGGGAAAGAGTTTTCATTTTTAAGGGAGGACAGACAAAGGGATGAATGGACATTGCCAAACTAAGATTCTTGGAAGATCTATATCCAAGAGTCTGCCAGCTGTATACATTGCGCATAATACTAGAGCAAGAAATATTTTGTACTGTAAACCAAAGATGATCACAAGTCTCAGGCCCTTCATCACAATGTTAGAGACTACAGCATTTTAACTTAAGTTTGTGCAAATGTTCTGGAATAAAATGGATGCTTCATTAGCTCTAGTCACAAACAAACCTGAATCCACTGGCAATCCCAACTAGAGTAGACCCATGAAATAGATTGTTGAAGGGAGACCTATCACTTCTGTAAATCCCATTGATACAACAGGTCAGCTCTACACTGCCAACTAGGCCAGAGCTAGATTTTGAATTAACTTTTTCATTTCTAACTGGTAAAAACTCTATGTATTTGAATGCAAGTTTGAATATCTTGTATTTACAACAGTTCTATACTACCCATCATGAAGAGGCTCTTAGGACATTTTACAAATAAAAGTTAAAACCATGAAATATACAATAAAAGACATAAAAGGTCGTTAAGAATTGGAACAACAGAAAACAACAATAGAGCAAAGAATAATAAAACACTTCAAACCCAAAAGGCCCGGAGGGACGATTGCAGTGAGTTTATTATGCCATTTTTCTGGCAAATTACTCAAGTCCATTTTTTTCCTGTTTAAAATTCTATCAACCTTTATTGTCATGATGATTTTGGTAAACCTCTTTGAGCTTTTATGAATCAGGAGGAGTATATAAATAAGGTAAGGGAATGAAGGCACAGCTCTGTAGGGCATTTACTGAAACAAGCTTGACCAAAAGTTATTTATTTCCTTGGGTCTGCATAGGAAAAACTTGCAACTCCATCCCAACGCAGTTGCTAATAACACTATATAATACTTTCAAATCAGGAACTGATTTTGTTTTCAAATTTTGTTACATAATATAGTAATTAGATTTATAGCACATTAGTGCAGCCCACAATTTTTTTAAAAAGTTCATGTGTAATTATTAAAGGTGGAAAAATGAGTAAAACATCCTTTGATTTGATTGCATTGTGTGTGTTTGTGTGTGTGTGTGGGGGGGAGCGTTTGAAACAGAATCAATTTGCTTTTATGTGTTTTATTAGAAGGAAGTTTATTTCAATCATTCAAGTTGGCCATTGGCTCACCTTATTTATCCACACCACCTTTGCCAATTTTAATTGATTTGAGTGAATAAAATTTAACAACAGAACACATCACCTCATCACACGGAGTACTAAAAATATGGTAAAGCTAGCTGGTATTGTGTCCCCCCCGGATGTGTAATGAGAAGTTACAGGCAATTGGTAATTCCCCTGCTATCCTACTGATTTGGATCTCAATGTGATGAGGCCCTTAGACTGAATGAGAAGCTGCACTTTAGGAGGCATTTCCCTCTTCTTGACCATTTGATGTACATTTTAAAATTCCACAAAACGATTGTCTAAAAGAATAGACAAGGAACACCGTTTCCAGATTGCCCTGACAATTGAAATGAATATGAAGAAGCCGATGTAAAGGTTTTGAAAGTTGTTGTTACTGCTGCTACTTTTTAAAAATGCTAACTTAACTTAACCTAAAAGGATTGTAGGGTGAAGAACTTCAGAGCTTATGTGTAGCTGTGATGCCTGGATATGTGAATTAATTGAGGATTAGACAGTCTAGATGTCTTATCATAATCTGGCCATACATGTCTTCAAACTGATATGTGAAAAGGAAGATCAAATGAACCCACCGTGGCAATTGATCTTCAGTTTTGAAATGGTGATTAACCATATAAGTGAACAGATTTTCAGAATTGTCCCATTCAGCAGCGCTATTTGAAATCTTCAGTGATTCATCTTGGAATCAAATCCTGAAGTGACATATGAGCTTTGAACTCCCACTGGCTGATTTTAGAGATTAATTATATATTTTCCTTAAAAGATCAATAGCTTCACATTTGATTCTTTTTCACATCAGAGTTCTTTGAGAGTTCTTAGATGATTGCCACCTGGCCCTGGTGACTTGTTACCTTTCATTTTCCCCTTCTCCATTTGGCAGGACATATAGTATTTGAAAACTAGAGGTGTTGATTTACAGTTTACTGTGTGGTTTCTTGGGCTTAAAAGAACCGTACTGGGAGAAGGGAAACCACTGGAAAATTACCCCACATATACTGTATCTTAAGAGAGGTAAAGGAACATTTTGCATTTTAAAAAGTAAAAAAAACCATGCTGAGCATTTTCCATATTTTATTACTCATGGAGTGAAATATTAGAAATATTAAAAGACAGTTTTACTTGGATATTTACAGTATTTGTTCATAAAAATGGTCAGAAGCAAACTGAGAAGTAAAGTATGCAATTATCCTAAGGAACTGTAATACTGTGTATACCTTTCTTAAGGATCCTCCAGACAGGGCAAATGTGGCTGGAGATTTGATATTTGTAGCTATAGTTCTTGGCTTTATTTTAAGCAAGCAAATGTTGTTTCTCTTATCCTATGTCCTTCCTACACTGCCATATCAAATCCAGACTTTCTGCTTTGAACTTTATTATATGGCAGTGTAGATGCATATAATCCAGTTCAAAGCAGATAATGTGGATTATCTGCTTTGATAATCTGGATTATATGGCATGTAGAAGGGGTCTTAAACAATTAGTTGGAACTTTCGAACATCACCACCTCCATAGTTGCTTCTGGTGTGAGAGAACTGGTCATCTGCAAGGACGTTGCCCAAGGGATGCCCGGATGTTCTTTTGATGATTTTACCATCCTTGTGGGAGGCTTCTCCGCATGGAGATGGAGCTGATAGAGGGAGCTCATCCATGCTCTCCCCGGGTTGTATTCGAACTGGCAACCTTCAGATCTGCAACACAACCTTCAAGTCATCAGTCCTGCTGGCACAAGGGTTTAACCCACTGCGCCACCAGTTTGCAGTTTGTCAAGTCACTCCTGACATGAAAAAACCCTCCATAGTATTCCTAGTCAGAGGATTTTTTAATTTAAAAAATCCAGCTACAGTACTTCACAGTTTGTATTGAATTAATTGGCAACTCGTACTCCTTGCTGCTGTGGCAAAGTTGGATGGAGGTAGCTAGCAGAAGAAATGTTCTCCTGAAGCTTAATGAACTGACACAAACATTTTTCTCTTTTTGCAAATTTCATAGGGGTGAGAGACTATCACCACCATTGCTGCTTTCTCCCTTATTCCTCTCCATGTCAGTGCAGTGGCTTCCATAGCTTGTTTCATTCCTCTAGCTGTGAGTGGGAAAGATGTGCTTTGGTCAGAATTCAGCATTTTTCAGTTCTTGAGTGGGACTTGGTGATTACACAAATCATTGTATATTTAGGCAAGGCATCAAAACTACAATCTAATTGTCATTGAACACAATGCAAGAGCCATGGTGGCACAATTGGTTGTGGTTGAACTGCTGACATGAAAGTCGGCAGTTCAAATCCGCAAGATGCGGTGAACTCCCATCTGTCAGCTCCTGCTTCCATGCAGGATGCCTCCCTCAGGTGAACTCCCATCTTATCTCACACCAGAAGTAACTTGCAGTTTCTCAAGTTGCTTCTGATATGATAAAAAAAACATTGAACACAACCAAACCAAACATAATGTTCTTATAGTCCTGTTGAGAGAACCAATGACTGGCTCTAAGTTTCCAGTTTTTATCTCTGACTGATGTTAAACAGAATAAATATGTGGGTGGGTTGCAGGCATGTAGCCGGGGGGCTCAGGGGCTTCAGCCCCGAAATTCTCAGGGTGATCCACGAGAAGGCCTTACTGGTACATTATTTAAACTGTTATGTGCACTTATATCATGATCTGATCACCATGCTCATTATATCCCACATTAATGGGGTTATTGGGATAACAATACAAAAGGTTTGCTAGGGTAGACCCTCTTCCACCCAGTCTCAGCCCCCCCGAACCAAACTCAGCCCCCCCAAATCAAAATCCTGGCTACGGCCCTGGTGGGTTGGGAAGCTCACCATTTAGTTTAGCTTGTGTTCCCAACAGAGTTCACAATTGATTATACAGAAGCTTATGGTTGTGCAGAAAATTCCCTAATAAGTATTCATTATGCAGTGGTTTTAACATTGTATCTAACTAGGACACTGGTACTCAATGTGTGGGTCCCCAGATGTTTTGGCTTTTAACTCCCAGAAATCCTAACAGCTGGTAAACTGGCTGAGGGCAAAACACCTGGGGACCCACAGGTTGAGAACCCCTGAACTAGGGACTAATAACCTTGAAATCCATGTCTAGTTTAATAGCCTTCCAATTGTCTATCAAATTGTAGACCCTTATAAGTGAAGTTGGACATTCTATTTCAAAAGAATATTTAAAAAGTAAAGGATTTCAAAAAGTGCTGGGGAACCTGTGGCCCTTTAGACAATGTGGAGCTCTGCCTCTCAACCAGAAAGACCATAGTCAGGAACGAGAACAACTGAAGTCCAATAATATATGAACCATTGGTTCTGGATTTAAGAGAAAGGCAGAATTGAGACTGGATCAGGAAAAATCACTTGGAAAAGGTCCCTGTACTTATGTAGATGTTCAGCTCTTTGGAGTTTAAAAAAATCTCTGATGCAAAAGACTCAGTGTGATAGAAAGACCCAATGGCACTTCCAGACAGTGTCAAAATTTGGGTTAAAAAAGTGGGGGGGAAAAAATATCTCGGGACCTGACAGCAAGTCCACACACAGACCTGTCATTCCCAGGAAATGCTCTCCCACAATCCTCACAACTTCCTTTGAAGCTGATTTTACAAATCCAGAAGATGGACAAGTCCAGAAGATATCTCTGAGATGCACTGGACATCATATGTGCTCATGTGGAGATCCTAATATACACACAAGCAGATTTCTTATCTCTCCATCCAATTCTAATTTCAACCTCTGTTTAATATTATAAACATCACAAGAAAGGAATGGTTGCATATAGTTCTAATTGCTTTACAACTTTGCTTAGATTGAGCCACCCATGTGTCCATGGCTCAATTTTTAACAGCCAAATTAGCTATTTCAGGCATTTAAAATGTACATGTGCACTGGAGCAGTCCACACAGAAGGATGGGAAGGGAGATCCAGCCATGCAAAGGTATGCATTTTTTTTGTTGGAATCGGATTTTAAGCGCATCTTTTAAACACATGTTTTTCAACAGTTAACCTGACTCTGCCTAGACTTTCCTCAAATGCCATTTAGCCACCTCCCCCTCCCCTCCCAAAGTTGGTCCAAATGGGGACATTTTGCATTGAGTCCATGGCTTTCAAAGTTTTCAGTTGAGGCTGTAATGAAAACTGTTCACAGATATCATGGTGTTGCTTTGAAGGGGTTAAACTTACTATTCAGAGCTGAGCCAATTTTACTTGGTGTTTTTCTGCACTGCATTGAAAGTTAATTCATTCTAAAGCAGAGAGCTTTCCAGCAGCATTGTTAATATTATAATGTCCTTTTGCAATGCTGGCCTAGCTAGCTTATTAGATGAAGGAAAAACTAGAGATGTGCTGACAAGCAGGGTCCACTGTTCTGTAGAGGGAAAAATATTTTTAATCAAACTTGCTCTGTTTGATTTTCCATACAAAATCACAAGTGTCTTTACAAGGTCTAAATATATAACTATTAGAAAATCAGGTTATGTGTTTTTGCATGACTGCAGGGAGATCCAGCCATACAAAGGGGTTGGCTATGAAGACTGCCCGGAAGCTGCAATTAGTCCAACACTCGGCAGCCAGGCTACTAACAGGAGCGGAGTACAGGGAGCGTAAAACTCCCTTCTTGTGCCAGCTACACTGGCTGCCAATTAGCTTTCCAGCACAATTCAAAGTGCTGGTCTTAACCTACAAAATCCTATATGGTTTCGGCCCAGTTTACCTGTCCAAACGTATTCTCCCCTATGAACCATCAAGAATGTTAAGACCATCTGGAGGCCCTGCTCTCGGTCCCACCACCTTCGCAGACACATCTGCTGAGAACGAGAGACAGGGCCTTTTCTGTGGTGGCCCCCAGCTATGGAACTCCCTCCCAAATGAAATTAGATGTGCCCCCTCCCTCCTGACCTTTAGGAAGCTAGTGAAAACCTGGCTGTGGAACGAGGCTTTTGCAGAATGATGGCGGAGACTGGTAATCGCCCAAAGTTAATGACCACAATATATGGACTGAATATACAGACTGAGTTGGACATGATTTTATGTAATTTATTCTATATGTATTTGGTAATTTATTGTTGATGTATGATGTTTTAGATTTTTTGTATTAGCATTGAATCCTTGCTGTCAGCCGGTCTGAGTCCCTTTATGGAGGTCGAGAAGATCGGAATATAAAAGTTTCAAATAAATAAATAAACCCTTGCTGGTAGAGTCCAACATGAACTCTATCTGGGTTAATTAAGCTCTTTTAATTACAGTAAGAACATTTGCTACTTGGATATATTTTTATTTAAAGAAATTCCAAAAGATCTAGTTAAGCAAGACAACAATACAAAAGACTTTCATCATTAGTTTAGTTGGTATTTCTGTTGAATTCCACTTCAGTCAAGAGAAAACAAACTAAATGATTTTGAAATGTTTACTGGTGGAAATACAGGAAAAACCAAGCCAAAAAAGAAACAAAAATCAAACAAAACCAGAAAAGTTTGACACTGCAGCCACAGCAAAATCTGCAGGATGAAGAGAAAACTGACAGCATACTTGAGGTGAAATTCATTCCTTGAACATTCACATTCCTGTCTCGGTTCTTGAAACCAGATGAAAGGGGAACCAGTTTATTAACAATACACACAGGTGCCTAGGAATGTCTGTTTGCTGGGAAACTTGAGCACTAGCCTAGCAGACAATAAATGTCTCATGAGCCAATCTGTTTAACAAACAGCACCACCACTGTCGGACATAACCCAGCATTAACTTATTGGTAATTCACACAAGTATGTTGATAATCTCAACTCTTAGCTGAATCAAAGGTCTGCATCAAAAAGAATTGCATCTGAGTTGTGAAAAAGAAGTCACCTGGTTTTCTCGGTAATCTATGATAGTTAATTTACACATGGAAATCAAATTGGTGGGCCAACAGACCCTTGTGGTGATGTTGATTACAACCTTTTTTTTTTGGGTGCGAAATCTGTTCAGATCCTTGGTTTGGTTTACAATTTTTCCAGAAACCAGCTTGGTGCAAAAAGATACACAGCACATTCATGATTCAAGAATACTAAGCACAGGAATTTGTTTTGCATAGCAGAAATGAATAGCGGTCATAGTTTTACCCACTACTATTTCTCTGATTCTTTCTCAATTTCATCTGCATAATTTTGGATAGTGAAATGTCATTATTTTGAGGATATTGCAAAAATTATAGAAATAGTTGCCAATCTACAGAAATCCAATGAATATCTCCTATTCATCACTAGCATAAACAGTTCAACCTGATTCACATTCATTGTCTTCTTGGCAGTAATTTTCCAAGTTTGGCTGATATTATTGCCACATTGCCAGCTGAGACTGGGAGAGTGGCTTGTTTAAAAGCTCAGTTCATGGTAAAAATGAGCTCAGATGACCACAGTTTGGTGTCTGAAGTCCTTTCTACACTGGCAGATAATCCAGGTTATCACAGCAGAAAATCCACATTATCTGATTTGAACTGGGTTATCTTAGTCTATACTTCCATATAATCCAGTTCAAAGCAGAGAGTGTGGATTATATACAGCTGTGTAGAAAAGGCCTCTATCACGGCTCAATATTCTCACATCACACAATTATAGTGGTACGATACCTCTTTAAAATGGCATGGCTGCATGAAATGTATAACTTAATAAGGCAAAGTATATGCAATAATAAATAATAATATATAAAACTTTATTTGTATCCCTCCCTATCTCCCCGTGGGGACTTACAGCAATCTCCAACACAAAAGACAAACATTCAGTGCCTATATAAAATGAAAACCATAAAAATGTAAACAAAGGACAAAACTAAACATTATACACTAAATTAAAGCAAGCAATTATATTAAATAAGGGTCATGGTGGCACAATAGGTTAAACCCTTCTGCTACTGAACTCTTCTGCTATTGAATCCATGAGATGGAGTGAGCTCCCAATGTTAGCCCTAGCTCCTGCCAACCTAGCAGCTTGAAAACATACAAGGTGGGAAAAAGACGCTCCATGAAGTCATGCTGGCCACACAACCAGGAGGTGTCTACAGACAATGTAGGCTCCTCGGCTTGGAAATGGAGATGAGCACCTCCCCCAGAGCCAGAGATGAACTGGAAATGAAAGGAGAAGAGCTTTCCCTTGTCTGTGTATTTGTGTTTCGTTGTATTTCATTGTAACAAGGCATTGAATGTTTGCCTATGTCTGTTTATATGCTGTAATCTACTCTGAATCCACTCCAGGAGAAGGATGGAATATAAATAAAGTATCATCGTCATTATTAAATAATAATAACCATTAAAAGCCAACTGAGGAAGAGTGTCATGCCAGTTCCATTTCCATTCTGGTTAATTCATGCTCTGGGATTTATTTAGAATTTTACCTCTTGATTCTATCGTATCTGATATTTCTTCAGGGTGTGTGTGTTTGATGTTGGTTTTAGCATCACAATATTGTAAATCATTTCAGGATTTTAAAAATGAGAAGTTATAGAGAAATGTTGACACGTACATACATAAAATATTGCTAAATGTAGGCAACAGGATATAGGTAGTGAGTGGCTGCAATTCTGTGGAGTGCAAAGAAGAAGGCAGGAAGGCCATCATAGATCCGAAGGGATCCTTTTTCAGTATGAAGAGGCACAACATCACCCAGATGGTGCAACTTGAATCCCCTTGGAGTGCTATAGCTTTGTCACCTTGACATCCCTGCAGGCTCCAGTCTTTTCTTGGGCATTTCAGGAAGCTCATGGGAGTAAGCAGTAGCTAGCCACATCCCTCTCAGAAGTACAAATTTCTCTTGGGAGGCCGGCACCATTGCTACAATCTTTCTTTCAAAAAGCGATTTGTTTTCTGCTGTTTTCTATTCACATCACAATCCAATCAAACTGTAGAATATAGGAAAGATCAAAGCAGTACAGCATATGCGCCACAGTAATTCACAAAATATATGAGGCATTAAAATTTTCATTTCTCATTCTTGAAAGGAAAAGCATAAAGGTAACAGAAAATGATGCAGAATATGAATCTATTCTTGAAACAATGATTGTAGCAAGAACCAGAAACTGTATAAGCCAACAGTTCCTGACTTGTTAGATCACCTTCAACACAAAGAAGAGGTGTTTTTTTTCCTTCTTCCTTCTTTTTGCAGCTTCTTGGCGCAGTGATTTAAAATCTACAAAGACAACATTACTATTTCATGTGCAGTAGAGTAAACGAAATCAACTTCGATATGAAGAAATTATATAAATTGTCCTAGCAGGAAACTAAGTAATATGCACCAACAAACATGTGTGATGCTTTTGATTAGCAAAGGTTTGTTTGGTTTTATTTTTGGTGAATGTGAAGAGTGTCCTCCACTCTGTGTTATTATTCCTCCACCACAATTTGGCTCAATCCTATGTTCTAGTCTACATGCTTTCCAATTTAAAGTCAGGAGAATGTAAAACTTATTTTTGGAATTGAAATATTTTTCATTTGCTAGTTCTTGATTCATCATAAGAAGTGAAGGCAAAAAACTCACTGTTAGTATGTGATCCATGTGTGTAATAAGAATTGCACAAAAAGGCCCTTTAATAAGCTCATGATAGAGGATTCTTTTTGGTACTGTGATAGAATATGTTGGAACCCAGAAAGTAACTGCTGATCTTGCATCTTCTGGCCACTTTCTTCCTGAGGCCAGTAGGATTATAGAAATCTGTGTGGATAGCTTTGCATTTGGAACTTGGGTACATTCAAAACTGGTAAATGGGGAAAAGGAGCACACAAAACACTGTAGAAAGTCGAGTCATGTCTTCAATGCCTAGAATATGAAAATGGAAGAGATATGGAGTGTTATAGTGCACTCCAAGGAAATCCACAAGAAGATCAGGTACAGTGAAACTCCAGTATCCAAATCAGGAATGAAAAATGACAACTTGAAGACATTATTGATTTATTGAAATGAAATAAACTGGAAATATTCCCCAAATAAAATCTACTGGAGAGTTGATATCATGGAGTTAAATATGGTTAGCTGGAAAAATATGAGGATTGATTGTAGAATACAATAAGGAAGAATTCAGAGATATCTTAACAGTGACTCTTAGCAATGTGCTTGTGTATGCAGACTGACCACTTTTTCTTGGAGCTAAGCAACCTACAGTGTCTTTCTTTGTGTAACATGACATCTGACTATTCCCATAATTGATTCTCTGGTTTGTTATATTCCTGTCAGAGAACCCATCTTGAAGAAAATTCTGGATTCTAGCTCTGGTTTGCTGCGTGGAGTTTGTGTGTGTGTGTGTGTGTGTGTGTGTGTGTGTGTGTGTGTGTGTCAGGAGCAACTTAAGAAACTGTAAATTGTTTCTGGTGTGAGAGAATTGGCCATCTGCAAGGACATTGCCCAGGGGACATCCGGATGTTTGATGTTTCACTATCCTTGTGGGAGACTTCTCCCATGCCTCCGTATGGGGAGCTGGAGCTCACAGAGGGAGCTCAATCCACTCTCCACAGATTTGAACCACTGACCTTTCGGTCAGCGGTCCTGCCAGCACAAGGGTTTAACCCATTGTGCCACTGGGTGAAATGAGAGAAATAAATCAGTAAGTCAATGGTCCTTGTTCAAACCCTTTGAAGACTTCAGTCTAAAGATCAATGTGACACACCATATGAAACACTGGGATGTATCAGATACAGAGATGCTTGGTTCTAATCTATACAGTTTCTAGTAAAAAAACAGAAAAGGAGATTTTTTTTAAAAGAAAAAGACATTGAATTTCTTCCTGCTTGTCTAGAAATGGCTGAAACCTTTAAATATTTATATTAAAAGTAGGGGACTTTTAGCTGATCAGCTGTTTTGGACTTCAGCTCATATTATACATTAATATTGGCCATACTGGATGCAACTGATGAGAACTGACATCCATAACATCTGGAGATCAAAAGACTTTCCTGGTTTATAGGGACTATGGAAAGAAGAAAGCCAATCAGAAAATATATGGGTCTAACCAGCAGTAGATGACTGTTGTTTTGAAATGTACAAGCACTCTAAATATGCCTTCAGTTCTTCAAATGTATAGAAACATCTGATGACAGTCAGCTTACATAAACTTTATGCTAGGAACACCCCTCCCCGACTGAGCGGCAATAATAATCTCTTACTACCAGTCTTGCTTTCCTTATCAAACACACCAAAAATGAAATGGATAGCACATCTAGGTCTGTAAATTTTTCAAGAAATGTAGGAAACTTTACTTTTGTCTTACATCATACTATTGGACAGAAATTCCATTTTTCTCTTTCTGCAAATGCATATAACAGCAAGCATTTTCCTGGTTTAGAAATGATACTTATTTAGAAATGAGTAGCCATTTCATTAAGGCTCAGTTTCAGTATATTCTACCATTTAAAAATAAACACAGTTTGGCTGCCAGTAAGAATCATGCAGCTTTCTAAAAGTGGTTGAATTCCTCACCATGGATTACACTAAGTCTGCTGTGTTCCAGCAACAACTGGAGGGAACATAATTGCTACAACTGGATTAGCTCAATGGGGAACATGGTAAGTTCCTCTCTTATTTCCCAGTATAAATATGAAATTTTGATTTCCATTCCCAACTTACCACAGTTAACATCTTGCCCAAACAAGGAACTCTAGTTATTTTTGTTTTATGATATAAGTTGACCTCATGTATAAATTTAGAGCATGTTTGTGGGCCAAAAATATGGATTTTGATATGACCAGTGGATAAATCAAGGATCAGTCTACAAAGAGGAGCAAGTCTAAGTGGTCCAGACATATCTGGACCACTCAGACTTGCCCCTCTTTGTGGACTGACCCTCGATTTATCCACTGGTCATATCAAAATCCATATTTTTGGCCCACAAACATGCTCTAAATTTGGCATGTTCCAATTTATGTTCATGATGAGAAGGAGACTGGAGTGCACCTGGAGGAAATCTCGATGTGTCGCCGACCGAACACGGGCTAGAGCCTAAATTAGGGCCTATACCACAGCTATACGAACAGTCAAGGAGTCTTTCTTGATTGCCCACATAGCGTCCACATTCAATAGACCATCTGAGCTGTTTCGGGTCGTTGGGGAGCTCCTCCACCCTCCTGGGGAAGGAGAGGTCACCGATGACCCGAAGGCTCGGTGCTGCGATTTTGCACACCATTTTGTGGATAAAGTCTCTTGGATACGTCTCGAGTTAGATTCTAGCTTAAATACAGTTCCAGGGGAGGTGACTGTGGTATCTGTCTGTCCGATTTTGTGGGATTCATTTTGCCTTGTTCACTCTGAAGACGTGGAGGGGGTCCTTGGGGCTATGAGAGTGACCACATCGGCTCTGGACCCTTGTTAATTAAATCGGCCAGAGATGGGTTGATTGATTGGTTTGTGTGGATCATTAACGCTTCCTTGGAGCAAAGGACATTTCCATTGGGGTTGAAACAGGCGGTGGTTACACCACTCCTGAAAAAGGCCTCCCTTGACTCCACGGTTCTGAACAACTACAGGCCGGTCTCCAACCTCCCTTTCTTGGGCAAGACACCTATTGGCTGCCCCATATTGTCCTTGAAGCCTTCCTGCTATCTGCAAACTACCTCTGTCTGCACCCAGTGTTTATTTATTTCAAAATTTTAACATTCACATTTGGCCTGTCCAAAATGGTTTAAAATTGCCTGTTACTGCTTGTGTTGAGTTTTATTGATTGTATTGTTTTTTTATAATTGCTATTGTTTTGTTATTATGTGTTATTGGGCTTGGCCTAATGTAAGCCAGCCCGAGTCCCCTTGGGGAGATGGGTGTGGGGTATAAATAAAGTTAATAAAATATAAATAAATAAACAAATACATAAATAAAGCTGTCTTAAGTGAAACACATACATTCCTACATTACAAATGTGTCTGCATTTTGCAAGCAACTGGGTAATTATTGTCATGCCTTTTGTAAATTTTCTGCAATTGTTTTAGATACACTGCACTTGTAACACACACACACACACACACACACACACAAGCCACATTCACTCCCCCAAAAGATGAATTTAATATGATGAACCTTCTGGATAGGTCTAATTAATCTGTCCAAAGCCTGGTCTTTTGAAAAACTCAGCTCTGTACACATAATTTACAAATTGCTCCCATATATCAGACATGATCAGCTTTCTATTTTTCATATTGCAGCAAAAACAAAAGGTGAAGGAGACATAAAAGGTAAAGGCCTTTTGCAACATAAAAGAGAATGCAAGGTTGGTGTATCCTTTGCTTGTGCATTTGTGTGTGTGTGAAAAAGATACAATAATGCAAGGATCTTTCTGATTGATTAAAGTATTGAAGCGTATTTTTTGCTTCATAAATAATGCTCTATTACTTTCCCTCAAAGACAAGCAAACCTTGACAGACTGACCTTTTTCAGGGCAGGGAGTTGTTTCAGTGCTATAAATTATACTGTAAAACGAGTGGAAATGCTACTGAGAAGTGTGTGACAAAATAAGATTAAAGATTACTACACACAAAAGATTGTTGTTTTATTAATGGAGTCCTGTCAGGGGGATGAAAAATCCTCAGCTTTTTACTGGATGCGGAGATCACGTCAAATGGGAAATTATGAATGCCTTTTGTAACAGGCAAACAAATGTGTCAAAACAATATACTCATTACATCCTCCCATCCCCACCTAACAAATACCCTGTATTCACTTAAAGCATTTTCAATTCAGATAAAGTTTAAGAACTGGAATATAGCCTTCTTCACCTAAAGAACTGAACAGTCTGTTGGCCTGTGATATTGTGTGCAATTGTATTGCTGTTTCCAGAATGAAGTAGCTCTTTTGTTTGGTGTGTGAACTGCCGAAAGGGAAAGCATAATAGATTTATACATTTATTATTTACTCTTTTAGTAACTTATCTAGGGATGGTTAGCCAGCAACTGTTGGGGACTGTGAAGGCCTCATTTGAAAATTACTTGTGAATATCAATGACTCTCCCACCCTCAACATTTTAAATTTTATTCAAAATGGATTTGACATTCAACCACATGAAACCTTTGAAGATTCCTTCCCTATGAAATTCATGGGCTCACCATAAGTTAACAGGCAACTTGAAGGCACATATACACCAACATGTGAAATGAATGCTTAGACATGTGTTGAGATTATATACAACTCTATACACACATGCACAAAGAACATTTGCTTTTAAATTTTCCCTTACTGCATTTCAGACTAATGTATTACAATGTAATGATAAAGGTAAACACTGTCCCCAAGAAAGAAATTCATGGGCTCACCGTAAGTTAACAGGCAACTTGAAGGCACATATACACCAACATGTGAAATGAATGCTTAGGCATGTGTTGAGATTATATACAACTCTATACACAAATGCACAAAGCACATTTGCTTTTAAATTTTCCATTACCGTGCCTCAGACAAATGTCTTAGAGTAGCATGATAAGGGTAAACACTGTCTCGAAGAAAGAAAAGAAGAGTGCAAACAAGTGCATATTTATTGATAGTTTAGTGACTAGTTTTCAGTCACAAAATAAAGTATGTAATGATCCCATTTTGGAACAAATTTGTGCTACTGCAAGTTGTCAGAATTTGTTTTCCAGCTATGATCATTATTTAGATGGTAGGATAAGATGTTCTTCTATTGAATGTTAGATGTTCCTCTATTTGTATTTGTTCTAGGAAACAAACCAACCGAAAAAGTCAGTTATGGGAATTATTGAAAGTGCTATAAAAACAACAGAATGTACTTCCTGCGCTGTAAACACATTTCAAAAGATATGACAGTTCTGCACTACAAGAGCCAAAGGCTAAAATAATGGAAAGATCTGATATGAGTACACCTACAAGTAGCTGCCTAATGCTAATGCTACTTTAAACCCTGGGCCGGCTCCAGGCATTGCTCTGCCAGAGGCAAATTACAACCCATAGTTTCTTCTCCCTCAGATTAATGTTTCTATCTCATCACATTATTTCTTCCCATTACTTCAAACATTTTTATTTACTAACATTACATGCAACACAGTTTTATATCTGTTTTCTTAAAGACATAGGGTGGACAGGTAAGTTCCCTAAGGCTTGAAGAGAGACTCAATGGCTCCTGACAAGTTTTCTTTTTTATTTTAAGGCTTTGGGGGTGTTTGGTGGCCAGATGCTATCCCAAAAATATTCAGGATATCATGTGGACAGCTAATGGGCAAAACCCATTTTTTTCCCCTGGCTGTGCAGACTTAAACCCTTTTGGAGCAGGTTTTTTTGGAACCAACCTTTACCTGTAGAAGTACACATGCTCAGAATACCTGAAGGGGGCATCTGATCACATGACTAAAGCCAGTACAACCACCACGTCAATGTCACAGATTCTTTATTATTTGTGAACAGTACTATTGGAAGCTATATTTTGATTATGACAGATTTAAGACATAAGAGATCTACTTGTGTTTTGCTAGAATTGAGGCAGACTATCACAGAAGGCAACCTTTGTATGCTAATCTGAAAAGACTGAGGCATAGCCTATGTTTTACTTTCGTATAGTTTTCTGCCCTCTTTTGCCCTCCACATTCTGCTTTTTTATCTCCCCATCTTCATTATTACAGTCCTGTACACACTTATAGCACTATTATTCCCCATTAATATCCATGGTTCCATCCTATGAAATCTTGGGGCTTGTATTTTGGCTCTCTGGCTAAAAGTTCTAGGTGCCCTTCTTTATGCACAGTCAGTTTAAACTTATTCTAAATTATTCTGATTAATGCTATGACAGAACATGGTTTTTAATACTTAACATGCATCAGGCCCAGATTACCCATAGGGCCAATGAGGCCATAGCCTAGGGCCGTGAGCCATGGGGTGGGGGCAGATAATGCCCCCCCCTCCCAAAGTTATAAAATAATTTTAAAATGGTGCCGTGATTGGCTCCTGCCGCCTGGTACTCAAAAGGAAGGAAGGCAGGAGGGAGGAAGGAAGGGGGGGCTCCCTCCTCGGCGCCCTGCAGACAATACAGCCGGGAGACAGCCCCCACATGACCCGGCAGAGGGCGCACCACCCGACCAGGGCTCCACATGAAGCAGCAGCAGCAGCATGAGGAGGAAGAGGAGGTGTATGCCCTGCGGCTGAGAGGCTGGCACTGCCACCGCATCCCAGCAGCCCCTGTGGCCTCAAAGGCGGGGCAGCGGCTGCAGAGAGTCAGGGCCTTCCTCTGCCTCATGAGCCAATCACGTAATTCCAAACTGTGGCCTAGGGCGCCAAAAGGTGTTGATCCGGGCCTGACATGCATGCATGGGATTTTGGGAGATATATCAGATTTAGAGAGATTTAGAGAGATGTCTTCCATCATTATTATTTAGTCTGCCAAAACTTTTCCTTCTAAATCTATTAACTCAATATGTAGTCAATGCTCATTTCAAATGGAAAATAGAATAGGCTGCTGTATACTGGGACAAAACAGAAAATACCGAAAGATCAAAGCAAGGAGGGATCTAAATTTAATAAATTACCCTGATAGTCTATAACTGGCAGTACTTTGCTAATGTTCATCACTAGCAGTTCTTTCATGGGAGTTGTTTTGGATTAGTTTCTATAATCCCAGTCAGCATGGCCACTTCTCCAAACTCTGTTTTAAGAGCTATGCCTAGTGAATGAAAAGCCCCATAAATACCATATTAGATTTAAATAAAATGTCGTGGACATTTCATACACAGGAAAAGAAAAAACGCTGTTGATATAAGAAGATGATTGAAAAGGACAAGCTTATTTTCTTTGGTGAAGTAGAAGAGAAAACACAATGTCTGTGACCTTCTTTAGCTTGAT
This sequence comes from Anolis apletophallus, assembly GCA_030556195.1. NCBI lineage: Eukaryota > Metazoa > Chordata > Lepidosauria > Squamata > Anolidae > Anolis > Anolis apletophallus. The sequence goes on along the minus strand of JARBWK010000007.1, from coordinate 96,704,510 downwards.
ATCTTGATATCAGACTATTTTTATTCTAGGAGCTGAATGGTGACTTTTATAACTAATAGCGCAGTCTTATCTGCAGTTTTCTCTGATGGCTAAGGTTAAGATTATTGTTATATTCCAGTTCCTAAACATTACAAGCTTTATTTATTGTAGTGTACCTATGTCAACTCCTATTGATGTGTCCTGTTACTTAAGTGTTATATGTGACACACCAAGCAGACACGGTACTAGAAGGAATAAATATTGCAAATGTGAACATTTAAACCCTGGCTTTAAAAATATTATTAATCACTTGACTAGAAGAAACTTGAGATATTTTGAATAATTAAGTTGGAATTAGTAAAATGGAACCTGTCCTGCTATTTGTTATGCCTCTGCCCAAGGCACAGCCACATTGCTGAGGTGAGCAGTTGGCAACACTGTTTTCTGTCTTTCACTTTCAGGATGATATGTGTAGTGCAGTGGTTCTTAACCTGTGGGCCACAGACCACCAGAAATCTGGTCCACGAGCCTCCTCTCTCTTTATTTTATTTATTTTATTTCTGCTCCTTATGCACTGCCTACCACTACTTACCTGTAGCTGACCATGGCATATGTTCTGTATCAAAAACTAGAGCTGATATGGTCTATCAAATGCAATCAGCACCCCAAACCAAAACTAAAGTTGACCAAAAACTGATTAGTATACTTTTGGAACTAATGTTGGAGAGTGGTCTCTGGTCAAAGTGGTCCCTGATCAAAATAGTCCTGGTTAGAAAAAAAAAGGTTGTGAACGACTGGTGTAGTGAGTGCTGTTTAGCAAAATATTTGTACATTCCTATCATTTTAAACTGTTTTTACAAGCTTTTCATCTGTTTAATATCCTTTTAGTCACTATAACATATTATTATTTTTAATTATTTGAAATGGCTTAAATTGATTTCAATCATCCTATGGGTAGGACTTAAAATGAGATATAATCTTTTTTAATTGATTTTTTTGGTGTAAATGTTGGTATTTATTTTATTTTTCTGCACAACGAATACTTGCTGGAATTCTGTTTTCACATTGAACATGATATGACTTTGCATATATTTATCTAAGAAACCCTGTTAGTGGGTTGCAAAGATACTATGAGGGCAATGGCAAAAATGGCTGTTGTGCATTTGTGCTGAGCAAAAGTGCATTGGTCTCTAATGAGCCCCCGGTGACACAGTGGGTTAAAAACCCCTGTGCCAGCAGAACTGAAGACCGACATGTTGCAGGTTCAAATCCAGGGAAAGAATCAGCTCTGGCTCCCCATGTGGGGACATAAGAGAAGCCTCCCACAAGGATGGTAAAAACATCAAAACATCCTGGCATCCCCCTTACAGACAGCAAATTCTCTCACACCAGAAGTGATTTGCAGTTTCTCAAGTTGCTCCTGAGACACAAAATAAATGACGTCCTGGTCCCATTTTTTCCCTTCAATCAAGTGTTTGATGTGTCATGCTATCCTTCCTCAGGAAGAAAAAAATGTCAGTTTTTTAATATATAGTCTTTATTGAGAGTTTTTGTTAGAATACACATTATATAAATTCAAAAATACTAAAATAAAAGAAAAAGTGAAAAGAAGAGAAAAAGAAAGAAAGAAGAAAGAAAAAAAGAGAAAAAATAAACAGATCCCTTCACTCAAATTGTTTTTTTTTCTTGACTTCCTGAGTGTCAGAGCTGGGAAATCTGAGCTTTGAAGAAGTTCAGATTCCCAGTCTGCCTTGAGGCGGTATTGACCTTTGTCCCAGTTCTGTGGGAGCTGTGCTGACCTTTGCTCCAGTTCCTGAGAGGCTGTGCTGTGTCAGTCTGGAAGTGATGCAACTTTCAGATGCCTGCTGAGTCATGGGGAAGTGAGGTAACCTCCTCTGGACATGGACATTGGACACTGTCCTAAATATGCGGACTCAGAGACTTATGAGGTCATATCCCTGGACTATGGGAACTGCTGACTCACCCGGATATGGTGCAACCCTCCTTGGACATTGCGTGGGCAAGGGGAGGGGGGTTGGGGTATAAAAGGTGTGTTTGGGTGGCGGGACTTTGCTTTAGCTTCACAAGTTTTGTACCTGCAATAAAATCGTGTTGGACCGTGCTACTACCTACGCGTGTTTCCTTACCGAGGTTGGAGAGTCATTACAGAAGCTAAAGCCCGTTTCAACTTTCCCAGAAATGGCGAGGTCGGCAAGAGAGGAGGAGGAGTATATCGACATGTGGAACTTTGCTCCTGATGAGATCCGGAGAACCATGGAGTGGGAATGGACCACTATCGACCATGTGGGATTCCCGGACGAGTCCAGAGAAGCGATGGCGTCTTGGCGTTCGTCAGCTCAGGTGGACGAGCTCAGAGAAGCGGAGGAACGAAGGTTGTGGTCCGCTCAGGTGAGCTCCAGAGGAGGTGTATCCAGAGAAATGGGGGTGAGAGCTCCCATTCAGGTGGATTTCCGGATGGCCGGAGGAACCAGAGAAGCTGTGCAGAGAGGTGGGCCAGCTCAGGTGGATCCAGTAGATGGCAGGACCAGAGAAGCTGCGGGGAAGGTTGCCCCAGCTCAGGTGGACCTGGAGGATAATGGAAGTGAAACCACTGAACCAGAAGCGCCGTCAGAGTTGGAGGTGATGCGGTGCAAGATGGAGGCGATGGAGAAAACTCTGAGGAGGATGTCCCGGGCGATGTCGCGGAGGGAGCCGGTGGATTCAGTGTGGAGTGCCCCTGGAGGAGGAGATTTCACCTTTTACTCCTGGATGGACGGCGGTCCATCGGATGAGCGTCCTAGATCTCCCACGGGAGTGTGGACTACGGGTGATCATCGGGGGAAGGCCAAGGGTCCCTGTGTCAGAGGGAAATCCGGCTCAAGTGAACCGCATTCAGGAGAAGGTGTATCCCGAATCCCCGCAGCCAGCGGGGATGGGGAGAGGAGTTCGGAGGTCGGAGGCTCCCCAGTGGAGGGAGTACAATCCCAAGAGTTTGGAGGGCGGTTGAAGAAGGAGCCTTTGCGAGTGGAATTTGAGGGGGAAGCTTGCAAGGTGGCCTTTTTCATTGCTGCAGTAAATGACCATTTGGAGGATTACGGTCATTTATACCCAAGCGATTGCAGTAGAGTATGTGCCATTCGAGGAGTGTTCAAGGGACGAGCGGCCGAATGGTACGTACAATGCCATGATCGCAAGGACCCATGTTTGAAAACTGTTCGGGCCTTTCTGCAAGCAATCCGAAATCGTTTCCGTGATCCTTTGGAGAGGATAAAAGCTAAGGAGGCATTGCGCAGCTTGGTTCAGGGCCCCCGATCTGTGACGGAGTCTGCGGAGGAGTTTATGAGTTTGGCGGGGAAGGTCGCTGAGTGGTCCCAGGCAACGCTGCTAGAACTTTTGAAAGATGGTCTGCGGCGGGAGATCCTGGAATGGTGTTTACATCGAGATGATCTGGGTGACGTTGACGGATGGATCCAGCTAGCCGGCAGTGTGGAGGGGATCTTGGCCCAGGTGCAATGTCGAAAGTTCCGGTTGGCGAGGTCCAGAGGCCCAGGACGCAACTTTGGAGAAGGACGGTTCCGGGGAGGAGAGGCCAGGCGTGGTGGCAGTGATGGACGTTCCAGTGTTATGAAAAAACCTGTGATGGGAAGGGGCCTCTGTTTCATTTGTTCCCAACCAGGTCATTTTGCATCCCAGTGCCGGCAGAAGCAGATGCCGGATCAGAAAAAAGTAGCTTCAGCTAAAGCGGTTGTAGGCGACAATATGGACTCAAAGAGTGTTGGGGTGAGTGCCCCAAGTGTACAGTGTTCATTGGGATTGTATAAAGGAGGGGAGGTGATAGAGAAACAGGCATTGATTGATTGTGGGTGCTCAGAAAACATCATGTCGCCAAAGTTGGTAGATAGTTTAGGGAGAAACTAAAAATTTACCAGTGCCGGTGATCTTTACTCAGTTAGATGGGTCTTCTATTGGTGGGGCCGTCTCTTTTGGGCACTAAAGATTTAAAAGGTCGGGTGGGGCCTTGGGAAGGTAATATAGACTTTGTGGTAGCACCAATTAAGGGCCATGAGGTTGTATTAGGATTGCCATGGCTAGAGCAGGCTAACCCCAAAATTGATTGGAGGACTGGGATTTTGCAATGTGAACCGAATATGGAAAAAAAGGATTTGTTTAAGTTGCAGGGAGTGCCCGAGGAATATTGGGATTATGCGGATGTGTTTAACCCTATATTAGCCCAAAGTCTTCCCCTTTCCGTAATGTTCAATGCCGGGTGGAGGTTAAGGGGATAGTGTAGCACCCATGGGTCCGCCCGGGCCACGGGGGAGGGGTAATGCACCGGGGGTCCCGTTGGCATTGGGACCCGCACAGGCTGAAAGGGATTCGGAGGATGAGTTGGAAGGCCCAGAGCAAGATTGGTCAGCTGTGCCTTTGCCCAGTCCACCGCCAGAGAGTTTAGCCTGGGATTTCGAATGGGAGCATTCTCCCGGGAAGGAGCGGACCAGGTGGAGATGGGAGGCAGTGAAGCAGATAGCGGAGATAGTTATGAATTCCCAAATGGCCGAGGTTCCCAGGAGCTGGCCGAGCAGCAGATGGAGGCTAGCGGATGGGAAACTTCGGGAGGCTGCTTCTCAGGAAGATAGCGATACTAGGCTGGAAGAGCGGGGCCGTTCTCATAACAGGCGCAGGGACATAGAGGAGGGCAGGAGGAGCTGGCATCTGTCCCTAGACCGTCACCGTTCGGAAAGTAGAGACTGGAGGCGCGGGCCCTAGATCGTCGGGGGTCCCGGCCGAGGGATTAAGTACGGCCCCGTGGGAACTGATCCTCAGTTCTCCGGCCACGTCTATACTGAATAGGCGCGAAGCGGAGTGGGACCACAAGTAACAGTGGTCATCAAGTCTTGCCTTGCCTTTGCCTTGTTTCCTGAGCCGCAGTGGTTTGCGGCACCTTGCCCTGGTTCCTGATTCGCATTGGATTGCGAAACCTTGTCCTGTTTCCTGATCCGCATTGGTTTGCGGAGCCTTGCCTCGCTTCAAGCTATTTGCCATTATACTTTGGACTATTGACTTTATACTTTGAACACTTGCATTTATTGGACTATATACCTTTTGGATTGTTTTTATACTCAATAAAGTAGTTAGCCTTTGCTACGTCTCCGTGTGTGTGTTAAAGGGGCAGTTCTAAGTCGGCGTTTGTGACAGTTGGCCGGAGAACTCTTCGAACCCCTTTCGCACCACACGGACGTACCAGGAACCGCAGGCAGCGCACCCAGGCTCCCATCGTCCCCACTGCTGCCATGGCTAATCTGACCGATGCCCAGGTGCAAGAGATGCAACGAGAATTGGGTGAGCTGCGGACCCGGGCCGGACGGCACCGGGGGTGAGCCCACCCGGCCGCTTCAATGGCAATCCGGCCCAGGTGGAGGTTTTTGTTTGCCAAGTGGAACTTTATTTGGAGCAACGCCCCAACGAAGTTCGCCAACGATCGAGCCAAGGTGGTTTTTGTTTTCAATCTGCTGGACGGGTCTGCGGCAACGGCCACCGCATTGATCCGGGCGCAGTCCCCATACCAACACGCTGCAGGCTTTCCTGGATGCGATCAGGGAAACATGGGGGGCCCGGTGAATGAGGAACTGGCTGAGAGGGATCTGGCCCGGCTGACGTGTAAGGATATCTCTCCTGTCCCAGTACATCTCCCGCTCGAGTTCTGGCTTCCCAGACGCAGTGGGGTCTGCCGTCGCTGCGGTATCACTACATTGCGGGACTGCCGTCGGAACTGCAACAGGAGATGATAAAACATCCGCGGCCCGCGGATCTGGAGGCTGCCATCACCTTGAGCCTTCGGATGGAAGCGGGACTGCAGACCAGGAGGCGGTGGGACAAGGGCGTGATGGAGAAACCAGTGGCACGGAAGGAAGGGGCTGGACAGTTTCAACCCCGGCAATTGCCAGTGCCGGCAGGCCCGGATGACCCGGAGCCCATGCAGTTGGGTACAGTTCGCCCCAAAGGTAGACCAAGCGGAGAAGGCACGGCGTCAGCGCCTCAACTTGTGCTGGTACTGCGGGGGCTGGACATTTTTCTAAGGAGTGCCCCAGAAACCGCGTGGCAAGACCCCTCGAGCCTCTGCCGCCTCGGAGGGGCCCCAGAGGCCGAAGAAGCCATTCAGGCGACGGGGAAGGGACCGGCCGGGTGTAAGAGGGTTCGCTCACTCGGCCGCCGTCGCTAACCTCCCCCCTGAACCCAAGACTGGACAATTGTTCCTTGTAATGGTCAGTTTGTGGTCGCCCGAGAAGGGGCCGATGATGGTCCACGCCATGATAGACTCGGGGCCACCAACAACTTCATCGATGCGGACTATGCCAAGTCTGCCGGATTAAATTTTCTTGATCTCCAAGAGCCCAAGGGCGCCCAAACCATTGATGGGAGAGTCCTGAAAACAGGGGCTGTAACTCAGTATACGGCTCCTACCAGGATGTGGACTAGCTCCCATAAAGAGGACATTTCTTTCCTTGTGACCAAGCTCCCAGATTTCCCCATTGTCCTGGGCATTGTGTGGCTCGCGCTCCACGACCCCCAGATCTCCTGGGCTAAGAGGCAGCTAATTTTTTCCTCGGACCATTGCCAGGGCCACTGCATGACGGCCCGGGCGTGCCTGGCCCAAGAAGTGGAGAATGTGGCCACCCTGCCCAAGAAGTATGCCGGATTTTGGGATGTCTTCAGTGAGAAGGAGGCGGAACGCTTGCCTCCGCACCGGCCCTATGACTGTGCCATTGAACTGCAACCGGGGCCCCGATCCCGCGGGAAGACTCTACCCTCTCTCGGAACCAGAGCAACAGGCTCTCCGAGATTTCCTGGATGAGAACCTGCGGAAGGGGTTCATTCGCCCTCCCAATCCCCGGCTGGGGCCCGATTCTTTTCGTCAAGAAGAAATCGGGGAGTTGCGGCTGTGCAATGACTACAGGGAACTCAACAAGATCACGATCCGAATCGCTATCCCCTGCCCTTGATCCCCGAGCTCTTGGAGCGGATGCGGGAGCTAAGGTGTTCACTAAACTGGACCTGAGGGGGCTTACAACCTTGTCCGGATTCGCCAGGGTGATGAATGGAAGACGGCCTTCCAGACCAAGTCCCCCTGCTAGCAAAAAAGACATTCAAAGATTCCTGGGCTTTGCCAACTACTACAGAAAGTTCATTCCTGACTTTGCCAAGTGGGCTGATCCGATCACCCAGTGTTTGCGGGGAAAGGTGCCGTTCCGGTGGACTCCGGAGGCCGATGTGGGGTTTCGCAAATTGAAGCAGCTGTTCACCACCCAGCCGCTTTTGCAGCACCCCAACCCCCGCACCCCTTTCATCGTCCAGGCCGATGCTTCGGATGTGGCGGTGGGAGCGATCCTGCTACAGCCGCAGGGGACGGACTTGTTGCCCTGTGCCTACTATTCCCGGCAGCTGACGGCCCCGGAAAAGAACTACACCATTTGGGAGAAGGAACTGTTGGCCATCAAGGTGGCTTTCGAGGTCTGGAGACACCTGCTTGAAGGGGCCAAGTTCCCGGTGGAGGTTCACACCGACCACCGGAACTTGGAGCATCTGAAGTCCCAGCGCAAATTGAACCAGAGGCAACAGAGATGGTCCCTGTTCTTTGAGCGATTCATTTCCGCATTCACTATGTGACCCCCAAGCAGACCAAGCAAGCTGATGCGCTGTCCCGAAAGCCGGAGTATGTTCGTGAGGGCGACGGGCCGTCCGAGGCCCGGTTGCTTAAAGCGGAGAACTTTGCGGCTGCTCGGGCGCGTCCTGTCAACCTCCGGTGGCTCCGCCAGCCCCTGGCGACAAGAGACCCTTGAGTGTGCGGGTCCAGGCTCGCCAGCGGACCGACCCGTGGGTGCAGGAGCACTGACCAAGGGGCCTCCGGCCCGTTTCAGGTAAAGAATGGGGTACTTTACCACCGGGACTCTGTCTATGTCCCCTGGGCCCGAGCGGGAGGACATTCTCAAGCTTTGCCACGATAGCCGGGCCGCAGGCCATTTTGGGCTTTTCAAGACTCTCCAACTGGTCCTACGGGACTTTTGGTGGCTTAAAAAGCGGAGGGATGTGGAGGACTATGTGGGATCCTGCCCTGTGTGTCATCGGGCTAAGAACCAGGGGGGCAAGCCGGCTGGTTTGCTCCAGCCGCTTCCGACCCCCCTCTGCCCCTTGGAAGATGATTTCGGCTGATTTCATCACTGACCTCCCCAAGTCCAAGGGCTTCACCACGATACTGGTCGTGGTGGACTGTTTCACCAAGATGGGTCACTTCATCCCCTGTGTGGGGGTGCCTACCGCCAAAGAGACTGCTGATATGTTTGTGCAACATGTGTTTCGGCTGCATGGACTTCCACAGAGCCTGGTGACTGACCGGGGCACCCAATTCACTTCCCAGTTCTGGAAGGCCGTCCAGAAGTTGCTGGGGATTGATGTGCGGATGTCCACGGCTCATCACCCGCAGACCGATGGCCAGACCGAAAGGGTCAATGCCACCTTGAGCAGTATCTGCGCTGCTATGTCAACTATCAGCAAAACAATTGGGCGTCCCTGTTGTCCTTGGCAGAGTTTGCTTACAACAATGCGACGCAGGAATCCATCAAAGAGACTCCTTTCTTTGCCAACTACGGACACCACCCTCGGTTCTACCCGCCGGTGGACCCGTCCGCGGATGTTTCCGAGGCTAAGGATTGGCTTCGAGAGCTCACTGCACTCCAAGACTTGCTACGTACTCAATTGACCAGGAGAAAGCTGACTACAAGCGGATGGCTGATCGGGCGGCGCCAGGAGGGCCCTGACATCCTTGTGGGGGATAAAGTTTGGCTGTCCACCAAGAATTTGCCCACGCAGCGACCCACCCGCAAGCTGGACGCGAGATTTTTGGGTCCCTACAAGGTTTTGGAGAAGGTGGGGCCTGTTTCCTTCAAACTACAACTCCCAGCGGACATGAAACTCCACCCGGTGTTTCATCGCTCGCTGTTCGCCCGGGCGAGGGGGTGCGGCCTGACGTGACGCAGCCGCCTCCCTCCCTGTGATGCGGGAGGGCGGGAGGAGGTCGAGGTGCAGGACATCTTGGATGCCCGCCTCCGCTACAGGAAGTTGGAGTACTTCATTGACTGGAAGGGGTTTGGCCCGGAAGAACGTGCTTGGGTCAAGGCTCGAGATGTTCACGCCCCGGAGTTGGTGGCTCGCTTCCACCGCAACTACCCTGACAAGCCCAAGCCCCGGGGGCGGCCCAGGGGGGGCCCTGAGGGGGGGGATAGTGTAGCACCCATGGGTCCGCCCGGGCCACGGGGGAGGGGTAATGCACCGGGGGTCCCGTTGGCATTGGGACCCGCACAGGCTGAAAGGGATTCGGAGGATGAGTTGGAAGGCCCAGAGCAAGATTGGTCAGCTGTGCCTTTGCCCAGTCCACCGCCAGAGAGTTTAGCCTGGGATTTCGAATGGGAGCATTCTCCCGGGACGGAGCGGACCAGGTGGAGATGGGAGGCAGTGAAGCAGATAGCGGATATAGTTATGAATTCCCAAATGGCCGAGGTTCCCAGGAGCTGGCCGAGCAGCAGATGGAGGCTCGCGGATGGGAAAACTCGGGGAGGCATCTTCTCAGGAAGATAGCGATACTAGGCTCGAAGAGCGGGGCCGATCTCATAACAGGCGCAGGGACATAGAGGAGGGCAGGAGGAGCTGGCATCTGTCCCTAGACCGTCACCGCTCGGAAAGTAGAGACTGGAGGCGCGGGCCCTAGATCGCCGGGGGTCCCGGCCGAGGGATTTGGCACGGCCCCGTGGGAACTGATCCTCAGTTCTCCGGCCACGTCTATACTGAATAGGCGCGAAGCGGAGTGGGACCACAAGTAACAGTGGTCATCAAGTCTTGCCTTGCCTTTGCCTTGTTTCCTGAGCCGCAGTGGTTTGCGGCACCTTGCCCTGGTTCCTGATTCGCATTGGATTGCGAAACCTTGTCCTGTTTCCTGATCCGCATTGGTTTGCGGAGCCTTGCCTCGCTTCAAGCTATTTGCCATTATACTTTGGACTATTGACTTTATACTTTGAACACTTGCATTTATTGACTATATACCTTTTGGATTGTTTTTATACTCAATAAAGTAGTTAGCCTTTGCTACGTCTCCGTGTGTGTGTTAAAGGGGCAGTTCTAAGTCGGCGTTTGTGACATGAGTAAGTGTGAGTTTGGAAGGAGTCAGATTGATTTTTTGGGTTACCGGATTAGCGAGAGTGGCGTGGCTATGGATTCGACTAAAGTGGAGGATGTGTTGAGCTGGGAAGCTCCACAAACCCATAGGCAATTGCAGGCTTTCCTGGGTTTGGCAAATTTCTATCGCACTTTCATCCCTGCATTTGTGACGATAACTCTTCCTCTTACAGAGTTGTTAAAGACTAAGGGGAAGGGGGAGTCTAAGAGGACTAGGTCTCCGGGCTCTAAGTTAGGGTGGACGGATGAGTGTCAGGAAGCTTTTGTGAGATTGAAGAGGGCTTTCACCAGCGGCCCTTTGTTGATGCATCCTGATACGGGAAAGCCTTTCGTAGTGCAGTGTGATGCTTCGGCGTGGGCATACGGAGGAGCGTTGTTACAGAAGGATCAACAGGGGAACCTGAGACCCTGCGCATATTTTTCTAAAAAGTTTGGGGAGCAAGAAAGGAAATGGCCAGTATGGGAGAAAGAGGCTTTTGCCATGAAGAGTGCGAGGCGGACGTGGCGTCAGTTTTTGGAGGGGGCTGTTTTCCCCTTTGTGGTGCTGACTGACCATCAGAATTTACAGTATCTGAAGAATCCTCAAAAGCTATCTCCCAAATTGGTGAGATGGGCTCAATATTTTGCGCGGTTTAATTTTTCGTTGCAACATATCAAAGGAAGGGAGAATGTGGTGGCAGACGCTTTATCTCGTTATCCTCATGTGGGGGAGGATTCTTTTACTAGGTCTGAGGAGGTGTTTACCAAGGAGCAATGGGGTCTGGCAGTGCAGATGAGGTCTCAAGTGAAAAAGGAGGTAAAGAAGGAAGAAGAGGTTGTAGATGAATGGTGCTTAGAGTTGCAGAAGGGGTACGAAGGGGATGTTTGGTTGCGTAGTCATAAGGAGAAGTGTAAGTGGTTGAACGGGTTATGGCTTGTGGGGACTAAGGTGTATGTGCCTCAAGCAGTGAGGAAGAAAGTGTTAAGGCTTAATCATGTTCATAAGACTGCAGGCCATTGGGGAGTTACCAAGACTCTCTTGAATGTGAAGAAACGTTATTGGTGGCCTGGTATGAGGACAGAAGTTAAGGAGTATGTGGGAAGTTGTGAGGATTGTGCGCGAAGCAAAGTTCCCGCTGTTAAGCCACAAGGTTTGATTCAGGTAGTGGCTTCTCCGGTGCGGCCATGGACGCATGTTAGTACTGATTTTGTGGAGGAGTTGCCCTCTAGTCCCGGCTATCGTTACATATGGACAGTGTTGGATCTGTTTTCTAAACAGGCTCATTTCGTCCCTTTAAAAGGTTTGCCTTCGGCTGAAAGGTTAGCTGAATTGTATGTACAGCATGTGTATAGGCTGCACGGGTGTCCGGAGCAAGTGCTTAGTGATCGTGGGGTACAGTTTACTGCCCGGTTTTGGGAACGGTTTTTGGAGGTATTAGGGGCTGAGAGGAGGCTTACTACTGCTTACCATCCTTGCTGCAATGGGGGTGTTGAGAGAACGCAGAAATCTTTGGGAGGTTATCTGCGTATTTTCAGTAATAGGGAGCAAAATAATTGGTCGGATTTGTTGCCATATGCTGAGATGGCGTATAATAGTTCAGTGCATTCTTCTACTGGAAGGTCGCCCTTCGAAGTGGTTTACGGCCAGGATGTGGCCCCTTTGCCTCAGTTATTGGAGATAGGGAAAGAGGAGAGAAGTGATTGGAAGGTGCGAGCTCAAGATGAGTGGAAGGAAGTGATTGAAGCCCTGGGAAAAGCGCAACGGTCATATAAGCTGTTCGGAGATCGGCGAAGACAAGAGGGAGAGGTATATGCTGAGGGCGATCTAGTGTGGTTGTTTACTCAGAATTTAAAGTTGGGGTTACCCTCAAAGAAATTAAGCCCGAGACACATTGGCCCATTTAGGATCGAGCAGGTGGTGAATAGGGTTTCATATAAGCTAATTCTGCCAAAGGGGTTAGGTAAGGTTCACCCTACATTTCATTGTAGTTTATTGAAAAGGTACATGGGTCCCCTTCCTCCCAAGGATTGAATGGTATTTTGTTTCTGCAGGGGGAGGACGTGGTGGAGAAGGACATTATGTCAGAGCTGGGAAATCTGAGCTTTGAAGAAGTTCAGATTCCCATTCTGCCTTGAGGCGGTATTGACCTTTGTCCCAGTTCTGTGGGAGCTGTGCTGACCTTTGCTCCAGTTCCTGAGAGGCTGTGCTGTGTCAGTCTGGAAGTGATGCAACTTTCAGATGCCTGCTGAGTCATGGGGGAAGTGAGGTAACCTCCTCTGGACATGGACATTGGACACTGTCCTAAATATGCGGACTCAGAGACTTATGAGGTCATATCCCCTGGACTATGGGAACTGCTGACTCACCCGGATATGGTGCAACCCTCCTTGGACATTGCGTGGGCAAGGGGAGGGGGGTTGGGGTATAAAAGGTGTGTTTGGGTGGCGGGACTTTGCTTTAGCTTCACAAGTTTTGTACCTGCAATAAAATCGTGTTGGACCGTGCTACTACCTACGCGTGTTTCCTTACCGAGGTTGGAGAGTCATTACACTGAGTGTCTTCCATGAAGTATCTTCCTTTTCTTCCTTTTCTGTCTTTTGTTGTGTCTTTTCTCCCTTCCTTTCAAATGGGGTCGATATATTCTTTTTACATTACTATCATATAGTTTTTGTGTTTTCAGTATTCTGTAACTTTCATCTGATCTGTTTCTTTTATTGGCTTTCCTTTGTTTTTTGATATCAAGTAGGTCCATATTTCTTATGTCAAGTATCTTTTCCAACCAAGCTTCTTCTTCTGGTATCTCTTGTTTTTTCCACAGTTTTGCGTAACATATTCTTGCCGCTGTAGTTGATAAAAACAGGAGTTTGTCAGTATTTCTTTCTAGTTTAGTCTCTGTTATTCCTAGCAAGAATATCTCTGGTTTTAAAGGTATATTTATTTTTAGCATTTTCTGCAAAATCTCTTGTATTTTCTTCCAGTATATTTTCAATTTCTTGCATGTCCACCACATATGGAAGTATGAGCCTTCTTTCTTCCCACACTTCCAACATTTTATATTTACATATTTTATAACAGTTTCCTAATTTCTGTGCCATCTATATGACATTTTTATCCAATTTTATTTTAGATCTGTTGCATACGTATATTTCAATTTTTGATTCCATATTTCCACCCATTCCTCTTTCTTTCTTTTTCTTCCTATATTTTCTTTCCATCTTTTCATGTATTCTTTATCTTTGTTTATCCCGATACACCAATACAATATTTTTTGTAGATCTTTGTCATTATCTTCTGGTCTGATTGTATAATCATGTCCCAAAAATATTTTTGTTCTTCGAAGCCCAATTTTTGAAAACATTCTTTTATTTGTTGATATTAGTACCATGAAATTCTGTCGTTGATTATTTTCATCTCCTGTTCTGTTTTCAATATTGTCAATCTTCTTTCAATAAATCCTTGTACTTAGGCCACTTGTTCCATCCTAATACTCTCCTTTGCATGGCTTCTAATAGTGAGACCCACAAGGGCATTCTTTCACATAGTTTCTTTTTATATTTTTTCCAAGTTTTATATACAGTCGATCTCACAAAATGATTTCTGATTTTTTTTTCTTTCTTTGACTCCTCATACCAAAGGTATGAATACCAACCAGCTCTCAATTCTATTACCTCCAGATTTAATTTTTTTTCTTTTTCTATTTTGGCCCAATCCTTTAGCCACATTAGTGAACATGCCTCGAAATATAATATCAGATCTGGTGCTGCTAATCCTCCTCTCTTTTTCTCATCGGTCATGTTTTAAAATTTTATTCTCAGCTCTATCTTTTGACATATATATTTCACAATGTCCATATTCCATTCTTTTAATAATTTTTGGTTTTTGATTAGTGGTACATTTTGAAATAGAAAAATCATTTTTAGTAATATTTTCATTTTTACACTTGCGATTCTTCCGAGGAGAGTTAATTTTAGATTTTTCCAATTTTCTAAGTCCTTTTTTTATCTTTTTCCACTTTTCAATATAAATATTTTGTAATAATTGATGGTTTCTCGATGTTAATGTAATCCCTAAATATTTTAGTTTTGTAACCACCAGTATTTTCCATTTTTCTTTTATCTTATCTTGTTCTTTTTTGGCATATTTTTAGTTATTGATTTTCTCTTGTCCGTATTTATTTTAAACCCTGAAATTTCACCTAATTCTTTTATTATATCTAGCCATTTTCCTAGAGTTTCATTGGGTTCTTCTATTATACAAATTATGTCGTCGAATGCCCTTAATTTGTAATCCTGTCCTTGAATTCTTGCTCCTTTCAGATTTTGCTCATCTCTTATCTTGTCCAATAATACTTCTAATATCAGTATAGATATCAGTGGAGACAATGGACATCCCTGGCTCGTACCTTTTTGTATTTCAATTGTTTCTGTCGCCTGCCCTTTTATCAATATTTTAGCTTCTTGTTTTTCGTATATAGCATTTATTATGTTCTGAAAATAAAAGCCAATGTACATCTCTTTTATCAGTCTAGAGCTAAAACAATTACTTTCTTTTGATTTTTTATTTCATAATATTCAGTTAAATCTATAATTGTTCTTACATTTTCCCTTTGATGTCTATTAGGTAGAAAGCTTGATTGTTCTTCTTTAATTCTTTGTTTAATATGTTTTGAGTATCTCTGGTATTATGTAACTGAAAAATTTATAATATAAATTTAGTAGAGAGATAGGTCTATAATTTTTTACTTTTTCTGGGTCCACATTTTCTTATTTATTGCACATAGCTTCATTTCCCCCTCAAGTTTTTGGAATCTGTTGGATTGTCTCACTTCATTAATAATATTTTTTTTCAGATATGGTGTTAGTTCATTTTGAAAGTTTTTATAATATGTTGCCAAGGGTCCATCTGGTGCTGGCGATTTATTTATTTTCAGATTACTTATAGCATTTTGAATTTCTCATTCCGATATTTCTTTATTTAGTTCTTCTCTTTGTTCTTCCAACATTCTTTGAATTTTCTGATCTCCTAGAAATTGTGATACATTTTCCTCTTTTATCTGGTCTTTCTGGTATAAGTTTTTGTAGAATTTCCTAAACTGATTTTTTTATTTCCTCCTCTTGTGTGTATGTTTTTTCATCTTCTTTCAACTTCGTCACGAATGTCACTTTTTTAATTTTCTTTAGTCTATTTTGGCATCCATCTTCCTGGTTTGTTTGCATTTGTGAAGTGGTCCTGTTTCATATATTTCAATTGAGTTGCCCTATCCTACAATTATAAATATTCTCTTTTTTATGTAATAGTTTTTAATCTTCCTGTGTCTCCTTCTTTTTTGGGTTCTTTTTAAACTTGTTTTCCTCCTTGGTAATTTCATCCATTATTTTTTCCAATTTTTTGTGTTTTTATTTTTTTTGTTTGCTTTTTTTTGAAAGGGAATAACATTTCCCAAGTATGTCAGATATAAAAGAAGATTAAAGACATGTTATAAAAAGGCAGATTAAAAGACAGGTTAAACTTACAGCTTAAAAAGCAGGTTTGGGTCTGGGGGGGGGGGGTGGCTAATAAGAGATATCAAATCACTTTTACAGCATTTCAGTTATAACACATTGCTCTAGCTGTATTCCTAGCAGGAAGTTGCCTTGCGGGGTCAGTAATTGACCGTCTAATGTTAATTGCTGCCACACAGAACTTGGCATCCGCTCCCCCCTCCCCCTCGCTCATGCCACTTGTCCTCTCTCTTTCTCTGTAGAGGCTGAGACATTTCTCTTCTGCCTGTGACATGTCCCCAAGAAAACCCAAACAAAGGGACCTTCTCTCTCCTTGTTCCCTTGAGGCTATCATTTATTTATTTATTTACTATATTTCTATACCGCCCCTCTCAGCCTGAAGGCAACTCGAGGCAGTGTACACATGGCAAGAACTGCCCACAGATAAAATACATCAGCAATTAATAAAACAACCATATAAAACACAAATTTAGCAATCAAAATTTAAAAAACACAATCTCAGCATCTCATTATTAAAATCAATTTCCATTGCATCGTCATCGTTCTTTAGGTCTCAATTTAGATAATCAGTACTTTTAAGTACTTTTAAGTAGTAAATCTTAAATTCAATCCTTTTTGCTTCAGTTTTGGGTTAGGTTAAGTAGTTTTTTTTAGGTATCTTTATTCTTTAAAGCCAAGCCTACTTTAAGGGCATGAACTTTTAAATTCAATTTACTTTCCGCTCTCTGGTATTTTGTTATTTTATATTTTGGATTTTGGATTTTCTCTGTACAGTTATATATTGTCTTTGTCTTGCGCTGTGTCACACATCTTTCCGTCTTCTCCTTCCTCTATTTTCTTCTCCCTGCCTCTACATCACCTCTCTAGCTCCTTCACAGGAGTATATTATTCCACTCTTTCTTGAATCCTCCTGTCTCTTCTCCCCTCTCTCCTCTTTCTTTTCGCTCTCAACTTATTGAAGGGGAGTCCCCCACCTCCTTCCGATCACTCCTCTCTCTTTTTGACTTACTTTTCATGTCTTTCTTCGTCTTTTCTTCAGTTTAAAAATGTGTGTGGCTGGAGATTTGCAGAGGTTTTTCCCCTCTGCGTGCTTTTTGCCACAGCCCGCCATTCCTTGGGGCCAATACTGGATCCTTTGGGGGATCCCCTTTTGAGAAGAGGACCTCCTTTTGGACAGTTGGCCGGCCCCCCTGGTTCCACAGTTCCTCTCACCTCTATCCATGAGTGGAAGGGAGTTTAACTCTACCCAGCTGCTGGCAAAGTCGGCACTCTCCCTAGAGAGATCTACGTGCCCGTCTCTCCGCCATTGTCATACACCAGAAAGTATTGTTTAGAGAATCTTAAGGCTACGGAATTAATGGAGTTATAGTCTGAAATTGTAACTTTTCCAAGCTTCAGTAAGTAAAGGTAAAGTTTTCCCCCTGACATTTAGTCTAATGGTATCTGACTCTGGGGGTTGGTGCTCATCTCCATTTCTAAGCCAAAGAGCCGCTGTTGTCTGTAGACACCTCCAAGGTCATGTGGCTGGCATGACTGCATGGAGTGCCATTAGTTTCTCGCCGAAACAGTATCTATTGATCTACTCACATTTGCATGTTTTTAAACTGCTAGGTTGGCAGAAACTGGGGCTAACAGTGGGAGCTCACTCTGCTCTCTGGATTCGAACCACCAACCTTTCGGTCAACAAGTTCAGAAGCTCAGCAGTTTAACTCGCTGTGCCACCAGGGACTCCACAAGCTTCAGTATAATCTAATATTCAAATTCATCCTAGAGGTGAAATGCACTGGAAAAATTTCATTGTGCAATATATATTTCTTGCGAGTGAAACACTATAAAGTATACACACACATCCATGGATTCAATACCCATGGTTTCACTTCCCCTGCTTCAAAAATTATCCCCCTGGAGATATTTGTGGCCATCTCTAGGTTAACCAGTGTGATTCTGTGATATGCTTCAGTTCCAAGTACAGTCAATTTTACAGTCTCCTATTAGCCACACTTTCAGGTATCACATGGGACCATGTGTGTTGGAACGTATCCTGTATTGATACATATCAACAAACATAGCCATACAGGTTGTATGGTACATAATTTTGATCACTGCAGGTTTCGCCTTAATGGGGGAAAGAATCTGATTATTGATTTTTGTAGCTGAATATTATTACTGAATCTATAAAATCTGCTCCAATTAATGTCCTATCCATGTTATTTAAAACAAAACAAACATCTATTGGACAGACATAGGAAATCATTAATTCAAAATTTAAAAAAGAACACATATTGCCATGTAGGGATAAAAATACTATTATCAAATCCCACAGAGACAAACATTTTGCTGCTATACTAAACCTTGAAAATGAGAGGCTTCACAAGTTTATGGGTATATGTATTTAGAAATTCATATGATTTTCATTACTTAGTAAGGGTGGATTTTACAGGGCCAAAAAGGCCCTGAAAGTCACAGGTCTAAAACATAATTAAACACTTATCTTTTGCATTAATGGGATGTGATGTTTTGCAATATTTATGACTCAGGGATATAGATATTAGATAACGATTTTCATGATAAATGTACACCTACAGCCAGTCAAAGCAGTGACTCACCAAGGAGCAAAAAACTCAACAACACATGACTATATATAAGCCTACAGTTTGATGGGAAACCGATATCACTTGGATAAAGACAAACAGGCATTCTGATTATAAAAAGAATAAATGTCAAATCAGATGATATACAGAGAAAAGGTTACAGTTTTCTTTATCCCAACCCTCAAAATCTCACACACACACACACTTACTTCTTCATTCAGACTTCCTGCAGCTTAGAAGAACTTTTAGAAAAGGAAGCACGACAAGTGGTAATGAGAAATAGACAAAAAGCTGAGACTGTAATATCATCAATGAGTGAAACAGATGCTACCTTGTATTCTGTTGCCACTATTTTACTAGATAATACTTATTCTATTATAGAATATTAAAATTTATTTGTTCCATCATCTGTCATAGGTGTCTAATGTGTTCACTACTTTTTGACCAACAGATTGCAGGGGAGAACAAATTTTGACATTTGTCTACAATGTACAGGAGGCTTGTCATATCCACGAATTCCACATCCACAGATTCAACCTCCGACAGCTTAAAAATGTTTCTAAAAATCCAAAAAAGCAAACCTTGATTTTGCCATTTGATATAAGGAACATTGTTTTACTGCACCATTGTATTTAATGAGACTTGAACATCCACAGATTTTGATATCCATGGGGGTCTTTCAATCAAATCCCAACAGATACCAAGGGCCCACTATGTTTGCACTTTCAACAACTGGCATGTTCACTGTAATGAGAACAGGGAGGGATTCTTTTCTGAGATGTTTTTGACTCTGTCAGAAAGATTATGTCCACTGAAAGCTGAGCTGTTAGTATGAGTTGCTGCCAGATGACATACCAGGCTTCATTTTCTATTTTGTTTCTAAAGCCACTCTAAAGGTCTGGATAGCATCATAAAGCCTGCTATATTAACTTAGCCTGCCCTACAACAGAGCTGTGAAGAAGCTGATCTGTACAGAAAGTAATCACTAGTTTTGTAAATAAATAAGAGGCAAATATGATTTCCCTGATGTGGGGAAGTATGCCTTGTAATTCTGGGTAAACATGCATCAGCTGTTTCTTAGTATAAATATTAATATAGTCAGAACTAAATTAGAAACATGAATGACATTTTATTGCATTTGACTCTCATGGTAATTAAAAAAAGAATGTAGAGAAATATGAGACCTATGCAGGAATTCAGGCTTAATATGCAAGAGCAAGATGCATGCGAAGAGTCAGAAAGCTACACATAGGTCCACCATAACCCAAGACCCCTTATGTGCTGTCTACACCCTTGTTTTTCCCAATCTTTGCAGGATCTAAAGGCAGTTTCTCTGTACAGTTTCAAAGAAGCTTTGAATGTCCTTCAGATTCATAGTGCTGAACATGTTAAGGACCAGAGAAGAGAATGGTAAATGTGATGATGTAGGTTCAGACCTACATCCATCCACCCACACTTCCATTCATCCACACTTCGTGTTCATATGTATTCAAAATGAATTCCTAAATAAATCTAGAATGTAAATGAGATCACATTTTCCATAGTTTTAAACTCTTGTTTTTATGCATTTGGCCTTCATTGTTCATCTTCTAAACCTTTTCTCCAACCCAATCAAGCTAAAATTCTAGGCAGTGACAGGTTTTCAATGAGGATGTGATTCCATGCTGGATTGTATATTGAACTTCAAAAGAGCTATTGAAAGTCCGGAAAATATGTTGGTGATAATTTTTACCTTTAAAAAGTGGAGAGGAGTCACCGGCCCACTGTCATGGGAACCATTGCTGATTCCAAGAAACCCAAGAGGCAAAGTATGAAGACACCTTGAAGGAGAAGTAGCTTAAACATCAAGTGGCAATTTTTTTTAAAAAAAAAAACAGGTTTTTTAAAGGAGGCTATTTACTGCTTATGAATGTAAATTGCTAAAATGTTCAAAACACCCCTAGATAAAGTATAGTTCTTCCATATCTAAAGAGAATCATAGGGTAGGAAGAGACCACAAGAACCACCCAGTCCAACTCCCTGCAGGAAGACACAATTAAAGCACTTTTTAACAGAGGTCATCCAACCTCTGTTTAAAAATTCCCAGAAAAAGCGACTCCACCATGCTTTGAGGGAGCAAATTCCATTGTCAAACAGTTCCTACAATCTGGATGTTTTTCCCAATGTTTAGTTGGAATGTCTTTTCCTATAGTTTAAATCATGCAGCTGCTTTGTGTCTTAGGATGGTTTGCAGAGAAAATGTTAATGCAGTGCCAGCCTATGTGCACATTGCACAGTG
Organism: Anolis apletophallus; assembly: GCA_030556195.1. NCBI lineage: Eukaryota > Metazoa > Chordata > Lepidosauria > Squamata > Anolidae > Anolis > Anolis apletophallus. Next base: position 96,683,957 of record JARBWK010000007.1, on the reverse strand, counting down.
GCTTGGATTAGAGCCGGTCTATTGTTCCACAGAAACCTTGGAACTCTGGAGGAACTCCTGACTTTTTATAATGTGGTAATGCGAGAGAATCGGATTTACCCTATATTATGGACCAAGAGTTCCTGACCATTGTTTGGACATCCAGGTTTAACTTCTAGTTGAAATCAGGGATAGGGGCCATTGTAGATAATTTCAGTCTCTGGAGCAGCAGAAAACAAACTTTCTCCCTCCTCAACATGACCTCCTTTCAAAAATTTAAACATGGCTATCATGTCACTTCTTAGGGCCCTTCCAGACAGGCCCAAAATGTAGGGTCTGTTGCACTTTTACATGAGGCATCCAAATGATGCTTCAGGCAAAATGAACAACAACACGTTCCAAAAACAAAATAGAAAGCAGGTAAATAAATAAAAATCCATTCTGAGGCCACAGGTGAGTGGCTGAAGTTAATCTTTGATTATGAGCAGGTGCTGAGTAGGAGAGAAAGATATGAGTAGTAATCTAATATGGCCCTTGGCCTTGCTGATATGGCACAACATGGAGGCATCTCAGAAACTACAGGTAGTACAGCAGCTATTTAAAACAACTGTTAGGCTGCTGATCAGAACATAATTTAAACCACATAACAGTGATTGTAAACACTGTCATGCATCAGGAAGTTATTTCCCCCACCCCAAAAGTAACATTTTCAAGCTCTGCCATTAGCTACACTGGTTGCAACCTATGACCTATGGCTAGAGAGCGCTACAAAAGATAAGTGAGCAAAGAAGAGCAGCAAGCTAAAAACTAATAAACATTTTAACTTGATCTGTTATCATAAGGTATGACAGAATTTATGAAGCTGCCTTCCACCTGGGGGCTGGTGTGATTGCTGAGAGTAATCATTTTGCAGTTGGAAATCATAATGGAAGACATAATTTTATCACATAATGTAGCAAAGATGCTTGTTCTACAAAACAAATGGAGGTTTGTAAACTATTTAATATTTTAGCCCTGTAGGTAAGGATTTGTTCTAGGTTGCCAGGACTGTTCCATCATATTTCTAAAAGCCTCTGTAACAGCTTAGAGCTCCATGTTTTCCCTCCCAGTTGCATCCTTGAAAGAAAATTGCCATTGTGAATGACTTCAGTGGTAAAATTCTTTGAGGAAAAAAATACAGTTCAGTTCCAACTATTCATTACATTCTGAGGTTTCCAAAACTGACAAACTCCCAGAACACCCATCTGTAAACATTCAGCTTCCAGATCAGTGTCTTTCTTGTTTTGTCTTTTAGTTTTAAAAACACATGTAACGTTTTCAAAATAACATCTAAGCGGAGAGATTTGGGGCGTGACATGCCAATGCAAAGTGTTCCAAATAAGCTCTAAAATAGATAATAAGCAGCAAATGATGCTTGGATAAGATATGGTGCTTGGATGATTTATGGCAGTTTAAAAAACATTGAATCATTCATTATTGACCAGTGTTGAAACTCTGAAACATTTATTTTAACTGACATATCATAATAAATTTTAAACTTTTCATAAAGACAAAGTATTTTTTATGTTTGATGAGAGCATTTGGTTTTTGAAGTAATCTTAATTTTTCTTCCAAACCATCTGAATCAGTGGTATTTGTCAAAATCTGAGAAGTTATATTACTTTCATAAGAATGCTCATTGCTGTTTGAAACAATATTGATTAAATATTAGTCCTATTTACAGAAGAAAACTGGATGCTTATTGCTTTGCGTGTGCTCAAGATTATGGATTGCCTTTCTGACAGCTTGTGATCATTGCCTGAGTTTCATATTTGAGATCCCAGCAAATCCATCTCCAGGCTTATTAAATAAGCTACAGAGAAACAGCTGATTTTATATCTAATATCATATGTAATTGACTTTGTGTCTTCAATTCAAAATAGCTCCTTAATAATTTTAGTCAACAGCTTAGCATATAGTGGCTGTGAAATAGTGTTAAGCATCATGCTTTCTGAATTTCAACCAGATTTCCTCTAAGGTACCAACATTACTCCCGTCACTAATATTACTCTAAAAGAAAAGGGAAAAATGTCTATCCATGTCAGGCTACTAGAGATAAGGATATATAAGTTTGCCAGTCTTGTTCTTATCACAGTTTCTGACAAGCATTCTCATTCCATCCCATTTATAAAAAAAGAAATGGGGAAAGAGAGAAGGATTCTAGCAACACCTTTGAGACTAATTGAGCTTTCGTGGATTTCAGTCAACTTTGTTAGATACATTGATGGTGATAATATCAAACTTGAGGTAAATCAGCAGTTACATAGTTGCGTTGGTGGGATTGGAGGCAATTTGTGATGCTGCCAGTACACTTTTAAAAGTACTATCAGATAATAGTTCTGGAGGGCTGAAAGGGATTGAAAAACATGAAAGTTCATGCTAAAATAAACCACTTGGTTTTAAAGATGCTGCTGGATTCTTACCTTCTAGAATCAGAGATTCGGGCACTATCTACACTGACACTACAGTTTGAAGCTGACTTGAGGCCATGGTGGCCACAAAATGCACATCTCAAATGCACTTTGCAACATGCAGCAAGGCACTTTAAAAAAAAATCCAAGGAAAAATGAGCTGCAGCAGATGTCAGTCAATCCCAGATCTAGGGCAAGATTGGCTATGCAAAATATGGAGCCCCTGCTGAATCACAGTAAAACAGGGGTTGCCAAAAATGCCCCGAGGGCTGGGCATCAGAGGGGTATCTGACCTCCCAGGAGAGATAATTAAGGACCTCTGCTCTTAACTTTCACTTTCCCATTTTAAATAAATCATGTATGCCCCTGGTACATTGATGCACGTTTTTGCAGGAAATGGGGGGAAACTGCACAGTAGTTTCAGGCCAGGTTCCATGTTCAATATACTCACTGTCCTGGTCTCAAAATTGTTCCAAGCATGGCAATGTAATCATCCACAGAGTGAAATTGTAACCCTGTCCACAGCTAGTTCCATGCTGCACCTTCCCACTGAAGTGGTACCTATTGATCTATTCACATTTGCATGTTTTCAAACTGTTGGGTTGGCAGAAGCTTGGGCTAACAACAGGAGCTCACTCCAGCCCATGGATATGAACCAGTGACCTTCTGGTCAGGAAGTTCAGCAGCTCAGTGGTTTAACCCACTGCACCATCATGGCCCAGCTTAGGGAGGGTTCTTTAAAATGCTCAGCCAGAGAGGTCCTGAGAGCAGTTGGGTGTCCAGGAATGTGCATCGCCAAGTCCAGAGAATTGAAGTTTGAAGATGGCAGATGCTGGGGATGCTGAAGACATGCCATAATTCCTTTTCTGAACTATGAAGAGACAGAGAGAGAGAGATTGTATCAGTCCCGGTAACTGTTAGCTAGGAGATACTGATTCATTCGGCAGCTGTCCATAAACCTCCTAGCAGCTACCTAAAATCTCTGTGGCTCACATCTATTTTATCAGAGTGACTAACATTCTCTTTCACATTCATTTTTTCATGGCCTTGGACTGGCTATGATTTCAAAATTCAGTTTATGCCTTGCAAGCTTCTTGTATCTGACTGCTGACTTCCAGGACTGGCTGATGACCACTCTTTGTTGCATCCTTCTTGTTGTTGAATAACCTGGACTGAATTAACTACTCTGCAGCTCTTGACTCGAACTATCTGATTCTTGGGGCACATGCTGATTGGAGCATAGGACAGATTCCTCTCCTCTCCCTTGTTTCCTTTTTCTGCTAAAACCTAATGCAGCTATCGTTTTGAAAACATCCTATTTATGAATCAGATTGTGGAAACGTCTACCCCACTCCTCCTAGAAATGTTTGCATATTTGGATATACATTTTCCAAAAGTGTGTATTTTTGTGTACATCTTCACCACTGGCTAACATATTTGGAACATTTCTCAAATAAATGTTTTTAAAAGTTACACATATGCAGAATTGTTTACACATCCCTCACCCACCACAAAATGCATTCCAGGCTTAACAGATGAGTGGATTGTTGAGGCAAGTGAGTTGCATTTCATTCCATTGTCAATCTTGGGAAGGCAAAGCAAAGTGCAGATTCAACTGAATTCTTCTCCAGCCCTACCTTGACTGCAGTCCTGTTGGCTAGCATAGATGTCAGCATTTGTTCAGCAGCAGGGAAAATGGCTGTGGGTATCAGAGAGAAGGGAGCGGCATAGGAAGTCCCCCCCCCAGTCAAGAAAGAAAGCTATGGTACTACCTCATGGTAACTAAAATGATTTGCCCCTATACTACCGCTGTACATGTCTTACTACCTCTTCACACAGGGCTAAATTTGGTGGCATAGGCTGATTTAGCCCTGGCCACACACTGAGCCCGCCAGCTTTCATCACATAACATCAGCATGGCTCAGTGGGTGAAGTAAGACAGAGCTGGTGCATGCTGCTGCCAGGGCAACATGGGAGGGCTCCCATGTTGCCATTGGAATACATGGGGGAAGCTGTGCACACCCCATCAGATCGCCCTTGGCCGGAGCTGGGCAATGCGGAGCATGGGGTGACAGATTCTCCACACCCCTCTACAAAATGGAGCACCTCCAACCGCCATCTGACGAGGTCATTATATTAATATAATGGAGCATAATACTGGCATAATTCAAGAATATGTTTCTGTCCTTCAATCTCTCTTTCTCTGTCTCCCCCCCCCCCCACTCCTCTCTATATATATCTCAACAGTTTTAGGTAATTTCTTCCTCTTGACTTCCCTCCCCTGATTCACCTCCCCAAGGATCTTACTAGAATGGACTAGCTCCAAATTTATGTCAAGCAAGTATATCATTTCCTGAAATGCGAAATAAGTGCTCAAACCTAATTTTGTGGTTGGGGTACATTCCTGCAACATATGAAAGTTTCATTTTGCTTTACGCAGACAGAGATATTTTGATAATGAGAAATAGTGGTGGCAGTCATGCTTCCTCTAAGGAATGACAGCAAAGAGTGTTTTACAGTTGCTCCTCCCTTGCAGGTATGGCAATCTATACATGTCAGTTTATCAAATCTTCAAACTATGAATGGAACATATGTAACTTTAATTGTCTTGGTGAATGGTCAAGGTAAATATATCCCTCCTGATTCCTCTAAATATCTTATACATGTTTCTATACATAACCAGATGTTGTTAAATCTTGCAAAGATAAGTTGGCACACAAGCCCAGGCTTGAAACTATTTATTGCTCACAGAGAGTGTAAGAGGCCAGGCCACTATTCAAGATTAATAATTGAGAGTATAGCTCAGTATCTCCCATGTTTATACTCTTAGGTCTCATTGAACATAGTGAAACCTATCTCGGATGTCATATGTATAGAATCCTTCTACAGGGGACAAAAAATACTGGTAAACCACGGGTTTTACAATGTCACATCACAAATGACACCAAGACAGATAATGGCATTTGGAACTTCCATATTTTACAAAATTTCTCCTGCCTTCCACCCAGAATAACTATTAAGGAAGAAAAGATGAAACAGCTACATAATGGCTTTTGATTGCTATCTAAAAGGACCCATAATCTCAGGATTCCTAGATGGTTTGGGGATGCTGAGATCAGGTTGGAGAAAACAGGGTTATAATCTACTACAGCATCAACATTAATTTTGGTTCATTAAGAAGATAACTTCAAAATAATGCTTGGTCAATACAACGACAATCTTTCTAAACAAAATTAAGAGTATTTCTGAGTATGGCAGATTTCCTCCCAGAGTATGTGCATAATGTTTCAAAATTTGCTGTTCAGTCTTTTCTTAGGTTAGCATTTTCTTGTGCAAATGCCTTTTCCAAGCAGTTTTTACTTTCCTCTTGAAAAATACACATATATTAAAAATGTAGATTTAAAATGATTGTCTGATGAATTTTGTCAAGAATTTATTTTCAGCAATAGTAAAAATAGGGATGTCAAGACCTATTTTCTTCATAGGAATTTCCCTTCAAGTTTATGTTCATTCATTTGAAGTTATTGAAACTTGCTGTTGCTTTAGATTCCAGGGCTTAGGCTAAAAATTTCCACATTAAGGGAGATTCCAGATTGTGTATTGAAAGTGATTGCAAAGCCACTGAAAGCATGTGTAACCTTCAGATGAACTGCTGTCTATTTTGTAGATTTTGTCAGCACCTTTTGTAAAAATATGGGCTCGCTTTGTGGAATTTGATAGACCTCTTTCATATTTACAAAGTTTAAACTATGGTGACTACTTTTGCCACTCTACTTTCTGTAATTAAAGGGCTCAAATTTGAACTGTGAAATTATACTTAAAACACGTAATTTTGCTTCTGTGTTGGCTTTCATTCCCACCCGCATCCCTCTGCAGAAGAATAGGATGGCAGTGAAAAATGAAACCCAACATCAGGGATTTCAAGGGGAATAACTAAAGATGGTGAAGCAAAATCTCTTAAGAAGAAGGCTGAAGAAAAGTGGCGTTAGTACGAATGGGATCATTAATGTGTGTTGCCTTTTGCTATTTTGTCACTGAACAAGTTTAAATATCAATTATTATTATTATTATGTCAAGAAAAAAAATCAAGATGGTTCTGCCTAAGTTGTGAGAAGACAGATTATGGATAAACTGGTTATACAGAGATAAAACAGCAAGTTTCTTCGGGTATATGGACATGTTTATGTTTGTGGCCTTATTGTCAAAAACTGATCTATTAAATTTCAATGAAGGAAACAAGGCCAGTATACTGCTTGTTAACCTATACTTAGTATCAGCTACATAGTTAAGTATAATTAATAATTCCTCCTTGCTTAACAGAAATGTGCTCGAAACACTGATCCCCAACATAATGGACCTCCTCCTCCCCATGCAGTTGATGTCTCATAGTGTAGATCAGGGCTGTCCAACTGGCGGCCTGGGGGCCGTACACGCCCCCACAGCCTGTTGGACATGGCCCCCGCTATGCCCCCGGCCGCCATTTTTTATTTTTTTAAAAAAAAATCTAAATTTTTTAATAAAAAAAATGGCGGCTGGGGAGGGGGAGGCGGGGCAGGGAGGAGGAAGAGAGCTAGCTCCTCCTCCCTGCACCGCCCCTCCATCCCCTCTCTCTGCTGAAAAGGAGCAGTAGGCGGTGCCAAGGGCAGCGTGTCACGCCAGGCCTCTGACGCGCTGCCCTTGGCGCCGCCTTCTGCTCCTTTTTTGCCGGCTCCCTCCCTAGGAAGGGCAGGGAGACGGCAAAGGAGCAGTAGGTGGTGCCAAGGGCAGCGCGTCACGCCAGGCCTCTGATGCGCTGCCCTTGGCGCCGCCTTCTGCTCCTTTTGCCGCTCCCCTCCCTAGGAAGGGCGGGGAGACGGCGAAAAAGAGCAGTAGGCGGCGCCAAGGGCAGCGCGTCACGCCAGGCCTCTGACGCACTGCCCTTGGCGCCGCCTTCTGCTCCTTTTCGCCGGCTCCCCCTCCCTAGGAAGGGTGGGGGAGAGGGCGAAAAGGAGCAGTAGGCGGCGCCAAGGGCAGCGCGTCAGAGGCCTGGCGTGACGCTGCCCTTGCGTGCCCCCCGCCCCTGCCCCCCACGCATGGCCCGCGCCCCTGCTCACTGATCACCTACGGCCCCCGAGGTGATCAGTGACACTTCTTCCGGCCCTTGGGTCGGAAGAAGTTGGACAGCACTGGTGTAGATGGTATGAGAAAGTTCCTGACAATAGTGTCACAATCATGATGGTTGCAAACACAGAACAATTACATGTGAGTAAATGTGGATAGCTGTTCTGTATCCATGATTGCTATTTAGTCATGATTCTGACACAAAATTATATTTTTTTGATCCAACTTTAATTGTCTCTTATATGTATGCTGTAAAATCTTGGCATTTGCAGTTTAGGGCCTAAATACCCTAAAGGCACCAGATCCCATCTTATCTTGGAAGCTAAACAGGGCCAGACCCAATAACTTGGATGGGAGACCACCAATAAATAGCCGATAAGGTTCAGAGGAAGAAACTGGTTGAACACACCATTCCATGCCAAAGAACAAACTGGTTGAAAATTCCTTGCCAAAGAAAACCCTATGAAATTCATGATGTCACCATAAGTCTTCAGGTGAATTGAAGGCACACAAACACAAAAATGTAGAATGTTGTGGACTCCACTTTATAGCTCCATTTCTTAAGATTGGCTCTGCATCTCATGGTACCAGAGCACAGTCTGTTCAGCACCTTACAAGTCACGGCATCTTCTGTGTGCCCAAGAGGGAGTTTTGCATCTGGTATCAGCCACTGATTGAAGTTCCAGGTTTTTACCTGACACTTTTGGACTCTCACTTGCTGAGGTGTTCCTATGAGTATCTCTGTAGACCTTAGGAAGCTGTTTCTTGATTTAAGACTTTGACATGCTGGCTGATATCTGAACAGAGGATGGGCCAGAGATGTCAATGCCTTGGTCCTTTTATTGCTGGCTGCTACTCCCCGACAGATATCAGATGGTGCAATACTGGCTAAACAGTACAATTTCTCCTGCGGTGTTGGGCATAGACATTCTGTGATAATGTGGCATGTCTCATTAAGAGCCATATCCACTGTTTTAATGTGGTGCGATGTATTCCACACTGGGCGTGCATATTCCGCAGCAGAGTAGCAAAGCGCAAGGGCAGATGTCTTCACTGTGTCTGGTTGTGATCCCCAGATTGTGCCAGTCAGCTCTCGTATGATATTATTTCTATGAACCCACTTTTTGTTTGATAGTCAAGCAGAGCTTCTTATAAGTCAGAGCATGGTCCAGAGTGACTCCCAGGTATTTGGGTATGCTGCAATGCTCCAGTGGGATTTCTCTCCAGGTAATCCTCAGGGCTTGAGATGCTTGACTGTTCTTAAGATGAAGAGCACACATCTGCATTTTAGATGGATTTGGAATCAGGTGGTTTTCAGGTATGCAGATGGTTACATAGGAAATCCTGGGACCAGTTTAAGGCCTGGGTAGTGATTACATAAATCAAAGAGAACTGATGCACATTAAAGTCTTTGTTTTGCACACTTTTGTGAGAGTTTGAAGCTAGCTTTAATTGCATTAAATGGTAAATGTAGATGGGGCCTCAGTCTCTATCCAACTTCTTGTGGCAACTGGAGATGAAATCAAATTTCATTCAGTTTAATCCTAGCCCATCCACAAGCATAAATCCTCACTTGCTGCTGCAGTCCAAACACCAAAAGCTTAATCTGTAAACCACTCCTAGATATTCTTCCAGCAAAACTGCAAAATCATACCTGTTGTGTGTTCAAGCATTCGATTACATCAGTGTGGAGAATATGGAGCATTATTCTTGCCCTTACAAAGCAAGGTTCAGTGACAGTGCCTTTCGTATACATTTACCACAACTTTCCTCTGAGAAATAGCTGTTTCCAGATGTTAACATGGAGGAGCCACCTTCTGTGATTTAAACTTCTGCAAACATGTGGTTTGAATTTTGGTAAATATTGCATGTCAGTTGGCCTTAAAAATAGATACATTTTATATTGCTCATCTGTAACAAAAAGCATTGGTCTGGCATATTTCCAGCTCAAGGGCAAGTGTCCATTTGGGGATTTATACAGAAAACAAGTGTTTCTCCTTAAATATACAATATATCAGTGAACTGTACACATGTTAAACTTTGAGTTATATTCACAGCATGATCTGCAGACAATCAACTGGGTTCTCGTGATGACTAACATGATCTGTACAAAAATGAAGGAAAAGATATATTGAGAAATATTATTTCAAACCATAAAGCACTGAAAACCATTATGTGTATTCAGACAACACATTATTTTCCTCCTGCCTTTCTCCTTAGCACTGAAGCTGTCCTTACTGAGCAAGTTTCATATTTGAGCTATTGTTATTTTTTGAAGACGCCATATATGTCTTCATTGATTAACTTCTAGATTAATCTGAATAAATAATTTCTCACCTTTGGCTGCTACTCTTATTTTGCAATATTGTTTTCTTTTTGTGTGCTGAAAGAAGAAGTGCTGGTGGTACATTGAAAGTTATATTTTATTGAATCACTATGTATCCACTGTGTATCCACTGATGTTTGGTTTCAGGGCTCCTTGTGGATACTAAAATCCATGGAGGCTCTAGCATTCAATTGTACACAATTGAATCACTATGTATCCCTGTGTATCCACTGATGTTTGGTTTCAGGGCTCCTTGTGGATACTAAAATCCATGGAGGCTCTAGCATTCAATTGTACACAATGCCATAGCAAAATGGCATCCCTCATATAAAACGGCAAAATCAAGGTTTGCTTTTTGGAATTTATTTTTGAAATATTTTCAATCTATGGATGATATCTTGTTTTATTTGTTAAATTCTTAAACTCGGTCTTTGGGGGAAGGCTTTCTCTCTGTTCCACTTTGGTGAGTATGCCGTCGCCCTGGGCCTATAGATGAGTGACTGGGATTGCTGCTAATCCTATGCCCAGGGGATAACGGATGCCTTCCTCTGAGGGAGAGAGTTATCACAAAGTCCAAGGACCAAGGTTCTTTGAAGCAATTAACAAATGTATTTCTTCCAAGTCACCAAAATGCAGGTGACTGGCTAGTGGCTAATTACAAAGTCAATGGAAATGGATGGTTGAAACAAGCTTACTCAGTCCCTCTTGCACAGCCAGTAGATGCCGGGTGGTGCTGTCTCCCCTTTTTCCTCTGGCCAGCAACTGCGAAAGTTGCAAGGCCCCAGCGGTTGGACCTCTATGGGTGAAAGTCGAGTCTTTCCTATGCAGGCCCAGTGCTAGCTGAAGGCGGCTGAAGTCCCACACGTTCGTTCAGGCCTTCCGGTATGCCTGACAGCAGTGGATGGACTCAGCTGTTGTAGTTTATTTAATTTATTTAATTAAAATGTTTGTACCCCGACCTTCTCACCTCTATAGAGGGACTCAGATCGGCTTACAGCAAAAATTCAATGCTATACAAATTAAAACCTGTTACAGCAACATTATTAAAAACCTAAACACCAAAATACATACATACAAATACATTGCCATTTAAAACAAATTCAACTCAATCTGAAAACGTGGACACTCAATTCATACTATAATCAATCACAGCCTATTCTGGGATTCTATTCTAGTTATTTAAAGGAAAATGGCAGGTCAGGGCCGAAGCACCTGAAGACTCAGCCACACATCACTGCGGCGTCAAATCCCTGGTGGTCACTGGCAAGACAGGATAGTTTCCCCCCCTTTTATATCTTTCAAATTGGAGGAAAACTATGAGGAGAAAACTGGAGGGAAAAATCTAAGATGCTGATTGGAGGAAGACTCTGTGGTGATTTTTGGAAGGAAAACCTAAGAAGATGAGCCCCTCCCACCCAAGAAGGCAGCAACCATAGGTCAAAAACTACAAAGAGGCCTTAAAACAAAAATGAGGCCTGCTAACAGTGACAAAGCCTAACAAACATACATCTCTATCTCTATCTTCTCTATCTCTATATCTCTATATTTCTATCTCTATCTCTTTTCTCTATATGTTAATAAAGCGGAATGCTTGTATGTATGTGGGTTTTTTTGTTTGATTGTTTGTGGGTTTGTGGATATGTGCCAGCGTTCTGATTGGCTCCCGGCCTCTACATTCTGACAACATGATTGGTTCCAGTGAGGGAGTATTTGCATAACGCCTATCATTGGCCAGCCAACACGAACATTCCGACACACTAAACTTTCAGAGGGGGTTAAGGCCAAGGCCTGAGGCAGTCAGGCATGGTGGCAGTTTAAGACCAAAACACTTTGCGCACCCCAACAATGAGACAACAACACCAAACTTGCCACACAGAACCCCCAAGACCCACTCTACATCCTGCTGCAGTTTGCAGGGATGACGGGATTTGAAGTACTTTAACTCACTTCCTTAGAGCATTGTGGCCCACACCAATTGGCACACAGAGGCCCAATGGCCCACTTTACAGCCTGGAGCACTTTAGGGCAGGATGGGCCACAAATGATGGGATTTGCAGTACCTTCACCCAATTCACTTCCCACAGAAAACTGAAATCCCTACAAATCACAGACCACGCCCAAAATTGACAGTAAGGCTTCATTAACTTGATTTTCCTGACTAGGCCTCACTTAATGGGATGCTGTTTAAGGTCTGAATTGACAGTGAGGCTTCATTAACTTGATTTTCCTGACTAGGCCTCAGATCATGGGACATTGTGTATGGCCTAAATTGACAGTAAGGCTTCATTAACTTGATTTTCCTGAGTAGGCCTCACCTCATGGGACATTGTGTATGGCCTGAATTGACAGTAAGGCTTCATTAACTTGATTTTCCTGACTAGGCCTCACCTCATGGGACATTGTGTATGGCCTGAATTGACAGTAACCTACCTTGGCACACAGAGCCCCTATGACCCACGCTACATTCTACTGCAGTTTGGAGGAGGGTGGACCATGGATGGTGAGATTTGATGTACCTCCATGGATTATGGGATTTGTAATACTTTCAAATCCTTCATTCCCCACAGACCACTGTGGCCCAGAACCAAGACTGATACAGACCAAACTTGGCACACAGAGCCCCCATGACCCACTCTCCATCCGACTGCAGTTTAGAGGAGGGCGCAGCATGGATGATGGGATTTCAAGTATCTCCACTCACTTCCCAAGCCCGCTGTGACCCTCATCCAGTGACTGATCAGGGCCAAACTTGGCACACAAAGCCCCCATGACCCACTTTACATCCTGCTGCATTTTGGAGGAGGGTGGACCATGGATGATGGGACTTGAAGTACCTTTACAAATTTCCCAAGACTGCTGCGACCCTCATCCAATGACTGATCAAGACCAAACTTGGCACACCGAGCCCCCATGACCCACTCTACATCCTGGTGCAGTTTGGAGGAGGGTGGACCATGGATGATGGGACTTGAAGTTCATCCACTCACTTCACAAGACTGCTGCCAATCTCATCCAATGATTGATCAAGACCAAACTTGGGACACAGAGCCCCCATGAGTCATTCTACATCCTGGTGCAGTATTGAGGAGGATGGACCACAGATGATGGGACTTGGAGTACCTCCACTCACTTTCCAAGAATGCTGTGACCCTCATCCAATAACAGATCAAGATCAAATTTGGCACACAGAACCCCCATTACCCACTCTACATCTGGTGCAATTTGGAGGAGTATAGACCATGGAGTCTGGGACTTGAAGTACCTTCACTCACTTTTTGAGACCACTGCAAGCCACATAAACAACTGATAAAGACCAACCCTGCCACACAATGCCTTTCTCAAATAACCCGGGCAAGGCCGGGTCTCCAAGCTAGTAGGCTATAAATGCACATCTTTAGTACAAACAGGCCAAGCCTAACTGGGCCGTAACAGTGAGGATGAGGAAGAGAGCCTTCTCAGTGGCCAACTCCAATTTGTAAATACCCTCAAATGGGAGGCTCAGGCCCCACATAATCCAGTTTCAGAATGCAGTTTAACTGCATTGAACTGAATTATATGACAGTGTTGACTCATATAGTCCAGTTCAATGCAGTTAATCTGCATTCTGAAACTGGATCATGTGGCAGTGTAGATGGGGTCTCCATTGATCCCCTGTTACTCTCGTTTCACCAACAATGACAAATATTTTTATTTAGGCAGGACTTTGACTTTTAAGTGACAGAAGGACCCTTTTAATGCGTTGATTATCCTTTTGTCGTTTTACATTATTTTAATGGCATTATAAGCATTAGAAGATTGTGTTCTAACAGAACACCTTGTTTAATTTTAAAAAATTGTATTAAACAAGTTTTAGGGCACTTTGTTTTTTACTTGATGTGAACTGCCGTGGACTTCATGCCAGGAGAAAGATAAGATATAAACAAAGCTAACAAAACAAAAATCTAACAAGCTAATTAATTGTACCTGCTTTTATCACTAATTCTGGGTGCTTCCACACAGCCCTTTATCCTAGGAGCATTCACGTTTAAAAAACATGGATGTTCCTGGGCCCCTATCCACACGCACCCCAGAAAGCAGGTGGATGTCAAAATATTATCCCAGAACTTTCTGGGAGAACACCTGGATACTCTAACCCTTTCCTCAAAAGCCCCCCAAAGCACAGTAAAAAAAAACAAAAGAACCCCTATCTACACACACCCCAGAAAGGAGGTTGGTGTTCTCACAGTTTTCCAGGCTAATTTAGCCTGGAAAACTGTGGGACTACTGTCTGGACTGCAGTCCAGACACCAAAAGTAATGGGTTTATCCTGCACCTTCCAAAAAGGTGAGGAATAAACACACAAACAAATTAATTCACCACAAACCAGGGCTTTCCTGGTCTAGGACCTCATCTGGACAGCCCATTTTTTATTGCAGTAACTCCTGTGTTAAAGGGGCTCTCTGGATGCACCCTCACTGTGGGACCTTCCACATTATCTGAGCGTGGACTCTGATAACTCATTTCTAAGCAGATATTGTGGTATTTTCTGCCTTGATATTCTGGGATATAGGGCTGTGTGGAAGGGCCCCAAGATTACATTTAGTTCAAGAAAGATGAATTGCAGTAAACAATTAGTACTGCTACATTCCTTATTCCAATGTCATACCTGTCTTACACCAAGTATAAAAATAAATAAGAGCCAAATTTATTGGTAGGTTACATACCTGTGACCATCTTTCTTCGAGTGGAGCCCTGTGAATACACACTTATGAAGTCTGCGCGCCAAGTGCAGGCCCAACGGAAACTTTCCAATTTGAATTTTTCAAGTTTTGGCGGTAGCTCCGCCCAGCCCTCCCCGAGGGCATAAAAGGCGCCCTCTGTGCGCCAACCGCATTCCTACGTCACTAGGGCAATGAGGAAGGGGAGGCTGTTGAAGTGGGGAAGGCCGGGCGGGTTAGTGTGTATTCACAGGGCTCCACTCGAAGAAAGATGGTCACAGGTATGTAACCTACCATTTTTCTTCGTGGGCCCTGTGAATCCACACTTATGAAGAGTTAGCAAGCTAAGGTCCCGGAGGCGGGAATCAACAGACTCACCAAAGTTAGGACCAAAGACAATTTATTGTCACAATCCCGAAGGAACGAGGGGAGAAAAACCCAACCGGGGAAAAACTCCCAACCTGAGAACAGGGGTGCAACACGCACCAACATTGTGGACCCAAGTGCCTCACCATACATAAACAGGATAGTGCATAGAAAAGTGGTGCAACAAGCACCATTCATGTCAGGCTCGCAGGCCTCACAGTATGTAAACAGAACTAACACAGAAAGTGCAGTGCAACAAGCACCATTCATGTCAGCCACACAGGCCTCACATTGTGAGACTAAATAAGGCACATGGGGAGCAAGGTGCAACAAGCACCATTCATGTCAGGCTCGCAGGCCTCACGGTATGTAAATAGAAAAACATACGGAAAAGTGCAGTGCAACAAGCACTATTCATGCCAGGCACGCAGGCCTCACATTTCTGTTCAGCCAAGAAGGCAGGCAGCGGAGGGTACGTGTACCCCCAGGCTACACGGAAGCCGAGGTTAGAATTGCCTTCCCAAAGGCCGTGCCCATGGTGTCCCTGGTGTCCATTCTATAGTGTGACACGAAGGTAAGCGGGTTCGCCCAAATGGCCGCCCTGCAGATGGCATCTAAAGGAATGCCCTGTAAGAAGGCTGTAGACGCTGCCATGGCTCTCGTCGATCGTCCCTTGACATGGGGCGGAGGCGGTTGTTGAGCGATCTGGTAACAGAGTTCGACTAAGGAGGCAACCCAGTTCGAAAGTCTCTGCGCCGAGATTGGTAAGCCCAGCTTGTCGGAGGCATACGAAACGAAAAGTCTCATTGACCTACGAAAGCCGGCTGTCCTGTCCCTGTAGACCATCAATGCCCTCCTAACATCGAGGGTGTGTAAGACCTGTCCTGCCGGTGACACCGGTGACTGGGCAAGAGAGGGCAGCACAATGTCCTCGTTGATATGGAACGATGAGACCAACTTGGGTAGGAAAGTGACATCGGGTCTCAGCACCGCCCTATCTGCCAGAAAGAGGAGATAGGGTTCGTCAACTCGCCGTGCTGCCAGTTCTGACGGGCGACGTGCTGATGTGATGGCGACCAGGAAGGCCACCTTCCAAGACAGAAGACGAAGGTCGATCATAGACAAGGGTTCGAAGGGCGGCGACATTAGGCCCTTCAGCACCAGGTCGAGGCTCCATCCCGGGGTTGGTGGATGCACCGGAGGGCGGAGGTTGTTATAGCCCTTGAGGAACCTCTTCACCAGTGGGGACTGGAACATCGATGGGCCGCCCCGTTGTTGGCTGTGAGCCTGGAAGTTTCAAAGAGGACATCGACAGCTTGCGCTGGGGTGAAGACCATGCAGCATCCCGTTGAGCCTGGAAGTTTGCGTTGTGGCAGGCTTGTTGTGGCAGGCCGCTAGAATGGACACCACTCCCAGGGAGAGGCCAGCTAAGGATGGATCCTCCAGGCCGTGAGGTGCAGGGACAGCAGGTCTGGATGCAAGAGCAGGCCGTCCTCTCTCGTCAGCAGGTCCGGTCGGCTCGGGAGATGGCGACAGCGCCCCTCCGATATGAGTAGGAGGGTGGGGAACCAGACCTGTCTCGGCCAGTACGGGGCAATCAAGATGCAGTTGACTTGGGATGACCCGCAGCAGTAGCGGGATCGGCGGGAAGATGTAGAAAAAGCCGTCTGTCCAGTCGATCAGAAAGGCATCCCCGAGGCACCCGGGGTGAGACTCCGGGTCCAGTCGGGCCCCGTATCGAGGGAGTTGGTTGTTGTCCGGTGCCGCGAAGAGGTCGACATCCGGAACTCCCCACTCTAGAAACAGACGGTGAAGCTCCTCCGGGTGAATCATCCATTCGTGTGACGACCAGCACGTCCGGCTCAGTGTGTTCGCCTGGGTGTTCTGGTCTCCTGGAAAATGGATTGCTTTGAGGAGGGTTTGGTGAAGAACGCACCACTCCCACAAGGCTAGGGAGAGAGCGAGGAGCTTCCTCGACCCGGTGCCTCCCTGCTTGTTCACATAGTACATGGCCACTTTGTTGTTTGTCCTGACCAGTACTGTCCTGTTGGAAACCAGAGGGGCGAAGGATCGAAGAGCCTTGAAAATGGCCAGCAACTCCAGATAGTTGATATGGTGGAGCTTCTCGATGTCCGACCATTGATCGTGTATCGAGAAGGTCCCGGTGTGGGCTCCCCAGGCCGATAGCGAGGCGTCCATCGTGAGAGTGATGGATGGGGTCTGCGAGTGAAAGGGAACCCCGACACAAACATTGTGGTGGTCCTTCCACCAGGCCAGGGAGTCTCGGACTGATTTTGACATTGCGAGGAGCTTTGAGTAGTGATCTCGAGCCGGGCTGAAGTGGTCGAGAAACCATCTTTGAAGGGGGCGAAAGCGCAATCGGGCAAATGGCGTCACCACAACTGTCGAGGCCATTTGTCCCAAGAGAACTTGGATCTCCTTCGCCGTGACCATCGGTCGTTCTTGACAGATCACAATCTCTCTCCTGAGCGCCTGGAACCGAATATCCGGTAGATAGGCGATCTGCTCCCTCGAGTCGAACATCGTGCCGATGAACTTGATACAAGTCGTCGGCTCGGGTTGGGACTTCTCTGTGTTGAGGCAGAGGCTGAGGGAGGAGAGCAGGCGTAGCATAGTCGACAACTGATGTAGTAGGAGGTCCGGCGACTGAGCTGCCAGCAGCCAGTCGTCCAGATATGGAAAAATCCGGATTTTCTGTCTCCAGAGGTGTGCGGCCACCACCGACATACACTTCGAGAATGTCCTGGGTGCGGTGCCGAGGCCGAACGGGAGGACATTGAAGTGGTACGTCTGTCCATTGATCTTGAAAGCGAGGAAGCGTCGATGCGTCGGTCTCACCGATACATGGAAAT
This sequence comes from Anolis apletophallus, assembly GCA_030556195.1. Classification (NCBI taxonomy): domain Eukaryota; kingdom Metazoa; phylum Chordata; class Lepidosauria; order Squamata; family Anolidae; genus Anolis; species Anolis apletophallus. The sequence continues at coordinate 96,666,166 of JARBWK010000007.1, read as the reverse complement.
ACGCATCCTTCAAGTCTATGGAGACAAATCGGTCCTGGGCCTGTAGGAGAGGGAGGGTGGACGACACCGTCACCATCCTGAACTTCCGGGGCAAAATGAACTCGTTTAAGTCCCTTAAGTCCAGGATGGGTCGCAGAGTACCGTCGGGCTTTGGTACCGTGAAGTACCTGGAGAAGAAAGCCCGGCCGTCCTGACACGCCGGGGATGGAGAAATTGCTCCCTTCTGTAATAGTGTGCCGACCTCCTTCAAGATTGCTTGGGACGGCTCTGTCTCGACGATTCGCCCCGTTGGCGGCAACTCGTCGAACTCTAAGGCATAACCGTCTTCCACAACTTTGAGCACCCACGCATCGGAGGTGATGCGTCGCCAGGCATCGATGAAGTTCGCCAGGCGACCTCCAAATGGTGGGTCGGATGGTTGAGGTCGACAAGGGGAGGGCGGCATGTAGACGGCAGTGGTATCTTGCGAGGAGACGGTGGCGTCCAGCGCCCCATCAAACCCGACGCCGGGATTGCCCGTTGCCAGATGTCTGACGAGCGCGGGGGCGCTGGTTTCTCAGGCGGTTAGGTTGCTGCTGTTGTTGTTGCTGCTGCTGGCGAGGCTGAGACTGCTGCGGTGGGACATACGGCCGTGGTCCTTGCCTATACGGGAAAGAACGTTGCTGATAGCGGGGTCGTTGATGAGACCACCTAGGCCTGGACTGTTGAGGGTTGTCCAGCTTGGCCGTCAGGAGTTTAAAGTCATGGTTGGTCTTTAACTTCTCGTCGGTGCCAGCGTTGAAGAGGCCCTGTGCATCGAAGGGGAGGTCTTCGATGACCTGACGAGAAGTTGAAGAAAGTCCCGATGACTTTAGCCAGGCGTGGCGGCGAATGGTGATGGCATGAGCAAGGTGTTTTCCCGCCGTATCGGCTGCGTGTCTGGCCATCAGGATTTGGTGGTGCGCCAGAGAAATTGCCTCCTGCATAAAGGTCGAGAGGGCCGACTGCTGCTCCGCCGAGAGAGATTGGAAGAACGGCGCCGAGTTTTCGCAAAGTACCTCTTGGTAAGCGCCCATGCAGGCCCCGTAATTGGCCATCTTGGTGAGTAAGAGGCCGCTAGAATAGATCTTGCGGCCCACTGCATCAAAGCGTTTTCCCTCCCGGTCGGCCGGCGTGGACGCCTCTCTCCCGGACGACTGTGCTGACTTGACAATGAGGGAGTTGGGAGCCGGATGGTTCTTCAGCCATTCCTTTTCTTCCTCATCCGTACGGTACCAAGGCTCAATGCGCTTGGCCGTTGGCGGGATGGAAGATGGTGTCTTCCACGAAGCTCGGAGAACTTCTTCCAGGGTCTCTAAGAGTGGGAGTTGAGGCATCTGAGACTCCTGCGGCTGGACCCTGCTAAAGACCGGGCAGGTAGAGGCCTTAGCGGTCTTCTTGATCGGTATGCCCAGGGCGACTGCCATTCGAGTCATCTGGTCGCCGAATGCCCGTATGCTATCGGTCGGAGAGGACGGGTCGGGATCGCAGGCCTCGATCGAGGGGGTACAGTCCATGCCCAGGGAGAGGACAGACCCAGAGACAACAGATCTGGGTGGGTCGTCATCCTCGATCTCGCCTTCCGAACAAGATGGCTCAGCCACTTCGGTCGAAGCTGGGAGCGGGGCCATTATGGTGGTGCTCGTCGAGCCGGTCGTTGCCGGAGGGGCGATGGACACTGTTGACAGGGCGGGTCGCTTTGTCGCTGGTGCCTCTGCGAGCCTCATGGTCTGCTGACCCTTTTCCGGTGTAGCTGCTATGAACAGCTGTCGCACCGACGACTGCCCTGGGGGGATCTTGACCACAGTTTGTGCAGAGTCCCCTGGAGACGGGTGTCGCTCTTCAATCCGCACGGTCGAGCTCTCCACAGCGAGGGGACCAGCAGGGGACGTGGATCTTGAAGAGGCACCCGACGTGGCAGCTCTGGAAGAGGTTGAGGAGGACACGACTCTCTTCCTCTTTGGAGAGGGTGGTCGTGAAGCAGCCAAATGGAGGGTCTTCCCAGGAGTTGGCGGGATCGCCTGGGTTTTCACCCGCTGCGCCTCCTCGCTCGACCTCTTGAAAGCGATTTGCATGGCCTTCGAAGAGGGAGCCACTGAGACCGCTGATCTCTGGGAGAAGCCCGAGGTGACCGACGTCGTCAACGGTCGACGGGAGCGGACCAGTTGTACGGTCTCGGTGGTCACCGTGCAGGGTCTTATTGTCGAAGTCTTCGACGTAGTCGACTTCGATGCTGTGTGCTTCACCTTCTCCAGCCGTTTCTTCCCAGCCGGGAGAGCGGTTGCTGAAGGGACCGTGGCAGCCGCCGCGGTCACCACAGGAGCTGGGGCAGCCGCCGCCAGCTCCGGGGGAGCGAGAGCTGTTTCCATCAGGTAGGCCTGGAGCCTCCGCGCCCTGCTTCTTCTGGTCTGAGCCGAAAAGGATTGGCAAAACCGGCACGTCGAGACGATGTGGGTATCGCCGAGGCAACGGAGGCACTGCGAATGCCTGTCGCAGTCAGGAATCTTCCCTTTGCAAGAGGTGCAAAGTTTAAAACTGGTTGTGGACATACCACAGATCACTAGCAATGTTCCGATGTTGGCCTAGTGGCGGAAAACAAAGGAATGCGGTTGGCGCACAGAGGGCGCCTTTTATGCCCTCGGGGAAGGCTGGGCGGAGCTACCGCCAAAACTTGAAAAATTCAAATGGGAAAGTTTCCGTTGGGCCTGCACTTGGCGCGCAGACTTCATAAGTGTGGATTCACAGGGCCCACGAAGAAGAAATATATTTATTTACTATTACCCTAAGTCAATAATGCATACGTTTCTGCAAGAGAAATGCCCAAGGGCCCTTCCACACAGCTCTATCAAGGCAGAAAAGGCATTTATCCCAGAATATCAAGGTAGAAAATCCCACAATATCTGCTTTGAACTGGGTTATCAGAGTCCACGCTCAGATAATGTGGGATTTTCTGCCCTGATATTCTGGGATAAATGGTTGTGTGGAAGGGTCCCTAGTAGTCAGTAGTAGTAAACAATAGGCCCATGTTGTCCTAAAAGCTCCGCATTCAAAGTTCTTCCAGTGTATTTCTCCCTATATTGTTATAGACAAGTTGAAATGCCCCTTTCTTCTCTAAATTTCTTAGATCATTGAAATACTCAAAACTTCAAAAATACATTAAAATTGTAAATCTGATAAAGGCTCTCTCCTGTGAGAAAAAAGGCAAGAGATTTGAAGCTACATTTATTTTATCCATGTAATAATATTTAGCAACACTCACTTTAATTACCTTTTGTGGTGGAAACCTTATCTGTGGATCCTTTTATCAGTATTGAACAGATTTTTATCATTTTCATTTATTGTTCCCTATTCCTATGTTATGAGATCTAAATAACCGTAGATGTCTTGATATACCTTCTAAATACTATTCGTCATTTTATATGTTCTTATTTTGTCTTGTCTTATTTCTTTCTCCTTCAAGATAAACAATTCCAATTTTTCAATTTCTAGTTGTTAGAGAGTTTCAATATGTCCTTGATCTTTCTCATTGGCCTTGTTTGAAACCTCTTCAATTCTGCAATATCCTTTTTGAGATGAGGTTACTAGTAGTGAAAAAGTATTCCAGATGTGAATGAATGATTCGTAGAATGACATTTTATTATATTTCCATTCAGTTTAACAAGTTGGTTGCCTTTTCTCCCATTTTTACTGAGCTGGATATTATGATAATACTACACACTTAACCTTTAGCCTGTATTAATTTTCATTGCATAATGTTAGTTCTCCTCCCCATCCCTCAAAGACTATATGAGCCTTTTCCCAAAAGAAAGGGACACATTGGGAATGTTCACCTCTAATTTAAACAAAACTTTCATAATGTAACAAGAATATCCTGAATTATAGGACGGTGATTTGAATCCTGGGAGAGTGGGTTGAGCTCCCTCTGTCAGCTCCAGCTCCTCATGTGGGGACATGAAAGAGGCCTCCCACAAGGATTGTAAAACATCAAACATCCGAGTGTCCCCTGGGCAATGTCTTTGCAGACAGCCAATTCTCTCACTCCAGAAGCGATTTGCAGTTTCTCAAGTCACTCCTGACACGGGGGAAAAAAATCTAAATTAGATCATGCATTCCAGGAACCAAATAATCTTTTCATGTGACTTCAACCACCATTGATCTACCATCTTGTGTGGTTGAGATCCTGGGGTGATCATACACCATCAACAAATAAATATAGCTGTTTGAGTACTTCAGGACAAGGGAATCCCTCTTACAGCATTAGGAAGACATAACAGCCTATCTATTTGTTGCCTCCCAATGGTGTGAGCCTTCCAGATGTTGTTAGACTGCAAATCCCAGGTTTCCTTATGTCAGGAAATGTTGGCTAAGACCAATGGAGTTTGCGTCCAGCACAAAATCTGTAGAAAATGAAGATTACAATAGCCCACACCTGTAGCTCCATCATTTGGAAACACCCTAAATACTTCATTTTTATCTTCCGCAAACAAGTCAAGACCTTCATCTGCCAGCAGGATTTGGGGAAGGATAAGGAGCACACTGCTGTGGAGGTTGTGGGTGGGATTTTTTGTGGGGATTGTGTGTTTTAAAATGCACTTTAACTGAATTTATTATATTTTAACTGTATTTTAACCTAGCACACACAGTACTATTTAATTGTTTTCTAATTGTTGTATTTTGATTGTTTTAAATCAATCAACGTGTGTGTTTGTTAGATGTTTTGACTCCCCTCAGGGAGAAAAGCAGGGTATAAAGTAAATAAGCAAACAAACAAACAAATAAATATATACATTTTTCATGATAAACAAATAATATAAGAAGCTACTCTTGCTGACTTTGGTTGTAATCCAATATTATCTTAGTATGGCATAAATACCCATAGTGAAGATTCGCTAGCAGCACATTGAATAATGTGCTATTGTGCAATGTGAAACTACAATGCATAATGTGCAACTTCAATGCCAAATGGAATATGAAACTACAGCACACAATATTGCCCTATGTGCAACTATACTTATGCCTCTGTCAGCAGAATGCATCCGTTACACCATGGTAAATAATTCACCCCACATGCATAGTGTGACTTACACATAAATATGTCTCTAACAGGATGCCAGCCACTGTGTGTTATCAAGCCAACTTCCTGTGTACTTCCTGCATCTCTCTAGAGCCACAAACAGCAGTTATGTATAAATATAGGCTGCATTAGAGGAAAGAAAGAAGAGCATGTCGTCACCTACTCTGATTCGAATTTAACTGCTATTTTGGTTTTCATCCTCCAATTATCTGAAATGATCACACACAAAATAAGAACTGATGGCACATGCATGAGCCAGGTGCTGCCACTTATCTGGTACAGAATCTACTTTTGCTTCCAGACTAATGAAAAATGATTTCAAAAGGAATGAAGATCCCATTTCAATAAAACGAGGGAAAAGATGTAACCCAAAAGCTGTCTGCAAACCTAAGTGAAATGTTTTGACAGGGAAAAATATTTTTTTGGCAACAATGCTTGACTCATATTTCAAAAGTAAAATTGAAACTATACTTCTAGAGGGTGCAGATGTTGACAACGGGAACAATGTTCTGAAATAAAGAGTGTACTGGAATATGCCATTCAGCTCCACCTCTTTGCAAACTGCTTCATGCAAAAACCAATACATTCAGGGGGAACGTTAGACTGTCCCTGAATCTGCATTACTAAGAACAGGTGAATTAAAAAAAATCAGGGAGGGGGAAATACAGATAGCCTTTGAAAAACACACTTGAATCATTGGGCAGATTATTCACCACATGTGTATACAAGTGGTCAGAAGTGGTTAATTATAACTATTCTTAAAGAGAATTTGAATGAAATAAATGAAAGTAAATGCATAAAGAAAGGGCTATCTGAATGCTATCTTACCATTTTAGTTTGCCTAAATGCTAAGATTTTTGGAGGGGGGCAGCGGCATTTCTTTCAGTCTAATCACCTTCACAAATATGTTTGGGAGAAGTACAGAGTGGACCTTCTCTGTGGTTGTCCCTAGTCTCTGGAACTCCATTCTGATGTTTATGTAGAATTCATGCAATAACTTTAACTGCCATGATTCAAACTTATGGAAAGATGGGAGTTATAGTTTCACGAGATCATAGCTTTCTCTGCCAAAGAGAGCTGGTGCCTCACCAAACCACAAATCCCAGGATTCCATTCTATTGAGATAAGACAGTCAAACTGTTGTCAAAGTGTATTACTTCTACCCTGTAGATGCATCTTCAGAAAGTTTTCATTGCTGAATGGGGATTCCTGGTCCAACATTCACACCACTACACCATGCCGATGCTGGTGCTGGTTTTAGACCTATGTTCTCAAGCTATTAGATTAGCAGTGCATATTTGTCATTCAGCATAACAAAACAAATTAATTATGTATACCGTTATACAAGTGGGATGCAAAGTATCATCTTGTGAATCCATTTAATTGGCTGACCCTAAATAAGTACATTGTACATTCTCCATGAATTCTGGGAGACCTAAACACTGTAGGAATCTCATCCCATTAGGAGCATAAACCAGGGGGAACCATCTTCTCACCCTAGTGTTTTGTACCTTTCCATTTTTTTGGAAAAAGGTATAATTCATTTGCCGCCACCACATGTGGTATACTCTGTCCATTTCTACAGAAATCCTCCACTTTGTTTGCTATCAAACAGGCAAGGGTATTCTCTGTCCATACCTCTTTCTTTCTTTCTTTCTTTCTTTCTTTCTTTCTTTCTTTCTTTCTTTCTTAAAAAAGGGGGAAACCTAGAAGTTGCAGAAGTCAGTAATCTAGATCTAAAGAGGGGGATATATCTGCAGCAAACTGGTAGTATATTGAAATTTTGCAAATGTTGAAGAGTAATTTTTTAGAAACTACCATAAAAGTTTCATACAAGAGGATAAATGGCAAGGAAAGGAACATCAAGGAACATTTTATACTGTCCACCTACTCTTTAATATCACTACAATGATCTAAAACAGGGGAATCTGACAATTCCCATCCCTTTCCTTTAGCTGTTTCTGCTTGAATCGAGAGCTCTGAAGACAATTGCTCCCTAACTCCAAAAACATCAATTTCTACATGGTTTAAACATATTTTAAGATGGAATTATATGGACAACTGGCGGAAGTAGTTTTATGCCCTAGGATAGACCCAATGATGGACTCAACGGGACTCTGTTTTTTAAGTGTGTACAAATGGGGGGGGGGAAGGTTTGGAAGTTTGTTCAGATGACTCTGAACGTAATTTTGTGTTGCCACAACCACAATCAGCACCTGTGGGCAGGGCCATAGCTGGGGGGGGGGGTTAAAAGTTCAACCCTGCCCTGAAATGTATCAGGTTAAAAAAGGTACCCGGTTTACTCATAACTTGGTTAACCAGTTAAAATTATTGAGTAAACCAGGTTTTGGGAGGGGGGGTTAGAACCCTTAAATTCTCTTCCCCCCCCCCCCGGCTATGGCCCTGCCCATGGGAAAATAATGGGTAAATTTTTAGGCATGTGTACGAGTCCAGCCTGGGATTGTCTCTGTGTCTCAAGAATATGATTATGTTCAGTACCCTTCAGAGCAGGATCCTTCAGAGGTTTCCATGTTTGATTTTAATGAACAGGACTCTGTAGATTCTCGAGGGTTTGTGAATGCAGAGGATGGCCTTTAAAATGCAGCTAGCCAGAGTGAAATAAAGGATTCTGGGATTGCTAGTTCTCAAGGTAGAGATGTTTTGAGACAGTCTGATGTGAAACAACTTGAGGCTGAAGATAGGGAAAGCGAAAGCAACGTGCTAACGAGCAACTCGGAGGGGACAATATTTGATCGAAAAGGGCAGATATGTCAGGATCGCCAGTTGGACCGGGAAGTTAGGCGTTCTGCCAGGATAAGAGAAATGAGGAGTTGAAAGATATTTCTCCTGGGAATTGGAATGCTTTTGCCTCAGCCTGTTGAATAAATATAGGGTCTCTGTAACCCTGTTCTTTAGTGAGTTCAACGCCTAACTCCAGGCCTGCTTCATGTCTTTGCTTCATACTGAAACTCATGTAATTTCCTGCTCAAGATTCCTGTTCATGCTAATATTTTTTGTGAGTGTTGTTTCCTGATTTACTGCTACTGAATTTGGATTCACCAGTTTGTTTCAGGCTTTTCAAGGGACTCTGATTTATTCACTCCTTGGATTTAAGGAGTATTTTCCTGTGGACTTTTCTCTGGATTCAAAAACCAAACCGGTTCTCCTAATTGGAACTTTGCTGGCTAAACCTACATGCTTTTGGATTGCTGTATAAACTTATTTTTATATTCCTTTTGATTGCATTTTACCTTTGGCATTTGCTTTATGACTCAACAAAAAACTGCTTGCTTATTAAAGAACATTGGTGTGTTTGTGGGTTCAAAGGTACTCATCACAGCCTTGGTGTGCGACAGTATGAGAGTAGAAGTAATGGACCTAGACAATACATACTTTGCCTTACAAATTAATTCTTAGGACAAGCTGTCCTATACATCTGTCTATATCTGTATTAAAAATTCTCCTTTTTGTTTGATACAGCTTCATTTCAATTTTTTTTGTATCCAAAATTTTCCATAGTCTTTTTATAGTTTTATCCAAATGCTAGACACATTATTCTTCTTTCAGTATATACACATACAGTAGCTCCCCAAAATGTTGGTGTTATGAACATGTATTGAATAAAATAATCCAGGGTCCATTAATTCTATCACAAATTCCAAATCTGACTCGGTGACATGAAGGATGACAGTATTTCAAAATGCCAGTTGCAACACTGCAATATAAGTTCACAGGCACATGATTACTAATAATGAATGGAAAGGTGCAAATATAATATTGGAATAGTTTCCTGCAGAGAGAGCTCATATATAATCATACACTGTCAACTTGCTTGGTTGCACCCAAGACTGAAACCATCAGAGACAAAATGTTTTGTATGGCTTTTTGAATTAAATTTCCGTTTGGGAAAAAGATTTGATTGGTTGTTACAATGAAGAAATTAAGACTACCATTGTTCTTAAGTTTGCATGATAAACAAATATCTTTGCAAATGGCTTCCAGAATGATAATCAAAAGTTTTTAAAGGCTTGTTTCTTGTCCTATATTACAAATACAAAAAGAAGCATTTATTAAAAGTTTCATTAGAATTTCCTGCTACATTTTTACTTCATAGTTGTAGGCTTTTTTTCTCCAGACATAAACTCAAGTTGTTGTTTTGAAGCTCACTTCCAGATCATTAGTCAAAGCATCAGCATTACAGTCCATTGGCCAGCCTTTGCGATAAAGAGCACCTCAATAGTTCTATTGTAAATGGAGCTTAAGTAGATAAAAATAATATATGGTAACAGACAACACAACAGCTGTCAAAATGACTTAAAGTTTTCCCAGTTCTATATTCCATCAAAATTAATAATACTGTCACACAATTAATGTTATAAAAGTTCTCTCAGTTTAATGATTTGGTGTTTCATTACATTTTATGATTTCACTGACAGATAACTTTATTGAATCTGTTTCTCTTTGCCTCTTGATTGAAAGATATTAGTATGCTATTAGCAGGTGGAGTAGAAGTGGTTCTCCCTGAAAGATGCATCAACTGCAAGCTACAGCAGAAAGACAAAAGCATTTCCCATAAACAGCATTCTGTACTGTAGCCTAACTCTAGGGACGTCTGTACTGTAGCCTATGTCTAGGGACTTCAAATTAAATGAATAATGTGGGATGATTCGGGTTGGTCCGGACATTGCCGTTAGTGTTTAGTGTTAGCCCATGTTAAAATAAAACGGAGAATGAATTCTCCACCATCACATTTGTTCTTTTTATCTGGATTTGCCTGCTTCATTTGCCCGCTTCAGTGGAGCTCCCACTCATCCTGCTTCCCCACCCTCTTTCCCCTTAAAAGACCCATCCACTGTGTGAAAACTGGAGTATGAAACCCCCATGGAGCAGAGAACTAAATCAGGATGACATTGCACCAGCAGCTGGTGTTCGGGTCATCTGACTACCAAAATAGATTACTACAGATATTACTTAATTGCTTCAGAAGTTGCATTAGTTAATCAAGACAAGAGGGGGGTTGCAGATATCGTAAATCAAAACATTTTTAATAAGGGGTGGGCTTACTTTTGATTGTAGGTACTAACAGTAAAGATACACCTGAGAGAGTAATGGTGGCGAGAGAAATTTTACTGTTAGCAATTGGAACTACCCACTTTTTGCCCACCAACTTGCATCATAAAATGGTTTGGCATGGAGAAAATGACCAGTTGGGGGATTTTTTGCTGCATCTCAGCACATACAGATGACTGCAGCTGGTAGATTGCCGGCTCCAAATAATGTGGGTGTTTTAAAAATGAAAATGCCGGGGACCATCAGGCAACCACCGGGACCACCAAGAGAAGGCTTGCATTATGTGATGGCAACCAAGGGACTTCAATTTAACAGTTTCTAAAAACTGGAAAATTGTCTAATGTGATGAGGTTTTAGAAGAGTCTTTCTGAAGCAAATGGTTCAGTATCAAAAGTGAAGACTTCTTGGTCTTCTCTAGTCATTTAAACTAACTTGGAAAGCCTCACGGTTTTCTATATAATGAACATTTGATGTTCATCAGCAACACAAGGAGTAAGAACGGGTAAGAAGGAAAACGCCAAGGGTTCAAGATGTAGTAAATAATAATCTTTATCTTCAAGGTTTATATTTCAAAATCAAAGCAGTATTCTGCATTCGTCGTTGTGAAACCGACTCAAATTATTCAATTAAAGGTCTATATTAGACAGTATATATCCAGCAAAACGAAAGTCCAGAGAAACCACGAAATAAACTAATATCCAATAAGTTCATATATCATTCAAATAAGGGCGTGGTTCTCATAGGGGTCGACAATCATGGTCCCAGTTGTTTCGCCAATCCTGGCTTCATCAGGACCCCAGACTTAATTGCTGTAAACAAGTTTCACAGGTCCGGATTTCTGTTAATGTATACAAAATCTATAATCAATACATGCTACGAATAATATGCAACCCGTACATGGAACTATATCGCTGAAGGAAAGAATAAACATACATACCAATTCAATATTCAAAACATTTCATTGTGGGCGCAGCCACCGACGCGATGTAACCGAACACTGAGGGATGGAAAAGCGCATCTATTTAACTCTGTAAGGCAACCCAGGTGTAATCACCCTAGCAGTTCGCTGATTGACAGGTGGTCATTGAGGCCTCCCGGATACTCAGATTTTAAACTGATTGTCCAGAATTTCTCTCTTCTTAATAAGTGCATTTTAATATCACTATGTGGTTTGGGATTAATTCGTTCAAGGATCAGCACTTTGAAATCCTCATATTGATGGAGTTCCTTGAAATGTTTGTAAAGGATAGAGGAATCATTTTTTGTTCTAAAGCGCGATTTGTGTTCCTGGATGCGAACTTTAAGTTCACGCCCAGTTTCACCTATATAATATAGGGAACAACTGCATATTAAACAATAAATGACACGTTTGGAACCGCATGTACTCCACGTGTTAAAGTGGAAGGTGCGGGAGTGATCACTAGATACTATGGATTTCTGTTGGCTGATATGTTTGCATATCGAACATCGACCACATGGATGGGTATAACAGCGGGAGGGGTCAATGGGAACCGACTGAGGGGTGTCGGCATGCACCAGGATTTGTTTGATGCTTTGAGTTTTGCGATACGCAATCATAGGCGGTTTCTCCAGGCCGGGAATAGAATTGACTAGAGGCCAAAATTTGCGAACTATGCTTTGGATGTTTTTAGAATGGGGTGTGAGGGTGAGGGGCCAGATCAATCTATCAGTGGTTATATGTTCTTTGGGTTGTAGTAGCTGTGATCTGGGTACTTTGTTAGCTCTCTGATGAGCCTTCTCAATGATCCTAGAGGGATATCCTCGTTGTAATAATTGATTGGTAAGAAGCTTGGCAGATGCCTGGAAATCCTGTTCACGGGAAGAGTTCCGTTTCAGCCTAATTAACTGGGAGTAAGGTAGGTTATTGCGTAGGGAATGATCATGAAAGGAACTATAATGTAACAGTGAGTTGCGGCTGGTGGGTTTGATGAATTTTTTCACAAGAATTTTGTCATTACATTTGAATACACAGACATCTAAAAAATTTACAGAGATATCACTTGTTACAAAGGTAAATTCTATATGTTCATTCCAAGAATTAAAGTAGGTCTTAATATCATCTAGGATACCCTCTGGCCCCATAATAAAGAAAACATCGTCAATATAACGGTAGTAATGTCTAATGGGTGCTGTAATATCATTGTCCATAAACAAAAATTGAGATTCAAGTTCACTCATAAAGAGATTCGCTACGCTCGGAGCGAAGGACAGTCCCATTGAAATGCCACCTTGCTGGATGAAGAAATCTCCATTGAATACAAAATAATTATAATCGAACACAATGTCCACGATTTCCATCAAAAAAGTTGTAGGAGGATTTCTTGGTGGTGGTCTTAGGTCTTGTGGTTTCTCTGGACTTTCGTTTTGCTGGATATATACTGTCTAATATAGACCTTTAATTGAATAATTTGAGTCGGTTTCACAACGACGAATGCAGAATACTGCTTTGATTTTGAAATATAAACCTTGAAGATAAAGATTATTATTTACTACATCTTGAACCCTTGGCGTTTTCCTTCTTACCCGTTCTTACTCCTTGGATATCCTGGAACTACTCACCTTTTACCCTGTGTTCATCAGCAACACAGCATCTGTATCATGCATAGTATCTTGCATCATGCATGATAGATACCCACCCCCAAATTAGTTTTGAAAAAAGTCTGCTTTAGTGATATAATACAACCTGTCAGCAATGAGTGCCTTTCTGCAGCAATGACCTCATGAATTTCATAGGGCGTTATTTGGCAAGGAGTGTTCAAAGGTGTTTTTTTCTAAAATGTAGCCAATTGCATCTTGTATTCCTTCCTCTAAAAAATACCCTACAGAATATGTTATTCCTTGGCAATCTTCCATCAAGTACTAACCAAGTCTAATCTTGCCTAGCTTCCTAGCTCAGGTGGGATCTGCTGCCTTCAAACTCTGTAGTAGTTCTTAAAAACAATTTAATGAAGGCACTTCAGCTTCCCACTCTTTACATAATTAGCGAAATAAATGGTGCAACATCCTTTTGTAGAATAAAATACTTAAGATTTAAGAAATGAGATAAATTTTGTTTAAGTAGAAATTAGGCCTGCCTCCCCTCCTTTGTAAATAGTTTTGGTTCAATAGGAACAAAACTGTTCCTATTGCTAGTCTTTAGGACCCAAAAGCAAAAGATGTTCCACTTTACTGGGTGAAACCTATTTTACATCTTTTTGCAGTAATGGATGTGCATAGTTACCATAACATCTAAGTGTACATCCTGGATTAAAAAGTTGGTCCATCAATATCCCTCCCTCCCTCCCTCCCTCCCTCCCTCCTAGTTAGCCGGAGAGTTCAAAAGGCTGGGAGCAGCTACCAGAAAGGGCCAGATTCACAAAACAAATAACAATTATACTTCAAATTATCTAATGTCATACATAGATGTATCATAATATTTCCTTTTCTGATTAATACTTGAGTTCTTCTGGTGAACTGTGATGAATCAATGATAAATTCAGAAGAGCTTAGGTATTTTGACATTAGGTATCAAAACATTGGGGTATAAGATCTACACAGAGAATGTGAATACTCTAAATACTCCAAGGAAGTTGATTTGGAAAATAAACTCCAAACTAAGAAACAGCTGTTTATAGAACAGAACTACAAATCTTTCTGACTGGTACTTTTGGAATTCATTAAATATGTGTAGATCTTTTGTTGCAAACTAATAATCTTTTAGTCTTCTTGCCTTAATTAACAGAATACCTGTGATATATTGCTAGAAAGTGTTGCATATATCTCTGGTTAGGTCACAATATCAACTAGGGAAATATGAAGTATGAGAAAAATATGACTGCCAATAAAAATGGAACACTTTTTAAAGAGAATGCTGTATGTACTTAAAATTAAGAGCCGTTTTCCAAATCTGGAGAAGAACTGTAGAGTGATTGATTTATAACGTGCCATTTGATATTATATTCTATTATATCATTACCAATTCTAGAAAGTAAAACTGTATTGTCTTACTATGAAGTTGTCGCAATGGAGTAAAATGATCCCAGTTTGATACTTTGTACAATGGTCCAGGTTTAGACCAATTTGGAGACAGTTTGCTTCAACACAGATGTCAAACAATAGCTGAGATTTGGAAATCCAACGCTTCATTCCTTCTATTGACTATCTTGTGAATACTTTTTTTAAACTCTTTCTCTTGAATTGATGAATTTGGTGGGAGCCCTTGGTGGGTTAAACTGTTGAGCTGCTGAGCTTGTTGACCAAAAGGTTGCAGGTTCGAATCTGGGGAGTGGTGTGAGCTTCTGCTGTCAGTCCCAGAATCTGCCAACCTAGCAGTTCAAAAGCATGCAAATGTAGTCATATAGTCAATCTGGCCACATGACCTTGGAGGTGTCTCCAGACAATGCCAGGTCTTCAGCTTAGAAATGGAGATGAGCACACCCCCAGAGTTGGACACAACTGGACTTAATGTCAGGGGAAAATCTTTACCTTTTATTACCTCCTTACAGCTAATTTATTTTTTCCACCAACTGTGCTTTGTGGGAGGAGCAGCTATGAAAATTGAAGACATCTTAGTGATATTTCTCTACAAGGTTTCAAGAGAGTTGAGCTTATATATTGTGTAAGCCACCCCAAGTCCCCCTGGGGAGATGGTGGCAGGGTATAAATAAAGTATTATTATTATTATTATTATTGGGGTGTTAGGTGGGATCCTGAACTGAGAAGAAGATAGGATGGTAGCTTGCATATGGAAATATCTCTGCGTCTAGCATGGACCAGTCTGATATCATAGGATGATGTCACTACTGTGCCGCTGTGAGGTGGATGAATTATTTATTTTGGACATTTGTATCTCGTCCTATCTCCACCTCCACAGAGGGACTCAGATCAGCTAACAGGCACACCTTGGTGCCCACAACTAAAAGCGTGAATATACAATTTAAACAAAAACAATATAAAAACAGTATAAAAACATTCAAACAGTGATAGTTATAAGAATGGTGTAAACTGTCAGTGGAAATTATCTTCTCCCACCTTTTTAGCATGGCCCCACCACGTGGAATGGGGCAAGCATTTCTGGCAGCATCTGGATTGCTAGAAATATGACCCATAACAGAATTCCATTTCTCATCTCTGAAAACATTTTCCATAAAAATTGTAGCCTTTTTTCACCCAGTCCCTATGTCACATTTCCTTTTTCTCCCCACTCTTCCTGCCTCACTCTACTTTTTCTATAGGTTCAACCAGTTGTTCTTAACACATGCTTAAGTACATAGAAGCACATAGAAACAGCTGTTTGGGGGCTTTAAATAGTTTTAGACAATCACTACAATGTCTAACAACCAGGGATCAAAAACAAAAACCAACCACAAAATCCTACCCTCTAAAACATTAATTTTTCAGCTCCTACCTACTAACATGTTGACAATACTTGGCAGATGTGCCTGAATTATATTTAATATATTTGCAGAGCAGCTGCATTTCATTTAAATTTAATTTACAATGGAGTAGAATCATAGATTATCAAATAACATATTCCAACTAAATCCAATCCATACGGGATATAATGGTTAAGTCAAACAGCAGGATTCATATTATTTGTCATTGGTAAGAAGGCTACAGAGGCACTTAGGAAAGAAATCTTTTGAAGTTTGAAGTGCGCACCTTTTTCTTGAATGGGAATATTTTTTCTCAACACTCAGTGAGGCTAGTATTCTGTGGTGGGCTGAACTTATTTATCTAGAAAAAAATATGGTTCCTGTTAGTGTCTGCAGCATGTCCAGCACAGCTACATTAAAATAGATGGCTGTCTCCACAGATGGCCCAACACTCCAACATTATGGAAATGGCTGAGTTGGGAAAGCTGCATCACTTGAAATATGGGTTAGTGGCAGGCATGTAGCCGGGGGGGGCTTGAGGGGCTCCCCCCCCCGAAATTCTCAGGGTTGTCTGCGATAATGCCTTACTGGTACATTATTTAAATTGTTATGTTTATTCATATCATGATCTGATCATGCTCAATATATCCCATATGAATGGGGAGGGGGGAGGTATTGGGATAACGATACAAAAGGTTTTCTCACTCAGACTCAGGTAGATCCCTCACGGCCCTGGTTGGTGGCTAGAACAGAGATGTAGGTTTGGGGGTCAGACTCAGCCCCCTACCTGGAATCAAACTCAGCCCCCCAAATCAAAATCCTGGCTATGGCCCTGGTTGCTGCCAATGTCCTCCCCCACCACCCAAGAAATGCCAAGAAATGATTTCATTTGGGGACCATTTCATGTCAAACATTTTGACATGTTTCCTCCACCACAGACAGGCATCCCAGGGTTCCTTGTGTGGGGTTTGCATGACCCTGTCCACTGCCTCTCCCTTAACTGTTTCCTACCCTTTCTTTTGGCACACAGCAAACACAGATGAATTTATCAGCAACTGAACAGACTGGAGAGGTTTGGGGGACCGACTCAACAGTATGGAAGTTGTAGTTCATTCTGCAACAAGGCAAAGCCCTGTGACCCCCGTTGATAATGGACCTGGACCTCATTTGGCATGCAGAACCTCATGACCAGGTTCGGCGGAATTGACCTTGATTTATAGGACTTGTAGTTTATCTACATCCAGAGAGCACTGAATCCAGCCAACATCAGATCTGGACCAAGCTTAGCACACAGATGCAACATGGCCAACTGTGCACAGCAGCCTGGTTTGGGGAGGATTGACCCATGGTTTTGGGAATTGTAGTTCACCCACATGCATGTTTTAATGTGAGCATTAATAAAAAACCAAATCAAAAACTGGCTTTTTTCCTAATACATAGTGTTACTAATTAACTAAATGATATTATCTAACACCAAAAAACAAACAATACCTTTTTCAAATAACCTGGGCATCACCGGGTACTCAAGCTAGTATACAATAAAGAACACATCTGTTGGAATTTCCTTTTTTTGCTGTGTGCATGTTTGTGTGTGCACAGCAAAGGTTATCATGGAATCATAGAGTTTGAAGAGACTACCAGGGGCCATCCAATTTGCCACCCTGCCATGCAGTGATGCACAATCAAGCACTCCTGATAGATGGTCACCCAGCCTCTGTTTAAAAAGCTCCAGAGGAGACTTCATCACAGTCTGAACGCAGCATATTCTACTATCAAACAGCTCTTACCTTCATGAAGTTTTTACTAATGTGTTGCAATGGATTTGTTCATACCTCTTAGGCAGGTTTCAGATGGTAGTGGTTCACAATATCAGCTTCTCCGAAAAGGAGCTGTTATGTGGCATTCTACAAGGTGCCCTTCTATCCTTAATGCTTTTAAAGATTTACATGAAACATAAATGTGTTCCTGTTGGGGGTGGGGAAGGACCCAAACTTTACAGAACATATTGTATCGCTCCATCTGAAACTCACCAGTTTTGATCATGTCAGAATAAGCAGATCCATCTGATTGATGTTATGAATAGCATAACTTCAGGCACAATCCCCCCCTAAAGTAAAACTTTGTTGTTGTTTATTTATTCAGTCACTTTTGACTCTTTGTGATCTCATGGACCAGTCCATGCCAGAGCTCCTTGTCGGCTGTGGTCACCCCCAGTTCTTTCAAAGTCTACTCTAGCCAATCACTTCAAGGATACCATCCCTCCATCCCTCCATCCCTCCATCCCTCCATCCATCTTGCCCTTGGTCTGCCCCTGTTACCTTTTCCTTCCATTTCCCCCAGCATTATTGTCTTCTCCAAGCTTTCCTGTCTTCTCATGATGTGGCCAAAGTACTTCATCTTTGCCTCTAATATCCTTCACTCCAGTGAGCAGTCGGGCTTTCTTTCCTGGAGTATGGAGTAGTTTGATCTTCTTGCGGTCCAAGGCACTCTCAGAAATTTCCTCCAGCATCTATCTTCCTTTGCTCAGCCTTCCTTATGGTCCAGCTCTCACATCCATAGGTTACTATGGGGAATACAATTGCTTTAACCGTTCAAATCTTCACTACCAGTGTGATGTCCCTAGTCTTCAATATTTTATCAAGGTTGATCATTGATCTCCTCCCAAGCAATAAACATCTTCTGATTTCCTGGGTGCAGTCTGCAGCTGCAGTGATCTTCGCTCCTAGAAAGTGAAACTAGGCCTACAAATTTCATCAAATTCTAATAAAGTCAGTGGGAAGCACTGGTGGTTGAATGGCTGAATTGAGAATCAGATAGCTAGTCTAGACAACCATCAATTCTAAATTAGTTTGTGTGTGTGTGTGTGGGGGGGGGGTGTTCAGAGATTGTTTATTGCATTGATCCTCTGTTCAACTATTAATGTTAATTTCTCTGTAACAACAACAAAAATTTCCCTATTCAATAGTTTTACGATCTCATGTACTGTTTATGTGAACTATGTATTCATTTTTTTTCCAGAGTGGTGGATTGCAACATAAAGGTATTGCAACATAAACCCATCCTAATAATAATAATGGCCTTATTAACGTACATTGGTCGCTGCCTAATTGCTTATGGGTTCTCAAATAGGTAAAATAAAGTAAATCCAGCAAGTTAGTTCTACACCTTTGGAAATATGTGGTTTTTGTGATGTACTGTCACACAGTAGAAGTGAATAGCTGCAATCACTCCTTGAATAACAGCTTGTCATTTACGAAACTGCTTTCATCCATCTGCCTCAAAAATGATTTTATCTTTATATTTTGACCTACCTTTTTTTGGAAATCTATATAAAATAGTGTCTCTTGTAAATATGTAAGAAAACATGGAGAATAAAACAGTTACATTTTTAAAATGTTTGGGGAGTTTATTCAATTTATTAAAAGATCAAATAATTAGGTTTAATTCTAATTAATTGTTATATTTTAATACTATAAGATATACTAAGTAAACTGAGACTATCCTACATTGGAACCATCAGGAAACAGCATGAAATATCACAGGGCTGTCCAACTGCCGGCCCTGCAGGTGTTTTGGACTTCAACTCCCAGAAATCCTAGCCAGTTTACCAGTTGTTAGGATTTCTGGGATTTGAAGTCCAAAACACCTGCAGGGCCGGCAGTTGGACAGCCCTGAAATATCAGAAAAGATGATGATTTACAAGATCTGAACAGGGCATTTCATAACTGGACCTTTCACTCATAGGATAAGGAGCCCCCAATGGTGCAATGGGTTAAACCCTTGTGCCGGCAGGACTGAAGACCAACAGGTCAGAGGTTTGAATCTGGGGAGAGTGTGGATGAGCTCCCTCTGTCAGCTCCAGCTCTCCATGCAGGGATATGAGAGAAGCCTCCTAGAGACATTTCTGCCACTGTGCCTTTTCCTATTGTTTGATTCCAGATTCTTACATTTCCCCTTCATGTGCAGCAAATGACCCAATGCATGTGTACTTCATTACGGCAGATGGGATATAAATATGCAAGAGGTAAAGTGGTAAAACTTTGGCCTCTTGTATCAAAGCAGGGCAATCAACTGCTTCTTTTTAACTGACTAGATCTCGTAATGCGAAAGCAATGCAGATGTGATGGCAATAGAAAATGCTTCCATTTATTGGAATCTCACAAAGTAATGATGGTAGCATTACTTGTTTTCTGAAACACTTCACATTCATACTGTGAAATTGGTTCATTTTGGTTGGAAACATGATGGCACTTCAAGCTACCATTTAATCTGTTCAGATACAGCCCTCACTCGCATACAAACTGTAGCAGTAGGAGAGGGCCAGTAGCACACACATTGGGGAAAACTGGTACTAGATATATAATTATTTACAATGAGTAAGCAATTCCCTTTGGGTCAGGCAGGCACAGCACCTCTTATGCTGTCAAAGATAAGTACAGCGATCTCTGTCATTAGGATGAACAGGAGTTTCTTTTTTCAAAAAAACCCCCAACTCAATGAATTAATGGAATTGTATGAAATGAGAAGAATATAGTATAATCCCTGTTCTTATTACTGAAAGGAATTCACAGGTGTGAAAAGGGGGTAACAGATACAGTATGACTCATTCTCCGGCTTGTATTAAGTACAGTTAAATATGAGAATTATTACCTTGAAGAATTGTTGAGAGTTGTTCAGGGAATACATACACGACCCAAGCCTAGCATTTCTATGACAAGTCCCTAAATTGCTGACAGTAGTCAGTGCATTGTGGAGGGCATAAGATTTGTCTTGATGAAGTGCAAACAGTTGTTAAAGATTTTGGAAATGTTATTAGAGTGCAATGCACTATTGCCAGCAACAGGGAACTGAAAGGACTAAATCATATGAGTAAAGCTTAATTTAAACAGCAAATTCTTCACAAAATGTAAGGACCATTGTTCTGGTGCAGATGGAAATTTATTTATTTATTTATTTACTGTATTTGTATACCGCCTTTCTCAGCCTTTTGGCGACTCAAGACGGTTTACATGCAGCAAGTAATACACATAAAAACATTAAATCCATATATATAACATTCGAGTGGTCGTGGGTTGACTGGTATAGACGGGAAAACTAGAACCCACTGAGCCACAAAACCCACCCAACTCTTTCCTACCTCCCATGAGGTACCTATAGGGCACATCAAACCCACCTAGATACCTCTTGAGGACCCCAAAACCCACCCACAAACATTCCCATACAAACATATGTCGCGATCCGGCGGCCTTGCCGGCGGACACTTCACCCGCTCCCAGGCCAGCCTGGAACAGCGCCTCCACGCAGCCACTCTACACCCAGCAAGGGAGGACACAGCGGGGGGAGCAGATCCCGGCAGCTGAAGCCAAAGGGAGGCGGGGGCGAGGGGTGAGCCTCCATTACGCTGCCAGCGACGGCACCGTGCCCGGCTCTTCCGCCCCCTTCTCGCTCTCCTCCGCCGACCCTCTTTCGCTGGCCAGGGAGGAGGCCGCAGGGAGAGAGATCGCTCGGTTCCCCTTCGACCTCCTCTTCGGGCAGCGGAAGAGAGGCGGCAGAGGGCTCTCCTCCGCGCCCACTGCCTCCCTTCTGCTGCCCGGGATGGGGCCGGGGGAGCCGCACCATCTCTCTCCCTGCGGCCTCCTCTTCGGCCAGCGGAAGGGAGGCGGCGGGCAGCGGAGAGCCCCCTCTGCCGCCTCTCTTCTGCTGCCCGAGAAGGAGGCCGCAGGGAGAGGGGTCGCCCAGTTCCCCTTCGGCCTCCTCTTCGGGCAGTGGAAGAGAGGCGGCAGAGGGCTCTCCTCCGCCGCCTGCTGCCTCCCTTCTGCTGCCCGGGGATGAGGCCGAGGGGTAGCCGTGCCATCTCTCTCCCTGTGGCCTCCTCTTCGGGCAGCGGAAGAGAGGCGGCGCGCGGCAGAGGAGGGCCCTCTGCCGCCTCTCTTCCGCTGCCCGAGGAGAGGGCCGCGGGGGAGGGAGATCACACGGTTCCCCTTCGGCCTCCTCTTCGGCCTCCTCCTCTACACATATACACACACATATATACACAACAACATATAAACACAAACATACAAACACATATATATACACACCTATACATACACATCCACACTAATACATACACATATATACACACACATATCAGCACATCTCCATATATACACATACATACACACACATATACATACACAAACACACATATATATACACGTATTCATACACAAAAAAACCACAGATAAATACACACACATATATACACACATACCAAGAACTATATATACACACACAAATACACACACACACATATATATACACACACAAATATACACATACAAATACATGCACACACACATACCAAAACACAAACACACATACCCCCCAAATATCAACACACACATACACATACACACATACAACTATAAACACACATACACACACATATATATACACACAACACACATGCTCACATCATTTCCACAACTTACATACCCAGACTTTCTCGCATCACCTACATAGGGCACAGCAACGCGTGCCGGGTTCAGCTAGTACAATATAAAATGATGATGATGTTCATTCATATCCTGATTTTTCTCTCCATGAAGGAGACTCAAAGCTTTGACAGAGTTTGATCATAGTTATCAAGAGAGAGAGAGAGAGAGAGAGAGAGAGAGAGAGAGAGATCATATACAGGCAGCCCCCAAGTTAAAAACAAGATGGGTTCTGTAGGTTTCTTCTTAAATTGAATTTGTTTGTAAGTCAGAACAGCTACATTTTTAAGTGTAACTACACACACACATCTCAGTGTTGGATAGCATAGGGAAGGTTTAGCACCCCTGTTCAGAAGATTTGTGAGAAAGCTTGTGAAAGCTTGAGTAGAGATACCTTTTCCCCTATGGGTAGATTTCTCTCACTTCTTGTTGCCCCCCTCTTTGTTCTTGACTATGACTCATTTGTAAGTCAGAACTCCAATTACCGTTGGTTTCAGCCACTAGATTAGTAGAATACATCCCTTGGGTGAATTTAAAATCATAAAACACTATCTAGAACCCCATAAAATTAAAATCTGATCTTAATTTTTATTAAGATTTGGTGGGTTTTATCTGTTTCTCACCACTGGGTGACATCTGACCTCATAATAAAAATCACTGGGCTTCTGAGGAGGAAAGAGAGAGTAGAGGCTGAATATGTTGTCCTGCATGCAACTCCCTCTTTCCATCACATGGGGAAAGTGTCGCCATTATGGGAAGGCCCCATGCTGACTCCACTGGAGTCAGCACAATATGGGAAGCCTCCCTCGTTGAGAGGGAAGTATCTGGTGACACTTTTCCACAATAAGCCCCCTTGCATTGTCTGATGGACAGCAAGCCCATCCGTCCTCCAGATGAGGTGAAAGCATCTTAGGATGCTAAAATCCTCCAGTCTGATGAGGTGATAAGCAGAGACATGTGTGAAGGCTTTCCAGGTTGGAATATGCTATCCACTGGAAGGGTGACTTGTGTCAACATTGCCCTATTTCAACATTAGATTAAATTGCCCTATTTCAACATTAGATTTGGGTTTTGGTCTATGAGGTTGCAATACTTTGTTTGAATTGTTAAATTGTCTTAAATGGTCTGTAGTATTGAAATTTGATTTAATTTTATTGATTGAGATCTGCTGATATACGATAAATCAATTTTAGACTCACGGAACTCACATGTCTAATGATCCCAGCAACTTACTGGGATGGTTATCCTTGTGACTTCACATCTCTGTAATGCTGCAACTATGACAATTCATCACTCCATGGTCCTAAAGCTGGACTTCCTGTTGAAGGGGAAACTCTGCCCTCATACAGTTCCATAGCTCAGTAATTTCTTTTAATTTGATTAAGCTTAGTGTTTGTTTTAATTTTTTAATAACTGGAGAGGGAGTGAGGGAGAGGCAGGCAAGGCCATTCCCCAATGTCCCTTCTATGTCATGCCAGCACAGAAGTAGATCAGCTATATAGCACTAGTAAATGGAAGCCCTGTGGCACAATCAGGGTCTATTGATGGGTTGTATCCATCAATAATAGCAAACTGGTTCCTTGCAGGGAGGTAGTGGACCAACACTGAGCTATGCACAGCATTTTGCAATAGGATCTGTCATTAAAGATGACAGTCCTGTTTCTATGCCAGTTTGCCACTTCTATGCAATAAAGTCCTTAGAACAACAACAACAACAAATTTATTCTTATATCCCACCACCTTCTCTACAAAAGGACTTGAGGTGGCTTGCATGGGGAACAAGCCCAATATAAACAAAGGTTACAAACAACACAATTAAAAACATATAACAGTAAAATATATTAAAACAGTATAAACATATAACAGTAAAATATATCAAAACAGTAAAACCAATGAAATGTAAAACATTATAAAACTTAAACTAGACATCAAACAACCAGACATCAAACAAGATTACAATTTGGGGTTATATGGTGTGGGAATCCTTGGTCCTTTGCTCTGAAAAAGTGGACATGTGCAGGTTTGAGGCTGATCGGGTAAGACAAGGGTTTGTGCAAATGCAAATGCAAAATTGTAGGGCCGAGCTAGGAAACACTTGAAAGAATGAATGGACTTCTTTTTCAAGCATGCATGCATACATATTAAAGTATCCAAACATCTACTTTTCCATCTACTTTTCCCCAAGTTACCAAGAAGGTGGTAGAAATACAGTGTTTCTTCACTGTTTCGCAGTTCGCTTTCCACGGACTCGCTGTTTTGTGGTTAGGGTTTAAGATTAATATTTTTAATATATTTTATACATTTTGTGGTTTTAAAATCAGAAATGCCTTGTCCAACTTACAGGGCAAGGGCTGTTGTGGTGGTGGGCACCCGTCCACCACCAAGCTGCTTGCAGGGGACTTCTTCCTTCCAGAAGCCCCCTGCGTGGCGGGAAGCTTCCTGCCAGCTGGCCATGCTGCTTGCAGGGAGATTTTTATCCTCAGAATCCCCCTGCGCAGTGGGAAGTTTCCTGCCAGCTGGCCAACCAGTGGCAGGCCAGGGCCGACTTCCCCACCTTGCCCCAGAAGCCTTTGTAGGGTTGCCCTGGGCCTCTTCAGGGCTCAGTGGCCTTTGCAGTCCTGCAAAGGCTGCTGGGGCGAGGTGGGGAAGCTGGTCCTAACCAATCCAGGGGGCACGGTGGGGCCTGCCATTAGTTGGCCAGCTTCCCACCATGCTCGGGGCGTCTGAGAAGAAGAACTCCTTGCAAGCAGCATGGCCAGTGGGAGGGTGCCCACCGCCGCAACAGCCCTTGCTTGGTAAGTCGGACAAGGCATTTCTAACATTAAAATATTAATTCTAACACTAAAAGAATATTATAAATAATTAAAAATTACAATTTACAGTAAATAGGATTGTAAATGCTATAGAGATAGATAGATAGATAGATAGATAGATAGATAGTGTGGCCCTATTTCCATGGATTTTCACTTATTGCAGGTGGTCCTGGAACGTAAAACCTGCGAGAAGTGAGGGAACACTGTATGCACCTTTTTATGTACTTAATAAATGAAATTTTGTACCAAGATTCTAAGATTCTGCAGCCTTTGACACTTTAGGCCACCATTACAGTTGGTATCATTGGCAGAGGGCATTTGCTGTGGCCGCCCCAACCTTGTGGAACACCCTCCCTGAGGAGATACGAGTCATCCGTGATTTGCTGCCATTTCGCAGAGCCGTCAAGACCTGGTTATTCAGACAGGCATTTGGCCCATAACCAGTGCCCGTTACCACTAGCGCTCTGCCACCTCGCCGCCATCGCATTTCTGCTGCCCTATTGCAGTATTGTTGGGAATGGGATTTTAACTGGGGGTTTTATATTGGTTTTACTGTGTTTTATGTGTTTTACTTGCTATTTTAATTTTGTAAACCGCTCTGGGCTCCAGAGAGAGCGGTATATCAAGGTGAACTAATAAATAAATATAATAAATAAATAAATAACAGATAATGCTTTGTTCTAGTCTTAGGATTTTTTAAAATCCTTCCACTTCTATTGCATTACAGCAATCTTTGTCAAAAGCTTTTTCTCTAACTCTAGGGATGCCATGAGGATTAGTTTTAGGTCCTCTTTTCTTTTTTCTTCTTCATTGCATACACATCCTTTTGGATTTCTTATTTCAGAATTTGGTTTTCTATATCACATTTATTCAGACAAAACCCAGATGTTCCAGAGTTTTAAATCAGTTCCGAGGACGAGATCCCATTAGTGTTATAGAACGGAGGCTCCTGGGAGTTACAGCCCCAAAGAATCTTAACCAAGACCCACATATTTTCAAATTGCCAGGAAGAGAGGTGAAATGTAAAGATGTGATTGAAGCTTTACAACCATTCATGCTGATTGAGTAGTGAAATGTATGCATTACATATACATAAACAAGCCAGGTTTATGGTAAACAAGAAGCTCATAAAGAAATGATACTTCAGTCAAAACAAAAAGAATGGTTTAATAGAAAGATATTGTTGCATTTTACTGTGAGAAAACCCATGCAAACCTCATATTAGGTAGTGAGTGGTAGGCAATTTATGCTAGTAGAAGGGCAAAGAAGTAAAAATACACCCAACATACTTATTGTTGTAAACATACATACATTATGTTCAAACACTCTGTAACTTACTTACTGCCACAGGCCAATTAGATCATCTCCAATTGCATGTGGAAAGAGCTCAAGCTAATCTAATTGCCCCAAGAATGGTCCATTTATTTCTAGTTTTCTGGTGTCTCTAGAATGTTAGAAAATGATCACTAAATATGCCCTCTAGCATGAAGACTCCATACTCTTAAAAAGGCAAATTCAGAACAGAGGACCAAGGATCCCCACACCCCATAAGCCCAAATTGTAATCTTTCACTGTAAGTTCTCAATCATCATAGGCTTAACATTCTGCAGACCTCAGCTTGTAAAGAGGCTAATTTTCACTCTAGGCAAAGCATGGTTCTAACATCCCATTTAATGAAGTATGTTAATTACAGGGTTTACTATAATTCATTAAAATCTCTGGACACTTCATATTTTATTGGTGTCTTGCAAGCCTTCTTTTTTTGTAAAAGGCTGCAAGTAGTAACAGCACAATCCTGTGGATGCTTTACTAAGATGTAAGCTCTATGGTGTTCAGTAAGATTTACTGCTAAGTAAATATGTTCAGAATTGTCTCCTTTAACAGTGCTAACATCAGTGGCTCTTGTGGCACATTAAAAGCTAACTAGTTTTATTTGGCACGAACTTTTACAGACTGCAACCTAAAAGGCGAGCAAGCCAATTAAAGCAGTCCACAAATGCCTATGCCAAATAAAACTTGTTAATCTTTAAGGTGCAATGTTATTCTTCTGTGTTCTTTTTTAGCAGCAACAGACTAATGTAGATATTCCCCTACACTCCAATTTTAACAGCACTGAATTTTAACTACTGATGTTCTGCTGTTATGATCATAGAGCTGGAAGAGCCCACACAGGCCATCCAGTCCAACTCCCTGCCATGCAGGAACACACAAACAAAACAACCCTGATAGATGGTCATCTGGCTTCTGTTTAATAGTCTCCAAAGAAGAAACCTCCCAAAGTTCCAATGTGCAGCCTTATAAATATATACAGCGAGACAACTATTTCAGGCAGTAAAAATAGAGGTAGCACCAGAAACTATTTAACATGAACTCACCAGCCGTTTCCTTCTATTAGAATATGAAATGCATCTGGATATCTTCCAATTGTTCCAATTTTGCATGGACAACCCCAATTAATCCTCTGCCATCCCATTTTTCCAGCTACTTTTAAAATGTTGCAGATCCCACTTTTGTCCTCAACTTATTTAAATCACTGCAAACTGAGTTCAAAATGAAAAAGTGGTTTTCACTCAGTTGACTCAGCAGGGGAAAGGAGAAGAGAGGGCAGAATCCACTAGGCTCAAATAAAAGCAAACTGCTGAACTGTCTCCTAGCTTTTGTGTTGTTTTTAGTCATAACTTTTGCTACTTTGGTCACACCCTGATTAGTTGGCTCATATACTGTATCTGTGAAATATGAAAAGTTGGATAGTACACACAGGGCTTGTTCTACACCTTTGAAGGACCCATCTGATCACCAGATCACACATGGAATGGAAAGAGACATCATTTTGGCAACCAAATGTCGTGGGCCAGCCCAGTAATTGTTCTTTTCCATTTGAGACTTTGTTAAAAAATTTACCTTCTTAGACAATTTGCCTGAAATGTTATGGTGTTCTTGTTACTTAGATGAAGTGAGTGGCAACAAACCATGATTAGGAGCAAAACATTAAACTAGTGGGCCACTGTGTGACACAGAATGCTGGACTAGATGGGCTGAGGCCCGATTCAGCATGGCTCTTCTTATGTTCTTATGTTCTTATGTTTAAATGTGAAAGGCAGGTGGGTATCTGGTTCTCCATTTCTCTTTACATCTTTCCCCTGAAGCTCCACTGGCTTGAAAAGTCAGAATTGAATGTTGAACTCAGGGCAGTTCTATGCAGGCCATTTGAGCCGGTGTAGAGTTGCACCACCTGGCATGTGTCCACACAACACATGTAGGCTGATGCACCCCAGGTCAAAAAGCACAGGGGAATGTCTGGCCCAGATTGCTATGTGGAATCCAGGATTGGTGTCCCAACAGCCATCTTGCACACCCCAGACTCAGGCAGATTTGGGAGGTGGGGTGGCTGTCCCTCCTGCCCTCTCCCCTTCAGATGGCAAGGAACCAGGAAGTAAACATGCAGTACAAGTCCCATTTTTCATTGTTGGGGGAAGGGATGTAGAGGTACTGTATATGGGAATCGGCTAAGACATGGATAGGTTGTAGAGCTGGCGTCCCACTGTGGAGGTGGTTGGCAGCACCCCTGTCTGTATAGAACTGCCCTCAGTTGCAGTCTTAACAACCTTGCTTAAAGTAATATCATGTCATTAAGCTAAAGTCACTGGTATGGGGTGACTTTACACATCAAGTGTATGATGCAAAACTACACAGAATAGGAGCACCACACCAATCAAATTGAAGGGGTTAATAGGAAACCTTTTGAACATTAGCCCAGTTCATTAAGGAGAGCTCTTAAATTGGCTCATTCTGTAATTTTGCAAAATGGTAGTCAAGGCACCTCAGTATTGTCTTTACAATGATTTTTATACAATTCTAAATATACGATTTAAATACAAATAAACCCTGAGATAAGTTGTATGGCCCGTTTCTCTAGTTTCTAGAAACAAAGTTACTACTTAAAAGTAGAGGGAAATGGTTCCATTAATCACAGAAAATTATTCTTTATGTAGAAAGAAGGAAAGAAAAGCACACACTGCATTTCTTCCTTATAAAGATGCAATATTCATGTGGAAATGGCCTCAATTACTTTTTATGAATAGAGCCCTTGGTGACTAATTCTTTTCTGGGGAAGGTAACAGGCAAATGTTATCCAGATGCATTCCTTTGGAAGTATTCCCAGTTTCTGGAAATGAAAACTACTGTACCTGTAGTACAATGCCAGGCAGTCAGTGAAACATAATATTGGCATAAATAGTGCAAAATTCTTTCCCCCCTCTGCTACTGCTCAGTGCCATAAAGATTGGTTGTAAGATTGGTTTTATTCATTTAGCCCCATGTTTATTCCAACCAAATTCAAAGGAAATGTTTGTAACTGATTAAAAACAAAAATAGCTTGAAAATAAACCCCAAAATTAGATGGTTATTTAGCATAGGAAAGACCAGAAACTCTTCTGTTGGTCGTGGAAAAGGAAGATCAATGCTGCACTCCATTTTTCCAGATGGGGCTCTTGAAAAAAACATTTTCACTACCAGTTTATGCTTTGTACTATGAAGAACACACATCCTTAGATAACTAACATCAGTAACAGCAAATACCTTGTACCGAACATGCAAAATATGCTGTTTCAACTGCTTGCACATCCTGGTAATGTATTGTGCATATATGAAAGATGAGATGAGCAATTACATAGGAACATATTATAATTTTATGAAAATTTTAATAATGCACTGAAAGAATAACCAACATTATTTTTTCTTTAATTCTGCATACCGAAGCAAAAACTAGACTAGAATGAAATTTCAACATACCCTGAGTATGAGATCCACTGAAATTATTGGTACTGCTATTTGCTTTAATAGATCTACTAAGCCTGGATCCAATCTGGTGAATCTGCAAAACATAAGTTTCCCCCCCAAGCTCTCAACTAATGTATGAAAAGGGAGTGATGTAGTTTTAGAACATAGACATTGGAGGGTGGCTTTGAGTGAGAGAATAACATCAGAGTTCTTCTTGTCATTTCCAATTTCACTTTTTGGGAGCTGTAGAAGCAGCTTATCAAATGTTAGTCATTTTTGACCACTCAACAGCTGTGCTCAGACCATCCAGAAATGGTTTGAAAGTCTGTTCTAACTGCGAGATACTTGTACCCACTGCTGTGGTTACTGATAATGGATGGTTGCTCATTATACTGTCTCTACAAACAGTGCTGCACCACACGCTGAATAAAGCTACTGACATAACAGACCTTGTTTCCCACTCCATAACTCATGGTTTTCTTTGCTGACCTAATTACCTAAGGACTTGATCACATGAAGCTAAATTCTCATAGTAGTCATGTGGTCATGGATAGCAGCAATATCCTGGCAAAATCACTCTCGCAATTGCATCTCTCCACATTTGCGCAACTATGCTGATTCACAAATCCATGGTAGCGTGGCAGTTCTTCCATTTAACCATGTGTTTAGCAAAGCCCGATTCAATTTTATTCCCTCTGCTATCCTAGAAGGACGTTTTCAACATAAAGATTACAATGATCAGCTTTGCCCGTGTGGGGCGGGCGTAGTAGAGTCTCTACTGCATGTCATGTTTGAATGTTCCTTTTATAGGGATGAAAGAAGGAAGGTAATAATGCCTCTTAGCTGTCATTGGCCAGGAAGATCTTTACAATGGTATTTAAAGTATCTTTTGGGGGACTCAAATAAAAAAGTTACAGAGGAGATAGCAAAAAATTTTGCTCATGCCTCAAAGACCCAAAAGAGCATTTTATCTATAAAAAAAAGTAACCGCAGAGAAACTGAGAAATTTAACTACAGTCGTTATGCAATTATAACTCTATTACACTAAATAGTAGAAAACTACACAGTCCTAGATATGTATTATTAGCTTCTAAGAGATATAAATTTTAAGACCAGCGATCTTAATATGTGTTGATAACCTGTATTGTGCTTTATATGTAGCTTTATATGTATTATATTTTTCTGTATCTGCCTAAAGTTTGTTAACTGAAATAAAGGTAATTGATTGATTGTATTATTATTTCTTTACAAAAGAAATTTCATTCCAGCTAAGGTTAATAAAAAAATCCCCATAACATCAATGAATTATTGAGAGGGGGAGAAGGAAAAGAAGAAGAATCCCCCTTATTTCACTTCAGCGCCAGAAGCTGGCACAGAAGCAAAATGTGCCCATTGCACAAGGGAAGTGATGGAAACATAGCATAATCTGAGGTTACTGATGGACTTTCCTGTCAATAGCAAAGGACAAGTTTATCCTGGGTTGTGGACAGACCAGCCATGACACGTACACAAGGTCATGTAATAGGAATTGTCACCAAAAGTGATGGTTCTGCTTCAAAGCCAGTTTGCTACCTTCGTGTGATAAAGTCCTTGGTGTGCGTTATTCTGTGATTGGTCATTAAATAATAAAACAGATTGAATTTGCTGGGGCACTTAGCACACTTAGCGCTTAGTTCTATGGGAGGAATGTACATTTTTAAATGAACATGTTTAAGGAGAAGGGTTAATAATCTTTGCCTTGTTCTACAGAGATGTTGTACAAACAGGGCTACTTGAGTGTCACAATGCAGGGTCTCGGCCCGGCCCCTTAATCACACACACAGAGACGATAATCAGCTAACTATTTATTGAATAATAGAAAACAGGTGAAAAGGTAAATTGTCCATAAGAGCATCAAAGAGTTCAATAAAATAGCAAAGAGTTCCGAAGCAAAACCAAAGGCAAAACACGTGGCAAGGTCTCTGCAAAAGCAAAGCGGATCAAACAAACTTAGTCCGTGGCAATTCGAACAAAGCAAAGTTCATGGAATCAAGGCCCAAGAAAGCTTCTTGGTCTCACGAGCCCAGTCCTGGCTCCGTGGATCTTCACTCGCTTCACTCCCTTCAGATCAGAAGTGGCCGAGCAACTGAGGATCCGTTCCCACGGATCCTATACTTAATTCCCTTGGTGAGACCTACAGCGCTCTAGGCTTCTGCGCCAATCTGTGCTACGGGACTCAACGCTCCTTCGGCGCTCTAGGCTTCGGTGCCATTCCCTTCTACTGGACTTAATGCTCCGTCTCCTATCAAAGCTCCGTCCTTGCCTCCCAGCACCTGGGTCGCTATCTTCATGAGAGCCTGACTCCCCTTCAGCTTCCATGGGCTCATCCCCCGCTATCTCCCTGACCCTTTCTTGCGAACCGAAACCACCTGGTCTCTCATACTGATTATCTGAATCAGTACCATCAGTGTCAGCCTGACTTTCCCAACCTTCATACCCATTGGGCCAGCCGTGATCCCATTCCAAACTCCCCGTGGGAGATGAAGGCCCAGCTGCCTCATCATCCCCTTCATCTGCATCTACGTGAGCCTCAATTGGCCCTAATGCAAGTGGGACCCCCGGGGCGTCCCCCTGCCCCCCCCCGGCACGAATGAGAACTGGGTTGCTACACTGAGACAGTATACAGGAATATTATCAGAGATTAGGTTCCCAAATGTGAAACCTTTTTCCCCTATGTGACCCATTGTCTTCGACACTACTCCAGTTTTCTCCCCTGAGTTTTAAACATCCTACATGTTCATGCAGCCTGCCCTATTGGTTCTTTTTTTAGACTCACTTGTATTGTTGTGCTTTCACCAATGTATTTTATTGTGTTTATTGCTTTTATTATGTTTATTGCTTTTGCTGTTGATTTTTGTGATGTGTTGTTTGGGCATGGCCCCATGTTAGCCGCTCCAAGTGCCCTTCGGGGAGATGGATGCGGGCTAGAAATAAAGTATTATTATTATTATTATTGTGTCCACCACTTTGTTCTAGCAGATGTCTAGAGACATTCTGAGATCTGCTGGAGTCATGGGTCTTCTGCTATATCCTTAAATATATGTATAGAATGGCAATTTCTGTGTATCTAATGCCCACCTTGTCCTTTTGACTTGCTTGTAAAACCTGTTATTTGTGCTTTTGACATCTCTTCTGGCATCATCTTTTAGAATATTCATATTTTAGCCACATTCATTGCAGAATATGCTCAAGGCATAATTGTTTTCATGTCCCTCCTAAACATATTATGACCATTGTTTGGGGGCAGACAGATTTCTTTTCTGCCCTCCCAGTCTGTCAAGTAGGTTGAAGCTGAGACATTTCAAACTGGGGAGGGATAAGCAAGCCTGTGTGATGAAGTAGCCTCTCTCTGTCAAACACAGTTGGTTTCAGTTATGACTCAATATGAAAAGACAAGCTCCTAAAGAAAGTTTCTACATTTTAGTACTATTCATAAATATTTTAACTTGCTTTTGCTTAATGCACAAAAAGAAAAAAACCCACCATAAAGAGGATTTGACCTTAAACCCTTAATTGACAAAGACTAGTTTAAATCCGCTGCAATAGCCAAGTAATGCAGCACCATTATGTATCATAAGAAATCTTAGCATGATGCATTCTCACTGCCACTGAACTAGTTAAAGCCACCGAGGCATGACTAAATTGTTGTGACATTTTCCCAGCCCTACTATTACCAGTCAGAGGGGGGATCATCAGGCGTCAGGACAAGCTTCCATATTGATGTGCTTGCTGTTGATATTAATTGATGTAAAAGTATAAGCTTGTCCATCAGCAATAATAAGCACATCTGCTTGTGGTAAAAAAAATCTTCTTAACCTTCTGTTCTTTTCAGGCTTTTATATTTTTTTAAAAAAGTAATAATAAATTAAGTCAATTCTATATACAGCAAATAGGATGGCTATTGTGCTTGCCTTTGTCTGTCCCCTTCCAAATTTGCTGACAAAGTGAAATATGAAGGATTCTGTTATTCGTTCTTTTTGCTCACAATGGATGGAATTATATAAAGTAGGGCATAGCATTATAGCAGCAAGGAAAAGCAAGTCTCTAATAGTATTATATAACTACAAACAGCATGCATCTACTCTAATCCGTCAAATTCTTTGCTGATTTTTTTTTTAAAGACTGGTATTTTGCTCATATTATCTTCAGATTTTAATTATTTTTCAAACAAAGGTTTCAGTAGCAATGAAGTCAAAATTGTTTACAGAAACTACAAGAAAGCATTTTATAGACCAAATGCAAAGAGGCATATTCCTGAGGTATATTACAAGCTGTAATAAAATAAAATCTACTCCAGACCTCATCTTGTCTGCAAATGTGACAAAACTGCCTGAGTATAAAAAGAAGCACCTTTTCAGAAATGTCATACCACATCCTCTCTATGCTCTTTTTCCCCTGTCTGCTGTAAGAAGGCTAACAGTAATTTCAAAGTTTAGTATAAATGCTCTTGCTAAGCTTGAATTTGTACAATTGGGATTTGGCTTTAATTAGGAATGTCATCTTTTAGACTGGCTATAGGGTACAATGAACTAAGCTTCATGTTTGCTCTTTTGTGTAATCATATTAATGAAGGGAACTCTTGCTATCTCTTTTACAGTCTATAGTTAGCCTTTCTGCTGATGGAAACAGAGAAATAATTGGAAGATGTCATATTATGTCTGAACATTCACTGCAAAACAAACCCTTTGTATATGGAAAGCTAGATGGAAATATTTTGCCACAAACAGCAGAGACCCTGTAACATATTACATGAAGGGGAAAAACCTCCTTAAATGTCTAATTAGAAGTGTCATCTATTCAGACAAGTATTTTTATATATGAATGTGTCTGTTTTCAAACCTAATAGTCCCTTGATGTTGGCTGACAAGCCATAGAGAGGGCTGAAACAAGCATGAGTGGTGAGAAATGGTCCAGTGATACTAAATTAAAACTTGACAGAAAACACGTTTGTCCATATCCATGTCTCTATTAAGGGTAGATATTTGCCATGACCCTTAAATATATTTGAATCTTCTTCACAAGAATTCTATGATAGAAAGAGACTGCAGGTTTTATGAAAATGGGAAACAAAGAAGAGCTGATAAAATCTTCCAAACCAATTTTGATTATATACTTGCCCTTCTACAGATTCTGGAATTTCAGCCCCATGTCATTATTTTACTGGATTGGTAGTGCTAGGGGAACAGCTGCAAAAGAATGAAAATCCTATACAGCTGGATGATATATATATATATATATTTAAAAATCCTTGATAAGGGTAGTGCAATTTAGTATTTCATTCCACTACATACTGCACATGGAAAGGTAATTAGTGATATGAAAAATCTTTTAAATCTTTTAAAGTGTTTTAGAAAACATTAAACATGAAGTTGTTAACACACAAATCAAGATCTTAGATGCTGTGTTAATGGGTGCAGGTCCCCCTCAAGGAAATATGAATTAATGAAGGTAAAGTACTGTGTCTGAAGTAAATTTATTTCCACACTATTTTTCCCTCAATGGCACATGGGCATTTATTTAACAAAACACAATGTGCCACAAACCAAAGAAGCAGAAATCACCAGAGGTGAGTCCAATCATACACACAAAAAAATTGGTCTGCACTCTTGTGGATTTTTTAATTACTTATATGAAACAGTAATACATGATATGGAAGGAGGGGAAAAAGTAGTCAAAAATTGGGGAAAGGAGAGACAGAAGGAAAGGAAAACTGGAAAACTAAAGAAGGGTAAAGATCCAAGAATGGGAGAAGTGACTGTTAAGAAAGGGAGTGTGTACACTGTAGAATTATTGCAGTTTCACACCACTTCAACTACAATGGCTCATGCAATCCTGGGAAATGTAGTTTTACAAGGTCTTTAGCCTTCTGTGTCAAATATTGCGGGAAGCTCACCAAACTATAACGTTCATGGTTCCATAGCATTGAGAAACTAAAGTGGTATTAAACTGCATTAATTCTATAGTGTAAATGCAACCTGTGGCAGAAGTTACATTTCTCGTATGCTAAAGGAAACCTGAGCCTCCGCAAGTGAAGACATACCACCTCATTACAAAGGGCTAAAATCGGCAGCATGCACAGAGCAGGTGGGCTCCCATCACATGACATTGTTCCGGCTCCATGGGTGTAGGAAGGTAGAGCCAGCACATGCTGCCCGCTGGACAATATGGGAGAGCTCCTATGTTGCCATACAATCTAGAGAGGAACCTGCGCATACAATGCACACATGCACTTATCCCCATGTGATTGTTTTCACTTGGATCCAGGAGATGCAGGGCATGAGGCGCTGGATTAGCAGCTTATATAATATAATATTAAACATATATCCAACTTATATAATAGAGCATTGAGCGATATATAAGGAACACAAAACTGTTATTTATACAATGATTTTTACATCAGTCACAAAAGTAGAGTCTTTCTTGCTATAAAGTAGACTTTTCTTAAGGGCATAAGATCCCTCACTTTCTGCAATGATAATATTCCATTCTTGGAGGACTGGATCATATTGGACTGAGTTCTGAACCTCACACATCAACAAAGTAAGCTCAGGCAATTCTACATTTTGGTTGAATCTTTCAATAAATACCTGTACATGTTGCCATATGAGCAGAGCCATCTGGGGTATCGTAGGACGCTAGAAAACCAGGGTTCAAAGCCCCCGCCCGCCATAAAAACCCATGAAGGCAAGTCTCACTCTCAGAGGAGGTCAATGGCAAACTTCCTCTGAATAAATCATGCCAAGAAAACTTGGAGTTGATCTGAAGGTACATAGTAAGATGGTGGTGATTTTGCTCTGTTATCTATTTTCCCACAAGCCTATGGCTACCAAGATTCCCTCTCCCATCTACAATAAAATTTGAGAATTACCCAGATCAAAAGAGTATATGAGTCCAACATTCTGCACCAGTATCTTGATGTTCCATCGTCCACAAAGTGACCTTTAAATTAAGAAGACCAACCAATTTTACCTTCATGCTCATGCCAAATTTACTTTATTGGGGGGATCCAGATCAAATGGTAAGGAAGTATATTTATGAAAGGTGTTGGCTGATAATGGGGTTGTTACTTTAAATCTGATAGTCAACGGTGATGATGGGTTTTTGCCTTTTCCAATTATGGAATGAGCACTTTAAACTCCCTTTATCAGCTACATGGCAATATCTACAACTGAAACATTTGTTAAAATCCAGATTTGGCCCTGCAGCTTTAAGTACATCCTCAGCTCCTTGATTTTAGACATATTACTTGAGGCCAACCAAGTGATCCAACAATTTATATATGCATAAATTTCCATTGTCTGTGAATATTACAGAAACTTCTCAATCAAAGCTGTCTGTAAAACAATAGAGCTGCTTTCTTTCAGAGGAAACAGTGGGCACAAAACTCCTTTAATTTCAAATTGAGGTATGTATTTTCATTGTTTACTGTCTGCAGACTTGAAAATATTTAGCTGCCCAACACACAATCTGATGATTAGTTTATCAAACCCAGCACTGTCCTCTTTGATTGACAACAGCCCTACAGAGTCAAACAGGACAATCTTAAACATTTTTTGCTCTCTTATGAAGTGTGTTTAGGCTTCCAGCCTCTCTATCCAATATTATTTTGCAAGAGGTGCCAAAAATAGACCTCAGACCTTGCAGCATTCAAAACATATGGCCTGATCTATAGCTCCTCCTCAACTGCAAAGCCTCAAAAATATATTAGAAGATGCCAGTAGTCTCTGCTGCACTGGATAATGTTTTAATAGAGAAGCACTGGAAAGAGAAGCCAGCAAAATTCATGAAGTCTTGTGAGCAGTGCAATCCAACCTGTTCTCTTGACAGAAATGAGATAACCTGCTGTGATGACATGGCCTTTGACTTTTCTTGAGGAGAAATGCTATTCAGCAACTGTGTGTTTTAAAGCTAGACTTGATCTGAACTTCAAAAAAAGAAAGTTTTCACAATCAGATTGCTGAAGATACATTGGTAAGCAAGAAAAATGGTGACTGGAATGTCAAATAATTTCAAATTCTGAAGAAACACTGCCACTATATTCATTTTCTAATTACACATATGCTGATTTCTTTCTATGGTGGTGGTGGGAATGAGAAAGAGATCTTGGTTTTTTGGTGGATATCTTAATGGGAATATCAAGCCAAGATATGGCTTCTGAGACAAAAGCAAATTTCATGTTGGGAGCACTATGAAAGGAATTTAAACTCTGGATCCATCCAGAAAGGCCCCAAAACCAGGACCTGTCGTGGTTTTTACCGGAGGCTTGCTTTGTTCCAAATTAATTTGATAACCTTTTAGATCTGGGCTTTCCTGAAAGGCCTGGGTCTAATGAGTTTTTGGACCTGTGGGGACACAGCCATCTTGCTTCTTTGGGCTTCCAAAAGCCTGGAGGAGAAAGATGGTGTTCTCCTTTCCTCCCAGCCCCTAATTCCCTCCCCCAAAACTTACCCCACGGGCTTGCCGGGCACAGAGAGCCTGTCCAGAGAGTTGTGGAGTCACTTCAAGATGACGCTCTCCACACAGCTCTCTGAAGAGGCCCTTCATGTCTGGCAAGCCCAAGGAGTAAGTTTTGGGGGAGAGAGTGGGGGGCAGGAAGGTGGCTGGATGTTCTTCTGAGTCAACCTTATTTTTATCCATTTTTGCCTGAGTTGTACACCCTACCCCTCCTCCCATTCCAGTATTTCCCTCTTGGGGTGGCTACATGCCTTCCCAGGTCAACCAAAGGTTTAACTCGTTCTTACCTGCATTTTAGTCATGTTTGGAAGTACCATCTAGCTGTCAATACAATACAGTAGTCCCTCCCCTTTTCCTTTAAAAAAAACTTTTGTGGATTTGATTAAAAATGTACTTGCTAGGAATCCCTAGGTTCTATAACAGGACTATGATCAACTTTATCCAGTCATGTTATCTATTCACACACTCTGTCTGAATCGCCAAGTATGCTGGTTAGTGCAGTATCTATTTGGTTTGTGCTACTGCCATAGCTAATGATGGAAGGGTGCTAGAAGTTGCAGTTCAAAATCACAGGCAGATAAGGCTGGATCTACACTGCCATATGATCCAGTTTCTGAATCATGATTATCTACTTTGAACTGAATTATATGAGTCTACATTGCCATATAATCCAGTTCAAAACAGATAATCTGGGTTCAGAAATGGGATTATATGACAATGTAGATGGTGCTTGAGACTGATGTGCACTGCCATATAATTCGGTTTCAGAATGCTGAACCGCATTGAACTATATTATATGAGTCTGCCATTTCACCCAGTTCAAGGCAGTTAATCTGCATTCCAGACTGGATTATATGATAGTGTAGATCCATCCTAAATTGCTATCTCTTAACCAATACTATCCCACTTGGTTGTTGTGAGAATTGAAATGATTCTTAGAACTGCATGGAGGAAATCTAATTTAAAAAGCTGATTCGGGATTGAAAAACAAGTAAAAAAGATCCCAAGTTATACATGTCAGTCTGGACACAGTACAGGCTCCAAAGATTGCACAAGCAGCCATTTTGATGCCATTTGCAAATCCCTAATGATATGCTGCATTTTTGTTTTCACACACACACACACACACACACACACACACACACACACACCCCAACACATGCCAGGAGATATTAATCGGCTGAAAGGAATGAACAAGAGTGTCTCTTTATACTAATTTGACATAGGACATGCTGGAAAATGCAAACGTAAAAGTGACACAGAACCTCATTGGTTTAAGTAAATGAAGAACTAGTACTAACCTTCCCCTCAGTCCAAATGCAAGGGAATGTTTCAAAGGACAAGTGGGGCATATGTGCATCAGTATGGCTGTTTGATCAATTTATCAAGGGCACAGCATTTATTTGCCATGTGGACTGTGCCTGCTGAAAGAACATTCATTCTCTTAAACATATGGCTTAAGGCTACACAATCATCCATGTTTCCAGACACAGTTTTTCTCATCCTTTTATTCCCCGAGTGTCCATATCAGCCACATCTCATGAAGGACATTATCCTAGAAAATTATGTGGAATAGCATCAGTCAGAGTGCCAAGAAGAGCTGTGAAAATACATATAAATGCATTAGTCCTCTAGAAATAGAAAGTACTTTCTTTGATACTAATGGCATTCTCTTGCTAGACATAATAGCTTTGCTTGTTTATGAAAATTTTAGCCAGATTTATATGTCATGTTAAAAAATAAAATCAGCTATAGATGTTTATATAGATCAAGCACACAATGACGTTTATTACTATATATTGTCTATGACAAAATGTTAAATAGTACATTTGGAAATAATTGTATCACTATCTGTTGCAGAATGTATTTTTGTAGCACATATTGTCCATTTTCCAAAAAGCATGTTCTGTTGAAACAAGGAGCTACTAGGTAATTATGATTTGAACTTGAGATGTATGGTTTTAACAATTCCTGTTAGAGATATGTCAGCCTGCAAAATTCGTGTACAATAGTTTTTTTCTGGGTTTATGCCAGTTCAAACAATTGGCAGAATGTAGGATAGGAACCAATCTATTTTCCTAACAAATTCAACCCAATTATCTACTTGTATGCTAGTCACACTTGTGATATAGGAGTCACAAAGCTATTATGTATCCAGTATTATTCTGTTTCTTTTTGTTTATTTTATTTTAATATTTCCCTCATTATTCTTTTCCAGTGTTCTTTTTCTTTGCTGAATATGGAAAAGGCATATGGCAAAGACAGATAACTATCTCGATAATGAAATAAACAACACGATAACTGCAAACCTAAACATTTTGCCAGAGGTAATGCTAGGCTTTAGATTTTTCTTTCTTTCTTCTTTTGCTAGTTAGCTCAAATATCTTCATTTTAAAAGGTAAGATGGGAAGGGAGAAATGAAATGCCCTCATTGCTTTGGATAAATATAATTATTGCCAGAAAGTAAATTACTCTAAAGTAACCAAATGCATGACCCTACAATTTAACCTTGCAGTTTCATGCAGATTTTTTACTATCTTATTTTGTTTCATACAAGTGAATACAGATTTCGTCCAACTGAAAAACAATAAAGGGGACAGCGATTTCTTCTTGGGGAAGGAGGAAAAAGGTGTTTGTTTATTTTTCTGACATGATACCTGATTACTTTATCCAAATTTTCCAAAACACTGTTTTCACAAGCGCATGCTCCTCCCACATTTCTGCATTGCAGCATCCAAACACTGATCAGCTGCAGTGCATTTTATCACTGCTTTCAGGCTTTCTCCTAACTTTTTGAAACATGTGTTTTCTATGTGGATGTGCATTACAGCACACATTAGGGATGCACATTTTCTATCCACCCTCCCTTATAATCCATACTCTTCTGGATTTTACATGAGCAGATGGGATTTTAGGCATATTTTTCTCCAGCCTGGGATGCTGCAATTTAAATAATTTCTGGCCAATGTGTCCATTATATCCAGGAGCTCTTGCATACAGCCATATCAAGGCAGAAAATCCCACAATATCTGCTTTGAACTAGGTTATTTGAGTCCACACTGCTATATATTCCAATTCAAAGCAGATAATGTGGAATTTTATTCAGCTGTGTGGAAGGGGCCTAGGGCAATGAGGTTATAGTCCCAACAGATCTGGAGCAAACACTTGAAAAGGATAGCCTAAAGTAAATAAAGGTAAAGTTATAATTCTAATTATACTGCTTATAATTAGGCAACAACTTACCATAGTGTGTACATAATAACTTGATGTGCTAATTAGCAAAATTGCACTACTGCTGAATGATTAGGAAACCTTTATTGTTCCCTTGCACTTAGAAGGATATTACAGAAGAGCAGTTTACCTCCTGATTATCTCCACCATGATAATTCACTACTCTGTAAATAATTATCTGAACTGAGCACCAAAGAAGTAGACTTCATCACTGACTCACATAGTTGCTGTACATATGTTACTTTAAAAAAAAACTCACTATGGCCTGATGAAGCTACTACTACATGTTCACTATGCAACCCAATCTCAATTTTTCACAAGGCTTACCAACTCATCACATTTACTTCTGGAAGCATTGTACAAGGACAGATAGGCACACTGTCCATCACTCCTCCAACTGGAGCAGAAGCATTGTTTGGCACTTCTCTCTAAACACAGGAGGCTTCCAGTGGAGCCAGCACACTTCTGCACTGCCCAAGTGACATTCCCTCATGTGATGGGGGGCACATTACTCCATATGAGGGGATTTTGGAAATTGTAGAGCAAACACACAAAGGCAGGCAGATATCTCTTAAGCTTATAGTTTTTGGAACTTGCTATGCACAGAACAATCCAATGAAGCAGTGTATCATACAAATACTTGGGGAATAAAATATAGAGGTAAAGAGTATCCAACATGTTATCACCAAATAAAAGTAGTGTGATCTGAAGAGTAACAAATTGCTGTGATTGCTTTCAATATCAGATGACTGCAAACTCATGCCATAGGGGGCCTAAGTTATTCTAAAGCTGGATTCTTTATCCATGTTATTTTTTAGAACAGATGGAAGCTGGTTTTCTCCTCTAATGTGCTAGGAGGTGTCTTGGGGTGTTTCAAGCAGATAAGGCCCTGCCTGTGGCTGAATTGTTATTTTGTTTGCCTGAGTATACAGTGGTCACCATTTTGCCTGAAGGATATACCAGGTGCTTTCTTTAAATAGAGTAAATAATATCTGTATGCCCATTTATTATTCATGCAGCTGTATAGCTGGACCAAATAGAACATTTTAATGTTGCTTTTTTATATTAGAAGGGAAATAAATGATATATAAAACCCATCTGGTCCATGATATGTTCTTCTGCACAAACAAGAGTCTTGCATAGCTTCTATACTGGGAACAGTGCATGGGGTTATTTGAGTGGGATGTTCTCATAATTTTCTCACTATTTCTACAGTCCATTTATTTTTAGTACCATTTTAAAGAGGCAGCATTTTTAGAATTCTGTAACATCTTTTTGCTGACTTGAGCATTTCCATCAATATGCTCCAATTGAATATATTGATATTTCCCCCATTCTTTGATTAATGCAGAAATAAGCAAGTGTACATTTATTCTTCAGCTACAATGGGTTTTTTGGGGGTGGGGTTAAAATGAGAATATGAAAGAGAGTAAGACGATTCAAGAACGCTTATTTGTGCTAACTTTCTTGACTATTCCTATTTGGATAAAAGCATTATAAAAAACCTATATGGTTTCTGAAACTTTTCTGGGAAGCTGAGCATACATATTTTGCAAATATAATTGGGGAGTGGATGGGATCAAAGTGTACATACTAGAGGTGGAAACATAAATGAAATTTTCTTTCTTTTTACATTTCTTTAGAATTATTGAGTTGAAAGAGACCTTGTGAGCCATCTAGTCCAGCCCCCTGCCAAGAAGCAGGAAAATCACATTCAAAGCCCCCCCGACAGATGGCCATCCAGCCTCTGCTTAAAAGCCTCCAAAGAAGGAGCCTCCAGCACACTCCGAGGCAGAGAATTCCACTGCTGAATAGCTCTCACAGTCAGGAAGTTCTTCCTTATGTTCAGGTGGAATCTCCTTTCCTGTAGTTTGAAGCCATTGTTTCGCGTCCTAGTCTTCAGGGTAGCAGAAAACAAGCTTGCTCCTCCTCCCTATGACTTCCCCTCACGTTTTTTTTAACATTATTCCTTGTGTATGTACAAGATGTCAGTTTGCTGAAATCTT
This sequence comes from Anolis apletophallus, assembly GCA_030556195.1. Lineage (NCBI taxonomy): Eukaryota > Metazoa > Chordata > Lepidosauria > Squamata > Anolidae > Anolis > Anolis apletophallus. The sequence goes on along the minus strand of JARBWK010000007.1, from coordinate 96,622,831 downwards.
CAAATGTACAGTACATTAAAATTAAAGTTTTGCCACTTGCGCTGGCTAAATTCAACAAATAATTATTCCCTTCATAAGTGCAACTTATTATAAGGTATTAGGGCTGTTTTAAAATTTCGGATACTCCTGAATTTCGGAAGTTTTTCGGATATTTCCGACATTTTTAGCAATTTCGAGAGCAGCCCTTCCAAAAAGAATTCCGAAATCCGAATTCCAAATTTCAGAATTCCAAATTCCGAATTTGTCATTTCCGAATTTTCTTTCTAATTGCTCATTGGCTGATGGCTAACAGCTGACTCTCCCTTCTGCTGATTTTTTTGCCCACTTTTTGAAAGCGGAAGCCATTTTTGAAGACTTCTGAAGACTTCCGAATTTCGGAAATACTTCCGAATCAATTTTGAAATTTATCAGAATTTTTTCGGAAGTCTAAATAATCTGAAACTCTATCTATGACTAGATCCGAAACAAGTTTTGAAACTTTTTAAAATCAAATAGCCCTATAAGGTATGTGCCATATTTGGTTGCTGCAAACTTTTAAGTTAAATGCTCCCCACCACTTCCAATATTTTGAGCCATGGGCTCTTATTTGCTATTTTAAAAACAGAAATGTGTGCATCAGAACCAAAACTTGGTGCTCACTTCAGCAGCACATATACTATAAAAATTGGAACTAGCTATTTCCTGTTTGTCAACTCTGCATGTCAAATATTTTGACTGTCTCTTATTGCTATTTTGAAATAAGCAGCACTACCTGAAGCTAAGCTTAACTGGACTAGCTTTGCAACTAGACATGTGTGATGGATAACAGTGCTTGACTATAGAATAAAAAATCAATGGACAGAATTTTGTTGGTGAATTACAACAGTGCAAACCAGATCCATGTCATTGAAGTAACTTTTTTGGTTGTTGGTGGAGATTAATATTATATACTGATAATGTAATGATCGAAACACCTCCCAGAACCTACCTATCAATTGATGCAGCCCTGTAGGCCACAGGCATTTCCATATTGTTAGCAAGTGTGAGTGGCTCAATTCAGATATATCCAACTATTCTGCTGTTGCTGGATTCACTTCAAGGACATCAGTAGCAGAGAACTCCTGTTCCCCCCTCCCTTGGAGTTTATTTATTTCTTTACCTTATTTATACCCAGCCTTTCTCTACGCCAAAGGGGATACAAGGCAGCTTACATATGGCAATTATTTAATGTCTTGGAACATATACAAACATAAAGCTTAAAATCAATTAAAAACATATTAAACATTTAAAAGCATTACATTCAGTGTTAAATCACACCATCCAAAAATCATAATCCAAGGCCGTTCCATATTCATTGCATATATTCCAGTCTATTATTGCATTGCACTATTTTTCAAATGCCTGATCCCAGAGCCAAGTTTTTTACTTTCCTTCTAAAGGCTAGGACGGAAGGGGCTGATCTAATGTCACTGGGGAGGGAGTTTCACAGCCGAGGGGCCATCACTGAGAAGGCCCTGTCTCTCATTCCCACCAGACATGCTTGTGAGGGTGGTGGGACTGAGAGATGGACCTCCCCAGATGATCTTAATGTCCGAGGTAGTTCATAGGGGATGATACGTTTGGATAGGTAAGCTGGGCCAGAACCGCAGACACCTGTTGCAGAGTATCCAGTTGGAGACAAATAGCTAGATATGCACATTTATATGGATAAGTAGTGGGGGTGGGGTAAATCAATTTCCTGGCATTCAGGAATGGCAGAAAACCATTTATGTTGGTAACTATAGGGTGAAAGGGCATGGGTTGTGTAGGTTACTTAAGTTACACATGTACTCGTGCCCCCCTCTTGACTGAACACATAAGCCATTCCCAAATCTAATTTCTCCCCCCAAACAATTTGATTTGCTATCCACAAGAAACAGCAAACCAGTAACCAGTTAATAAAATTGCCCTTATTTTATGTCTTTTGAAAATTAATTCCTGCACTCCGTTTATATATTGCTGCACAATTTGGAGCATTTTCAATCCAAAGAAATGACCTTAAGACAGTATTATCTTTCCTTTTTCAGATAACTAGAAATTAATTGACTCGCTACCTTTCTACATCCTAAAGTTACCAAGCTGTCTGCCAAAGGAAAAGGGAGACAAGTTTAAGATCTACCTTATAGAGCTACATCAGAGATCCTTTAAGACCCCTCCAACTAATCCGTAATCCTTGTCAGTTGGAACAATCTATGCAATCAGTAAAGAGTTGGTAGCTGGCAAGATGGGTGTAGTTGTGAGTAAAGAAGACACTAAGGAGAATCTGACACTTGAAACGCCTCTGACAGCCAGTGTATCTGATTGCTGATAATGTCTATTCTACACACCCGTTTATTTTTTCTTGTACTGATGTGAACAGAACACTTATAAAATTAGTGAAAAATATAGAAGATAGACCTAGACAACATGATTGAAAATTGGCATATTTTCTTTCTATGTTCTGTGAAAAATACTTTCAAATTCCACTGCTCTTGATATTGGGTGGCAGATATTCTTTACACCAAAGCTAATAAAAATCTGATTGAATGTTTGGGGTATGTGTCTGTGTATGCACACACACACAGAAATGCACATATATATGTATGTGTGTGTGTACATTAAAAGGAGGAGGTTTATAAACGGAAGGAGAAAATACAAACATCTTTTTTAAACCTTCCTTTGTTTGTTCCTTTGCTAATATCTTGCTCTGCTAGGTTTACAAATCCTAAATAAATAGAAATTAGTGCTTCTTACTTTGCAGTCCATTTGCTTTAGATGTTTGCCTTGAGGGACATTTGTGTATTCTACTAATGGCTGCAGCAGAGTGCTGTCTCATTTTCATTCTGGCAAAAAAAGCCAGTTTCCATGGTTACAGTTTCATTTGCTAGGGAGAAAACTGATGGTTGCTAGTGATCCCGTCATAAGCAACTTCTGTCAGATTTCTTATCAAGTAGACATATTTTGACAAAGTGAACGATAACACCATAATAAGAGAAGTAAGTTGCTTCTCAGTGTAATGAACCATTTAGCATTAAATGAAATGTGAAACCACTGTAAAGACAAAATGTGTGGAGAGAGAAAAAGTAATATTTATGCATTTTTCTTTCCCCAACACACACACACACACACACACAATCAATACTGTAATGATGATAGTCTTGCTTACTTTCTCTTGTCAAGGTAGATCTACCACTGCAAAATTGGTTTACATTTTAGGGTGCATATAAACCCACAGCTAGCATTCATGTTAGAGTGAGCTTGGATAAAGCTAGAATGACATCTCAGTTTCTCTGTGTTAACCCATTTAACTTGGTTTGGCCTAAGGCTCGCCTAAGGGCTAAGTGAGAGTATACTCTCAGGCGGGGAGGGGGCATGATAAAAGGCTGGTCACAGTATTTTGCCCCCCACAGATTATATATTACTCTAGTTGTTGCCTAGTCTTAGACCTGACAAGGAGGATTGGATGAGTTCTTTGTTCCCATGATTGCTGCAATTGGTTGCTGTGATTAATCTGGACCATTGTCAATATGGAAGGGCAAAAGGAAGAAATACTTGAAAATGTCCTATTTACGTTATGGAGATGCCAAATTAATCTGGTAGAGGGATGCTGCATTGTTAAGTGGCTGGAAGCAATGGTTGTGAGGGGACTGTCTCAGGAAATGTTGAAATTGACTGGCAAAATGATGCATTCTGGACTGAGATATCTGACAGGACCTGTTATAAGGATGACACCTGATACCCGCCAGAAAAAAATTGTCAAAAAGAGCAGAATAAGAGGCAGAAAGATGACATTCAAACAAGAATGAGACCTCTGAATGTATTGTCAAAGGCTTTCATGGCTAGAATTACTGGGTTGTTGTGATTATTCTGGGCTGCATGGCCATGTTCCAGAAGCATTCTCTCCTGACATTTTGCCTGCATCTATGACAGGCATCCTCAGGGGTTGTGAGGTGTGCTGGAAACTAGGAAATGTCAACATATCTGTAAAATGTCAACAGAATCCCAACAAATGATTCTCCCAGGCAGTAAGAAGCCAGACCTTGAAACTGCTAGGCCATTAAAGGCTAATCAAGGTGGTTTAATGTCTTGTTTAAGACTTTCATGCCCAGAATCACTGGATTGCCAAGAGTTTTCCGGGCTGTATGACCATGTTCCAGAAGCATTCTTTTCTGATGTTTCGCAGGCATCATTATTATTAATATTATTTCCAGCATTTTACCCCGCTCTTCTCAACCCCCGAGGGGGGGACTCAGAGCGGCTTACAAAAAGGCACAATTTGATGCCCATACAATAAAACACAATATAAAACCACAGAAATATTCAATACTAAAATACATTAAAATACAATTACATTAAGCATCATGCGCATTCAATTAAGTTAAAAACAGTATTCCGTCCCTAAAAAGCATTGAGCCCTATTCATCAACTTTCCATTAAAATCCAATCTAAAATGCTGCCTTGTGCTAGTGTGCAAATGCCTGGTCCCATAGCCAGGATTTTACTTTTTTCCTGAATGCCAGGAGGGATGGAATTGATCATATGTCACTGGGAAGCGTGTTCCACAGACGGGGGGCCACCACCGAGAAGGCCCTCTCCCTCGTCCCCACCAATTGCATTTGGGAAGTTAGCGGGAGCGAGAGGAGGGCCCCCCGGAAAATCTTAAATTACGAGGTGGGACGTAGCGGCAGATGCGTTCGGACAAGTAAGCTGGGCCAGAACTGGGCCAGAATCAGAGGTTGTGAGGTCTGTTGGTAATTAGGTTTAAGGATTCCCCCAGGCAGGAAGCAGCCAGGCTTTAAAGCTGCAAGGCTATTCAACGCTAATCAAGCTGGTCAATTGCAACATTCACACTTGCCTCACAAAGACATGTGTTGTTTCTCCCACCCTGGACATTCCACAGATACATAAACCCCATTTTCCTAGTTTCCAAGAGACCTCACAACTTCTGAGGATGCCTGCCATACATGCAGGCGAAATGTTAGGAGAGAATGCTTCTGGAACTTGGCCATACAGCCCGGAAAACTCACAACAACCCAGATCTCTAAACAGGGGCAGTCTCACCTCTCCCGGGGGGGTAGGCGAGCCTTATTTTTGCACCCCCCATGGCTGCTGGACGCCGCGGCGGCCCGCGCGGTGACGTCACGTACAGCTGCGCATGTGTGGTGACGTCACGCGCAGCTGCGCATGCATGCTGGCGTCACGCGCAGCTGCGCAAGTGCGTCCGGCGTGGCTGGAACACTGTCTGCGCCGCCGGAGGCACGGGCAGCACTGGTTCCCGGGCAGGAGGCGCGGCGGAGGGGCGGGGCGGGGTGGCCAGCATGGCGGCGCCCCTCCCAGGCGGCGACGCCCCTCCCAGGACCCGTTGCCCTATGCGGCCCCTTAGTCGGCGGAATGGCAAAGGCCGGCACTGCCTCTGAATCCCATAATAAAAATTAAAAGAGACTATAGTAAAGGCGGGAGGCCAGGCAAACACTACCACAACCAATCATACAGAAATAAACATTACTGATACTATACTTCAGATTGGATTGATGTAGGCCCTTCCATGAATTGATGGGCCCAGGGCTGTCTTAACAGCATTATAGATCCCCAGGGAAAGCAGTGCACTAGGCCCTGTCTACACAACCACTCAAACAAATAAAAATGTAAATTATTAATAAAATCAACTTATATTTCTTGGCATCTCAATAAAATCAGTGTTTTGGCATTTTAAAAATGCTGTGCAGCAAAGATTAATAAAAACATTTGGACAATGTAATGTGAGCCTTGAGCAGTCTTTGCCCCCAACTGTTAATTGCCTCAATATAGTATGCCCGCATGTAGCATGCATATATTCTGTACATTTATGCACATGTATCTCTCAGAAAAGGCAATGAAAATAGTGACTATGGAATTTTGATTTTATTGGACCTTGGGAAATAGCAATCTTTGCAAGAAATAATGGGAAATAAACATGAAAGTGGAACTGAATTCAAACAGAGTGGGCACTACAGATCTGTATTACATTAGCAAAATATTCTCCTGTCATGAAATTTAATTTAGTTTTTAAAGGTTTACCCACAAGACTTTACTCATGAACCAGTAAAGCCAATAAGTTACCAAATACACTCATCTTTGTCTTCAGTGGCTAATGTTAAATATGACCGTGTGCATTAAATTTCCAACATCTTTGTTTTATAGCCTTTTTTGTGGAGGAGATACTATTTTATTCACTCTCTCTTTGTGTGTGTGTGTGTGTGTGTGTGTGTGTGTGTGTAAGATTTCTTGGGCTCTGTTCCAGGACCTTTTCATTTAATGCCACAATTGTGTCTCTTTTCATTTAATGCTATCATTGTGTGCATTTCCATTTTAAATTTACTGATTATTAAGATAATTCTTAAATCCTGCCACACTACTACTCAGTGTGAAATAAAAGCCGGGCTTCTGAGCTATTGTTCATCACTGTGATATTAAATGAAACCATATCAACCTACAAAATTATATCCCTTCCTTTTCTGGAAAAAAGTACCATTCATAAAGTGCAATGCTAATGATCATTGCATACTAGTTCAAAATTAAACACTGCTAACGTCATTGGGGGAAAAATGACTCATATTTTGATTACACACACACATACACACATCTATCTATGCCTACTAATCAAGACATGATTACAACTCAAAAAAATTAAAAAATAAAGCCACATAGAGCCATTACATGGCAGGGCCTAATTCATTCAAAAGAAGAAAAAGAAGCCATGATTGAATTTTTCTATGAATAAAACCACCCATAATATAAAGACATGCTCTTGCTGCTAATCAGTGTGGAAATAAAATATATACTGCACATGCTCAGGGGCACTTTCTAGTATTTTACAAGGTCATGTTCTACAACTGAAGGTAGGTTGTAGAATAAGCGGTGACACAAATTAATATTTTGTGTAAACACCACACACGGTGAACACGTAATTATTCTTGAAATGAAAGCTTTTGGCATTGATCCATGCTTAATTCACTAAGCCTGGAACATTACATAATTATTCTAATAATGTTAAACATTAGAAATCAAGAAAATAATTCATTGCTATTAACACTAATAACAAAAATAATGTAATTAATTGGATTGTCAGTGGTTTACATGCTGTGAGAGGCACTCGCCTCTCATCCGACCATGAGATTGCAAAGGAATGGCTACAGAGATTGTCACTGGGAACATCTACACTGATCCACTGACTATCTCAAAGGAGGAGGGGGGGGGGAGAGTTAGCTCTATGGTTGCTAAAGTGATGCCAGTTGGGGTGCAAGGGTGTGAAAAGGCAGTGCCACGGTAAGAACATAGTTAAACATTGCAATTATTCTTGAAATGAAACTTTGGCATTGACCATTTTTAATTCAGTAAGCCTGGAACAAAATTACATTTAATTATTCTAATAATGTTAAACATTAGAAATCAAGAAAATAATTCAAAGGGCTATTAACACTGATAACAAAATAATGTGAGAAATGATTAATTGTCACATTGTCAGTGGAATTTGATAAGGATGGGTATCTGGATGGAAAGGCATCCTTTCTACCACAGCAGCTAGGAGGCTGGCAGTCAAAACCATCCCAAGCCTGATCTGGTATTTGACACTCCAGATTGGCCAAAGGATAAGGTGTCCATGTTAGAGCTATCCACTGTTGACCTCTAGGGGCACCTTTTGTCACTAGCAACTTTAAAATCTACAGATGATTTCCACTGACTATCTACAGCAAAGGAAGAGCTATTTTCCTCCCTGGTGTCCTGGGGAGACATCATAAGGTTAGCAAGAGAGTGCAGAAGTGGTATTTCACAAAGTGATGCCACTTGGGAAGTGCATATTGGGAGGAAGGGGGCTATTGGAGAACGGAGGGGATAAAGAGGGTGTGATTCCTCCTCTCCTGCTTCCCCTCTCTCACATAACTCCAGTGCCCTGCCAACATGACTTCAGATGAGAAATGATGGGCAATAGCCATGTCACACTCACTGCCACCACTGCAATGAGAATGGGAAGAGTATGATAAGGATGGGTATCTGGATGGAAAGGCATCCTTTCTACCACAGCAGCTAGGAGGCTGGCAGTCAAAACCATCCCAAGCAGATCCCAGTATTACACTAGCCAATTGGCCAAAGGATAAGGTGTCCATGTTAGAGAAAACAGTCCTGGGAGGGGATGAAAGTAGACTGAGAGGAAAGTTCCCTTTAAAAGGAAGATGTATTATTTCATGACTGGACATTAACTGCACTTCCAGCTGTTCAGAAGAGCTAGAGTCCCTCCCTGGTGTCGGAGGGCAAAAATGGAAATCGATGAGAGACATCATAAGGCCAGAATTAGCACCATGGCAAAGAGAGTGCAGAAGTGTGTATTTCACATTCTCCTGAGGTGAACTAAATTCTCGCTTTTGCCACTTTACTCAGAGTACAATCACATATATACAAGCCACCAAATTTCCACAGTGGAGACAATGCAATGAGGCAAACAGTACCCGGTTGCCCTTAGGAACGAGGAGGTTTTTGATCCCATTGATAAATCCCGCCTACCCCCTGTACTGTTTAGGGGCTAGTGGGGAGTTTGGTTATAAAGAGGCAGAGCGGAAAATACAGAAATCCCCATATCTTGAGACTCACATGAGGGGTGAAGGCATGATTTTATACTCAATCAAAGGGGGTTGATTGAGCCCGATGGGGGAACTCACTCTGGGGTAGATGCCATTGGCTAGTGTAATACTGGGACTGCTCTATCTCTTTGTCTGCAAATTAACTTGATGTCTTTGCTAAATTGATTTGAAATTCCTGACACCCCTATATTATATGTTAGTTTGATATTAACAAGTTTGTTGCTTCCAGCTGTGTTCTTATTTCGGGGGTGGGCAGGCAAGTGCAATTGCACCAATTCACCATTCTATGGCCCCACAAATCATTGTCATGCACAGCCTCATAACCATGCCTTCCTGTCCATCTTGCCAATAGCCATGGACAGGAGGGGGAGGAGAGGCAAATCAGTAGTGGGATGCACAGTATGTCATGTTATTGGGACCATCACCAAAAATAATCCCCTTTAGTGCTTTTCCTTTAGATCTGTCCCATGTTCTGCTTTCTTTCTTCTATCCTGATATTCTGACCTTAATCTGTTCACCACTCTCCTTTCTCCCTTTTTTGTCTCACTTTGCTGTTCATTCCCGTTCTCCTTTGTTTTCTCTCTTCCTAAGATCATGAGTTCCTTTCCCTTCATCCCCATCTTCCTGCTAAATTCTCCTTTGTTCTAAATCCTCTACTTTCTTCAACAATAACTGTAATCCTTGTTGAATAGCAGAGTTGAAAGGAGCTCTTCACACAGGTCTCTGCTATCTCCAACACCCTTCCATTTACCTTTAGAATTCCATGAAAATGATATTGCCCATTATTAATTGTTGTAGCAATAACAGGCATTCCATAGAAGTAGTGGAAGAAACACATCTCATTTTACATACTTTCCAAAGACGCATGTACCACCTGAAGATGATAACGGCAAGTTGAGAATTATTGTACTAATAAATGTTACATTCCCAACTGTAGGCATATATTACATTTCTTGTATTATTTCCCAATTACCCAGATAAATATACACTTTTAAAATATCTAGCACAAATTATTTATTTTTACTTTTCAACATCTGCATATTATGCATTTGCTGCAACATGATCCTTGAATATACAGTATACATGGTGTTTCTTAGTTTTCTATTGTGACCTGGGTTTTCCTCACTTAATTGGACCCATAAATACAAGTTATTGTACTGAGAGGGCATCTCATATTACTGGCAATAAAATGCAATATCTGGTAAAAACTGTCCTGTCTATGAGAAAAATGGATTTTTTCATAAAATGTCTTTTCTTAAGAATCTAAAACTTAATTCTACATGTTGGTTGGCAGGTATCAAACCACATTGAACTGGATTATATGAGTCTACACTACCACATAATTTAATTCAATACAGTTAAGCTGCATTCTGAAACTGGATTGTATGGCAGAATAGATGGGGCCTCAGTGAAATGGTAGATACTTCCTATGACAACTAGGTAGAATGAAAAGGATACAGATAAAAAAAATTGGGGAAAAGTGATACTATAGTGAACTGTATAGGAACCCAGTTCCTATTGTAATGTAAAGGTAATGGTTTTCCCCTGACATGAAGTCCAGTTGTGTCTGGGGTGTGGTGCTTATCTCCATTTCTAAGCCGAAGGGCCAACGTTGTCTGTAGACACCTCCAAGGTCATGTGGCCGGCATGACTGCATGGAGCGGCGTTACCTTTCCACTGGAGTGGTACCTATTGATCTACTCACATTTGCATGTTTTTGAACTGCTAGGTTGGCAGAAGCTAGGGCTGACAGCGGAAGCTCACGCTGCTCCCTGGATTTGAACCTGTGACTTTCTGGTCAACAGTGTCAGCAGCTCAGCACGTTAACCCACTGCGCCACCGGGGGCTCCTAGTTCCTACTGTAGCTTCCCTGTAATGTCCCACTCTCCATTGTGTGTCTCCCACCGATTGAGCTTTTTGGTCACTGAGGGAGAGGTTTTTTTTTTAAAAAGCCACTTCTAGACATGATCTCTACATTAGAAGCAGAGTGTGCATGTGATTTGACACAGCCCACATTTTCAGGGCTGATTACACTACCTTAAAATTTATAAATTGCCTTTGAGTAAGTTCTCACTTGGAGTTTGATCCATATGCCCACAATCTGCACCCTATTAGACGTTGCTTAGGCACAAGTAGGCCGTTCTGTGTGAAAGGTGGCACAGCATTTCTTCAGAATGATGAACACTCTTGAAATGGAGAAGAAAGGGGGGGGGGAGGATTAACGATTATAGCTTATAACATTCCCAGTACAGTATGGTCCATCATTCATGGGACAAGGCCTCACGCATTATGTAGATACCACCAAGTCCATTTATCCTCACTGTGCCTCATTTGGCTTGTGACAGTCAAAGTATTTGTACTATTTAAATAAGGTTTAAAGAGTTACAGTAACAACTACTTAATGTATTTGAATAGCTTTGTGCTCATCTTCATCAATCAATAATATAATTCAGAGTGGTGTTTTCCTGATGTTGGAATGGCAGAGGCCTGTGTGAGCCACAGTATTAAGTGTGTGCAATGGCAAATACTGGGTAAACAAACTTTTGATAATAAATGATGTGATTGGGGGGGGGGGGCGACAACAATATCCTTGTTTTCAGTGCAAATCCAGTGAGTCTACAGATATCTACACTAGATCTGGCCCTTTAAAACTCAGATCCCATAGCTGCTTTTGAAGCAAGGTTAAAATATATATAACAGATAAGACTAGAGCTACAGCCAAAAAGCACAGTATGCTTTATTTTCCAGATTGACCTTTACAGGTTTTTGAGCCCTGAGCCCTGCAGACTTCCCATCAGAATTGTTTTTCATAGCACTGCTATGTTTCCGAGACCCATGGAAACTTTAGATAAATGTATACCATCATTTCTTCTGACACAGTATTTTCTTTCAGTCCCAAGGCTGAGAGAAATGTTCAAATGCTAAAGAAATGTGTAGACAAGAAGACACAAACCAAGGATTCTTAACTGACTGATATGAACCCGTGAGTGTTTCATTTCTTAAAGCAATGAACATTAAACACTGGGATGTAAATGCAATGTGGGTGCATTCACCACTCTCCACTTGCTCTGTTACTGCAATCAGATCTTTTGGTAGAGAGATATAAAACAAATGTTATATAGCTTTTTGGGTTTTCAGTTTAATTTGTATTCATTATCTCTGCAATTTTTGCTGTGTAAGAATATTTGCTGTCCATGAAACAAAAGTGTAGTAGTAGTTATGTGAGAAATAGTTGTACCACATATACTCGAGTATCAGCCAATCCAATTATATTCCAAGGCACCTACCGTACATAAAAACATACACATTTTGGGACAACTTTCACTGTGAGTGGCATTAGAAGGAAATGGAACACTGAAAATACAGATAGTGATAATAATTAACTACCTCAGTAGCACACATACAAAACAGTAGTTGGCTGGCAATATATACATCCTTACAATAAAATCCTTATTCCTGCACTTTTTCCTTCTGCCCTGTCCTTGCATCCTTATTACATAAGCCCCTTCCATTCCGAGTTCACTATTTGATTACTATGTCAGTTTATGCTTGATGATGTTATTTTATTTTGTTTTATGATGTTGTTGTTATACATTTTACTGTGATGTGTTTTCTGTTTTAATTTTATGTTTGATCGGGCTTGTCCCCATGTTAGCCACCCAAGTCCCTTTGAGGAGATAGTGGCAGGATACAAAAATAAAGTTATTCTTGAACCTATTACGTTATTGCAGAATGCCAAATAACTCTATATGTATATGGTATTCATGCTTACAAAACCTCCAAACCAAAGATGTGCCCACCAATTCTAGTAGTGATTTCAAAATATTTATATAAAAATACAAAATACTTCATATGAAATATATTTTCCTAGATAAACATCTCAAAATATGTGTGTGTGTAAAATATTTTAAATCTGAATACATTGTCCATTAGAACTTCCAAGCTGAAAATGCTGTGTGTAAAAAGACTTTTTCTGAGAACTCTTTTTTTCAATTTATACAATACTTCTTTATTGTTGCTTCAAAGTGCTCCTAACTTCAAGCAGAGGTTCCTGAAGGCTTCACTTGTAGTTTATGTTTCTCAGTAGGAAAGGTGAAAGTGCAGCTGAGCTTGTGTTGGGTCTTTCCTAAAATCTTTGACATGGAGCTATGGGGAGGGAACTGGGGTCTTTTGGGTAGACAAGAAGGTGTTGATAGTGTTCAAGTAAACCCAAGGGCCAGGGGTTTGCTTCCTTGAGTTAAAACATCCTGGAGGACGGCTGGAAAAAACACTTTGGAGATGTTTTGCAAATCAGCAGAGACACCGCTGAGCTTTTGGACAATTAATGTTTTCGTTAAGACTGATTCATATGCAGAAGCCAAATTAGAGGTGGGAAGCATCTCTTGCCCAGCATCCAGCCATACAGATAATGCATATACCTTATTGGCATCGTGCCTTTTTATAGAAAATCTTGCAAAACGAAATGTTGGATATAAAATATAGAGCTACAAAAATTGCTAGTTTAGGGTCTAGGACTATTTTTGAATAGGAGGCAAAATGGGCATTTCCTTTAGTGTAACTAGCAATTATGACAGGACAGACATGAAATAAATATCCAAGAGTAATTTATCTTGGCCTGGGAAGTTAAAGAAAAGAGAGCTGGAATCCATGCCCCACCTTTCCATTTGATTTATTAGTGATGTTTAATTCAGCATGGTGGGAATTTTACGCTACATTCCTACCTGGACCTATTTAGGAGTAAGCCCAACTGGGCACAGGGAATTAATATTGAGTAAATATCGATAAGATTGAATTAAATGTCTCTCCTGCATGAAAAGGTAGTCAGTAGTTCTGCATATCTCTGTGTTGCAATGCATTGACAACAGTCTGAACCAAGACCACTTTTGGTTACTCTTTATGAAAGGGCTTATCAAGTCCACCATATGCAGCCTATACAAGCAACTATTTCACACAAAATAGTGAGTTGCAGACACATAAAATTTTTGTGAACTGGGCTGTAAAATTTCTGATGCCATACTCTTTATCTAACTTGACAGCTGGTATCTGATCTGAAAATAGCATATTTTCCCTCAAATACTAGTCACCCTGTCACTTTGCATTGCATAGATATAAACAAATATATGAATGAGGAAAAATAACTAGGAAAAAACACCCTGTCCTTACAAATACCAAAAAATAAACTTTTATATGTTTACTTTCTAAAACAGAGAACCAGGAAGTTGTGGTTTATCTCCTGTAAATCCTGTGAAACCTGATCCCTGAATGTATGTAGACATTTACTTTGTACTTGTTTCTGAATCTATACTTAATCACCTTGTACTGAATGTGCATAACATGTTAAAAAGTGAATAACTGTCACCTTGCTGCACAATGCACATTGGCACAGTATTTTAGATGCTTTAATGCACTTTTGTAATGGTTCTATATGCAGAACTCTCCTCTTGCCACTATCAGTTGGATACATTCATCCCAAATGATAAAAAAAAGAATCACCCTATGTATGCAGCACAATTTATTCCTATTTATGACACCAACTAGAATCTGGTCTTGTTTCCTAAAACTAATGAAATGTTTTCACATTTTCCCCATTATGTCTTACACAGGTGACATTACTGGACTGACCACTGATTCTCACCAAAATTTATTTATTTATTTATTTGTCACATTTCTATACCGTCCCTCTCAGCCCGAAGGCGACTCGGGACGGTTTACACAAGGCAGTCTCTGCCCTCAATACAACACAAGCAAAAAAAACAAAAACAAAAAAGCATATAACAACAAATGAACAATTAAAAATATACAATTGCAGTCTCAGCGTCATGTTGAAATCAGTTTCCGTCACATCGTCGTCATTCCATGTATCTAATTAAACCGTTAAAGAGAGATTAAAGAGAACATTGCCTGATGCCATTATCCCATAAGAAAGAGACTGGTTTAGGGGGTACAAGATATTCTGAATGACACAAAAAATGGGAATGGCCAAGAAGGTTGAGGTTCAGGAGAAATGGAGGTGCTGCAGCTATGCTTCATGGCAACTATTGCATGAAGTGGTTGCTTTGGTACTAATGGTAAGGACTGCAATGCCTACAATTGTGTTTTGTCTCTGAAAAAAATGTTTGATTTGTCTTTGTCATAGCAAAAATAACGAAGTGTTGTGTCATGTAAAGGCCAATAAATTTTATTTGGAATAAGTCTAATGCCAATAAACATCCTTGTATGGAATCCAGCCAACTGGCACCTAATGAAGTGAGCTGGAGTCCATGGAAGCTTATGCCAAATCCAACTTGTTACTCTTCAAGGTGCCACACAAGTCTTTATTCAAGGAGTTAATTGATTAGGGACTGTGTTGGTTTAAGCTGATGCTGGCTTACTGAAGAGAAACTGCCAGAACTAGCCATTTGGCAGACATTTCATTTTACCCAAGCAACATGAAGAATACAGAAGCTAAAAACATAAAGTTGGGGCGATGCCATATATGTAACTACGGGGGAGCAGGGGACGAAGGCATTGGCTCCTAAATGAGATTTTTTCTAGAAAATTTAAAGTAATGGAGTTACATAAGACTTCAGTTGGTATTTTAGCATTAAGGCATCCAAAAGAAAGGAGGGTAGGGAAAGTGGCCAACGGAATACAAACACATATAAAAGGATGAATAATTTTCAGTATCTCACTCTCTGCAATGATGTAAAGGGACTTTCAACATGATTGGATAACAAGAGTATGTAGAAAACTCTACACACAGAGAAGTAGATTGCTTTGCACTGATGTCACTCTGACATGGCGAAGACAATTAGCATGTCTGTCGATACATCATTGACCTATCATGTTTTCCTTAAACTCAACACCTGAAAAAAAGGCTTATACATAAATTTAAAGGGTGGAATTGAAGGATATTTGGAGAACACTTCAAGGCGTGTGTGTCAATATGGACACTACTGGGTTTTTTAAAAGGAAAAATTGCTGTGGACCTTTCAGTTTTTTACTACAAGAGCAGAATCTCTCCTGTCCTGTCTTACACTATTACCCACTTCTGGTTTCCGCCCTTTATTCACACTTGTAACAATCGAGTTAGCATTTGCCAGTCTGTCTTTGCAGCTTTGCAGATCAAAGTCTTAGTGACAGATAGAGCAAAGTTTATTTCCATACATATACATTTATATCTCAAATTATAATATTAAATAGTCCCTAAAATCTTTGTTTTGTATTGAGCATTGCAGTTACAGATTCATAACATAGAATTAGGGACTCACACCTGTTCCATATTTGTCCCTGTTACATATTCATAAAAATGACACTATTTGCAATGACTGAATGCCCTCCTTAATCCATAGAATGATTTTACTAGTTGCACTATAGTTTTGGGAGTGGGAAAAGGCTAGCTCTCTCTCATCCTGAAGCATTCCACTCAACTATGTCATAGACCTTCATTGCTTGGAGCAGCTTCTTAGAGCGGTAGATGTGTGTCAGGCATCAATGGTTTTTGTCGTTGACAGCTATATTTATTTATCTATGACTGTAATGCACCTTGCCCTTTGTTTATTGCTCTTGTTATGCCTACAATAATAGGACAAAAGTACAGATTGGAGCATGTTTGTATATTTATTATAACAGAATACATTTTATTTTAAAGCAGTATGAGCCCAGTGTGATATATTAATTGCATTGGTGAAATAGGATTCTAGAAGACAAGGGTTCAAGTCCCTGATCAGTCAGAGAAACCCACAATGCTCCTATTAAAACAGCTCCACTGGCTGCTGCTAAGTTTCTGGTCCCAATTCAAGGTGCAGGTTATGACCTACAAAGCCCTAAATCGTTCGTGACTGCATCTCCCCCTATTAACCAGCGCGGGCCCTAAGAACTGCTGGGGAGGCCCTCCTCTTGCTCCCACCATTGCCCTTGCATAAAGAGTAACCAAGCTTGGGGACCAAGGAAAGAGCCTTCTCGGTGGTGGCCTCCCAGCTTTGGAACACCCTCCCCAGGGAGATTAGGCAAGCCCTTTCACTGTCCTCCTTCCATAGGGATCTGAAAACCTGGATATTCCAACAAGCATTTGAGAATGACTAATCCCTCCTTATAAATGCCCAGTCTCTAACATGCCAGATAGTACTTTGTTCTCTGTACTTCTTCCAATCCCCCGGTCCTATATTGCATGGTTTTGCACTATTACAGACCTGGTCCTCTTTATAACCTGATCATGCCCATCTTAGTATTCTGGTAATTGGTTTTTTTGTTGTGTATTGTTTGAATGAGTTTTGATGCTGCTGTTTTATACCTTTATGTTTTATATAATTGTGTTTTATTTTATTGTTATGCTTTGATATGTTTTATTTTATTCATGTTTTTTGTTTTTAATGGATTGTTTTGTTTTGATGTTTTGTGGACATTTTGCCCCATGTGTAAACTGCCCCGAGTCCCTTTGGGGAGATGGAGATGGGGTGTTAAAATAATGTTGTTGTTGTTGTTGTTGTCAGGTGACATTTGTTAAGCCATTTCCTCTAAGCCAAAGATGTAAACGATGGCAAACCTTTTCTCAATAAAACTTGCATGGAAACCCTTTGGAAAGGTTGTGATTATTAATAAGAGGCAACTTGAAGCCACACCACCACAACAAAATGGAATGACTTACATAAATTGCAAATATGTTTAGTCCTCGATCTAAGAAGTAATTGCTCATCTGCTCATGTAGACATATGTTTTTCAATTTTTGCAGACCTCTTGCCACAGGATCATAAAGAGGATTATAACATTTACCTGCAGAATTCCTTTCTAGAGAAATATTTTCATGTAAGCAATCAATATAATTGATTGCTAACATGAAATCTGATTGCTTATGGCAGAGGACTAATGGCAGACATAATTACTGAAGCATTTGTAAAAAGTAAGAAATTTTCAGACATAGAAAACCTCAAGTTATTGTGAGCTGACAAGAAATTGGCAGCTTTCCTTGTTTAAAAAAGTCACTTTCTTAAAATAGTTGGATAAAATGCAATCAAATAATCTTAACCCATTTGACTTGGAGCATCATAATTACAGGCCTTCTGCTATTGTGCTGTCATGATAGTCTTCATGCAAATCATAGACAACAAAGCAGTTATTACATCCCACTCCAAATGTGTATCTAGCTTAAAAATTCATATTTATACAAATGGTGTGTTTGGAATGCAAGGGTAAAAGCAGTTCTATTTTTGGCATGGTTTAAGATTACAAAGTATATTTCAGAATTACACTTGATGTATGCATTTATTTTCTCTGCAGAGATTATTAAAATGGGTTCTTCAACATGGCAAGAATGACATGTGGAACAAAGTAGCAATTCGGAGGTCTGAGGAGATCAAAATAACTTGGCTGTTACTACCTACATTAAGCTTTTCAGGCTTATTTGCACTCCAAAAAATCTTTCATTTGTCCTCAAAAGCTAATTCTTGTTTGTTCTTCCTAGTAAAATCCATTAATGTAGTGTTCTTTTCCGTCTCATCTTTGAAGTCACTTCACATGTGAATTCCTGCTCCTTATACAAAAATATCTTGGTTTATTTAGCTTTCTTCTAATTAGCTTCCTCTGTGAGAGCTTCTCAGGGATAATTGAATGTTGATTCAAATAAAAAGCATACAAACAAAACCTAGCTTAGAAAAATACATTACCATCCAAATTCTAACAATATTACCCTAAAATAAATAGAACTTCCATGTCATATATTTACTTAGTATCTAGAAAGGCAATCCTGCTCACAGTGAGATTCCTTGAATACCACTGGTGGGATTTAAACTGCCTATGTGTTTAAGGATATCTAATTGCACAGGATTTCCTAAGAAGCAGATCTCACTGTATTAAGTTCTGCATTATTTCTTGTTACCTCTCCATTGGCGCCCCCTTGTCATGGGGGAGAGGCTTGCGTACCCCAATGTTGTGATTTTGAGAATCTCAAAGCAGATGCATACTAGGGGATGAAGCATCGTCACCACTCCTCCAAGAAGAGAGGTCCATATCGGTTCGCATCATTCAGGTGTAACAGACCTGCCAGTCTGAAAGGGCCCCAGATACTAGGGAGATTTGATAAGCAATCAAATCACTCAGTTGGTCTCAGATAAAACAGAGCACACTCTATGCAACCCATTTTCAAAATTCACTGTTTTCATTTTCATGTTTTCCAGATTTATCTATGCAGAAGAAGCACACAGGAGCTAGGATATACAAGAGCAGGCAGAGATAGCCACTGACACCAGCAACCTGTCAGCAGCTTCCCCGATACTGACAAAAGTGGTTTCTTCCCTATAAGAAGAATTCTCATCTTCAACAAGACAGTCTTGACAAGTTGAGACAACATGTCAAGAAATTGCTGACCACTATGATTGTTCTCAACTCCAAACAAGACAAGGAATATACTTTTTACTAGAAGTTGTTGTTGAGGTTTCTAAACCTGCACAATATTTTGCCCCAAAAGGTCTTAATAGCGGTTTCTGGGGGATGTTGTACACCTCATGGAAGTTTCTGGGGAATGATTCACCATTTTGGGGCCAAATTTTAAGTTATATGTGATGAAAGGGGGCATGAGCAATCTCACTGGGGTCTTAGCAGGGCACATTCACCATATGGATTGAACAACTCACATTTCTGTTCTACATGTTGCCTTGATTTTTCTGTTTGTTTAATCAAGACTTTATGTAGAACATATGTGACAAGCTGTAATCTTCATTGATTTATAATGTATATTTGTTGAAAGAAACATTGTAAATCATACATTAACCTACTCGATCCCTAATGTGTTATTATACTTTGGACAGAAGTATTGGAAGGAGGGAGAGACACAGAGGAAAATAAAGGATGTTACTAAAAACATGGAACATGGCAGTTCTTCATAATTATCGACCTCTGAAATGTTTAATGTTGAATGAAATCATTATCAGTTAAATATCTTTGTTTTTAGTAAATCCCCATATTATGAAGTATTAGGTACAGATTTACCATATTTTGTGGTCTTAATACTGAATCATTTTCCAATGACACTCCCACCCCCCAGTTTCCCAATTAGTGCAAACATTTCAATAGTTGATCAAAAAACAGGAAGAAAAGGAGAAGAAACAATAGACCAATGAAGCAGAAAGATTTGAAAATGAAAGGTATAGACAAAAAGTCATACAAAAAATTAAGGAGAGTAGCCCAAAAAGCATCCTAAATTTTGGGTTGTGATGATCACAAAGGTGGGAGAGATTACAATATCGGAAATTGTGTTTGGGAATTCAAAAAAAATTCAGACCATGGATGGTGGAATTCATGGGTACATGTGTGGGCATACAATACAGAGGAAGATGAAGGGCTGCCTGGCCAGCATCTGAATCAGTAGCAAGTAGGGAATTACAATAGCTGCATCCTGACACTGAGGAAGCTACTTCAGCAGTGCAGGACCAGGAGCACTCAGGCAAGGGAGAGTCCTAAGTTAACTCGGAATCAGGAGAGCAATGAGGCAGAGTGAAGTATATCAGAAAGACTGCAAATGAGGACTCATGCTATTCAGCTACATAGATCTGCCTGGCTGGCACATAGTAGGGCCAACAGGTGAGAGCACTTGTGCTATGGGGCATAATGAGTGGCAGTTTGGATTTGGTCTTTGCTGGGAGCAATGTTTGGAACTTGTTACAGCTTGGAGCTCTGTTGAATGACTTTGTGTGCCTTATCATGTTTTGAACCTTGGCTTTGGATTTTGGATTACGCATAGTCTTTGATGTTTTGGTGAGGACCTTAGAAATGGAATATTGACTACGACTTCTGGATTATCCCTGTATTGTTTGTTGTTGGAATCTACATTGCTTGGATCATGGCCTAGCTGTTGATGAGAGCAGTGAGTGACTGTTTATACTGAGAGATGTTGTGCAGGGTTGTGACAATATAGAATCTATACATTCCTCTTGCTTTCTTTTTGAAAAACATGACATAGCTTTAAGAGTATTTTTCCTACACTGTACCAGAATTGATAGATTATGAAATGATATAATTGTATTCACAAGGGTTTAATAATATAAGAGGAAAACAGAAAGAGGATTAATCTTGAATTTAGGAGCTTTCTATTTGATGAATCTCAAATATACACATACATTGTCATGAATAACTGCTCTGAAAAAAGATACTGAAATGAAACAGAGTATCTGGAAGAAGATACTTGCTAATAGAATTATCAAAAGGCTACTAGAAACGCAAATGCGGACTGTATTGGTTAGAGAGAAATTTGAGCTACACCCCTATAAAATTCAATAGCTATGTAAAATATGAACAGGAATAAGTGCTAAAAGGAATGTCAGTGGTTTGCTAGCATTAAGATTATATAGAACTATTATTGTTATTTTTATAATTTATTTTCACAGCACCATCATTGTATATGGCACTTAACAAGTAAAAGAACAGTTCCCTGCCCTCAGGGTTACAATCTAATTAAAATGTGACACAAAAGGAAAAGAGGGTGGCAGTGTGGAAGGGGACTGAATGCAGCAGACAGAATGTAGCCCACAGTACACTCACACAAGAACAAAACAAATAATAGTAATGGAGCAAATTGCAGGATAAAGAACATAAGAGAGGAAATCAGAGTAGTCCCCAGGAAAACAGCTAAAATTTAATGGTATCTGGCTAATTTATACTAATGTTTAACTAATTTATTCAGTGTGTTAGGCTGTTGTTGCTTATTTAGCTAAAACTTACTAAAAAATCTCTTTGGATCTCGCTGTTTTAATTATTTGATTTGATTTATATCCCACCTTTCTCCCAGCTTGGGACCCAACGTCACTTCCAAAAGTGTTAGGACAAAAGCTAGTGACTTCAAAAAGTATTAAAATTATTTCAAAAAAATTATACATAAATATTAAAATATGACATAACAATTAAAAAGACTTTCCTGAAAATAATCAAAAAATGTTTCCTTAGGAGGAAATGCCAGAGCAAGGAGAACAGAATGGCTGCAACCTAGAAGGGCCTGTGATAGTTGTGGACCAAGTGAAAGCCCTTCCCTAAACATTTAGAAAAGTCTTGACCACATACGGCTTTCCGCCAGATGCAGAGGACTGGTATTATAACCAACCTTTTTATCATTCTGTTTGGAAGATTAAAAAGATGTATGCACATGTATGAAAGTTTAGAATCCATTTATGCATGGTATCTCTGTGGAAAGTGTCAGAAAGTAACAACCATGTAGGCAAGGCCAATCAGTTGCATTCTTTCCAACCAGCTGGCAACATGCATCACCTAATAGAGGGATGTTAGCTGTGTTTGGAAGCAGTACCAGAAATCATCTTAAGTGAAGAGAAAGTATTTATTAAGGAAATTACATGCCTGATAGATGGAGTCTTCTCACTGCAGCTGCATGACTAAGAGCACCTGCTGAGGAAGAGGGGCTAACAGAAGTCAGCCGAAACTGAGAATATCTGTCTACAGTCAAGTATACAATAGTATGGTCAGGAGGTGAAAAACCATACCACAGTAAGCTGTCTCTATATTTACTGCCCTTTGGAGGCAGATAGCTTATTGTACAAACATAGTTGCACACATCTCCCTTTCTAAGGCCCCTTCCACACAGCTGTATAAAATCCACATTGAACCGGACTATATGCCAGTGTGGACTTATATAACCCAGTTCAAAGCTGATATCGTGGATTATCTACCTTGACATTCTGGGTTACGGGGTTACACTCCCCCTGAAGATGCAGGTTCGCAGCTTGGGAGTGATCCTGGACTCAGCGCTGAGCCTGGAACCCCAGGTCTCAGCGGTGGCCAGGGGAGCTTTTGCACAGTTGAGACTCGTGCGCCAGCTGCGCCCGTACCTTGGGAAGTCTGATCTGGCTACGGTCGTCCACGCTCTGGTCACATCCCGAATAGATTACTGCAACGCACTCTACGTGGGGCTGCCTTTGAAGACAGTTCGAAATTGCAATTAGTCCAGCGGGCGGCAGCCAGACTACTAACGGGAGCTACATACAGGGAGCACACTACCCCTGCTGTGTCAGCTCCACTGGCTGCCTGTCCAATTCGGGCTCAATTCAAAGTGCTGGTTTTGACCTTTAAAGCTCTATACGGTTCTGGCCCAGCTTACTTGTCCGAACGCATCGGCCGCACGTCCCATCCCGTAACCTAAGATCATCCGGGAGGCCCTGCTCTCGCTCCCGCCGACCTCTCAGATGCGGTTGGTGGGGACGAGGGACAGGGCCTTCTCGGTGGTGGCCCCCCGCCTGTGGAATGCGCTCCCTACGGAGATACGGTCCACCTCATCCCTCCTGACATTCAGGAAGAAGGTGAAATCCTGGCTCTGGGATCAGGCATTCCCTCACCAGCACTAGGCAGCATGTGAGACGGAATTTTAATGGGAGGGAGGAAGAGGGTCAATGTTTCTAGGGTTGAATACTGTTTTAATTGGAATGATTGTAGATGTGTTGAGGGATTGTATTTTAATGCCTTAATGTTTTAATGGGTTGTGGGGTTTGGGGTTTTACGCTGTTGATGTGGCATCGAATTGTGCCTGCTGTAAGCCGCTCTGAGTCCCCCCTCGGGGGTTGAGAAGAGCGGGGTAAAATCCTGAAATAAATAAATAAATAAATAAATACATGGCTGGGGTCACTTCCAGACAGCGCTAAACCACGGGTTTTAAACAGGGCAAAAAATCCTGCGACTTTAGAAGAGGTATATATACAGACCTGTTGGTCCCAGGATTTCTGCCTCTGTTGTCCAGACTTGATGCTTTGTTGCAAAATTTAGAAGCTCCCAAGATGGCCACTGAGGGGCTTCTGCCAGAAACTTTGGCAGTTTTTTTTTTAAAAAAAAACCTCAGGATGTGAATATGTGGAGATTCACTGCAGTGAATCACTGCAAAATTTGTTTTTTTGTCCTGGCCAGAGAAACTGCCCTCCAAACATTTCATGAAGTTTCTGACATACAAAAAATGTATGCCTTCTTCTCAAGCGTCACCTTCTTTTTAGGAACTGACCAATCAGGAATAAACATCTAAAACCTGGAAACAAACCCAGATAAGAAATCCTGTGATGTCTGATTGCAGGGACATATAGATACATATAGATACATGAAGATTTGCATATTTGGCTCAAAACCACAATATTCCCACACCTAGAAATCTTGAATTTTTTGCCTTTTGTAGCAATTGGTTCTGCATTCACAGGGAACATTGTCTGGCCACCCTTTTGTTTGCTACAGAAGCTCTAGGGATAAAGGTATTGTCTGGATGGGCCCTGGGAAGGGCCCTTCCATACAGCCATATAACCCAGAATATTAAGGTAGATAATCCACACTATCTGCTTTGAACCGGGATATGTGAGTCCACACTGCCATATAACCCAGTTCAAAGCAGATAACGTGGGATTTCATACAGCTGTGTGGAAGAGGTCTAAGAGGGGCCAGCTTGTGCATGTGAGTGTGAACTGGATAACCATACCAAAAGGAAAGCAGAGAGTTTGCTTTTAAACTTTTCTACATGATTACTCATGGTAACAAAAGTAATGGGAAAATATAGAAACTACCACAACATTCTGTGTCTAATGAGACCTTAATTATATTTGACCTAAAAAAGATTTTAAACGTCTGTAAATCAATACAGCCAGTTATAAAAGACACAAGAAAGCATCCAAATGTGATTTATTGTATGATTCCTGACAGGGTGGATTGTAGCCCATAGTAAATACTGCTACAACAGATACAAAGCACACATCTGTAATGAATTTGGCCCATGATGGTTCAGGGTTCAAACTATGCATAATTCAAATGTGCATTTCCCATTATGTTGTTAATGAGAATCTTCATGATAACAACAACTGAACCTGCAATTAATCTTCAAATTAAGGCAGAAGTGTAGCTTCCATGCATCAATGTTTTGTGGGAAAGGAGGCATCAGGTATAATTTTAAAAAGGGACAATCTTTGAAAATTAAGAACAGGTGGTAACTTTAATTATTGATGAACTCTGTTTTGAAAGATGAAAATTTCCATAATAAACACTTGAGAAACAGTATTTTATTCAATGGCAGTTTTTCAGCAGTTGTTACCTTTAGTCAGCACTGTACTCAACACTGACAGTAGAAAATGTAACTATGGGATGAACAGCAATGGCTGTTGCTGGTGTCCATGAAAGTTCATCAATGAAGCTCTTAGGAGTTTTCCTCTGAACTTTCAAGAAGCTATTGAAGATGTGGAACCATTTTAGGGACAACATTGAATACTATGATTAAGGGCTTTAAAGTTCAGACTAAAAACTGGAACAGAATCGCTATCACACTTATATGGAATCTACAAGCCCACAGTGGCTAATATATCAATACACTTAACAAACCCTGACTAGGTCTCTCTCTCTCTCTCTCTCTCTCTCTCTCTCTCTCTCTCTCTCTCTCTATATATATATATATATATATATATATCGTATGCTAGCTTTGGAAAAGCTCTAAGGAAAATCATTTCTTTCCATCACTAATTTGGAAAAAAATGTAAGAAATTAGGAGCACATCATATTCCCCAAATTAATATTTTGGAGTAACTAACAAATGGTGTCCTTATGCCAATATTTTTGCAATATTTGTATATTAATCAAGGCATAACAAGTTATTTACTCCTTGTTAACACAAAAATTGACATGCTATGAATAATATCAGTTTATTTTAATAGATTGTTTCCAAATTTTGACATAAGACAGCATTGCTATTTCTTACTAAGAGGAAAACAAGTGATAATTACTCATTACCTAAATGATGATTCATTGAGAGTCATGCAAGTTTAAATTGCATTGTTAGTCACCTGCTGTTGAGGATGAGTTTAAACAAGAATACACCTAAAATTAGATTGGACTGAAAGAAGGCATTGACTCTAGAGTAGGTTCTGCCATAGAGAGGTTATACATTGGCTGCTGAAACAGGGACAATCCAGCTTCCTGAGCACAGGAACAGAACCTGCTTGTTGCCCAATTTGGATTCCCTGAGTCACCTTGCCAAACACGATTAATCCAGAGCAGTCCCATGGCTGTTTAGCCGCTGTAGGACCTGTTGAAGGCTTTCATGGCCAGGATCACTGCATTGTTGCAGGTTTTTTTCAGGCTATATGGCCATGTTCTAGAGGCATTCTCTCCTGATGTTTCACCTGCATCTATGGTAAGCATCCTCAGAGGTGACCTAACTGGTCAGTATATATAGACATGAATGGTCAGTATATATATGCCTCTAGAGTACCTTGCATATCCTGCATAAATCTCTCACCTTATAATTATTTTAGAAATCTCAATCTCTTCCTTAAAATCATTATGATGGATTACAATACCAGAAGTAACCACATTTGCTTGGGTTAATCATTGGTTTTGCTGAGACATACTGGAGTGTCTCACCAGTGACCTCCCTAAAAACATAACTGTGTTAGACCAGAATATCAGTATGCAAGGGGATCTTGCACTACCTTAGGGCCTTTCTACACATGCACAATAACCCAGGTTAAAACAGGTTAGAAGTGGGGAGGCTAAACTACATTTAACCAAAATGAAGGAGGTATCAGAAGGAATTGGATTAAGCGCTAGAAAACACATGTTTAAAAGATGCCCTTTAAACCCAATTCCTCCTGAAAAAACTGCACCTTTCCATGCCTGTGTATCACTGCAGGCATGGAAAACATGTGATTTAACCCCCCCACTGTCCAACTCCCTCCATTGTTCCCATTTCCCTCTCAACTTACTAGAAGAAGGCTCTAGTGTGGGCCTGGAGCCTTTCCCCCTTTCTTTTCTCCCTCGGACAGTCAATGGGGGCTTCCCTCCCAAAGTCCCCTTTTGGCTCGCCAAGTGGGCGGAGGTAAGGGAAGAAAACAAAAGTCATCATTACACATTACCAGCCTCATCAGTCTTGTAGCAACCCAGTTCTCTTTTGTGCCTGGGGGGCAGGGGGCAGCACCGGGGGTCCCACTTGCATGGGAGCCAGCCGCAGCTGATGAGGAAATGGAGGAAGGGGTTAATGAGTTAGCTGGGCCTTCCTCCCCCACCGAGAGCTTGGCTTGGGATGATGGATGGCCGGACGGCTACGATAACGGGGAAGGTCAGGCTGATTCAGAAAGTGTTGATAGTGACGATTGTTATGAGAAGCCAGGTGGTTTCGGGTCGCAGGAGAGAATCAGGGAAACAGTGGAGGATGAGCCCATGGAAGCTGAAAGGGAGTTTGGCTCTCATGAAGATAGTGAACCAGGTGCTGGGAGGCAAGGACGGGGCTTCGATAGGAGAGAGAGCATCGAGTCCAGCAGGAGGGGTTGGCACCGCAGCCTAGAGCGCCAGAGAAGCGCGAGATCCCGTAGCACAGATTGGCGTAGAAGCCTAGAGTGTCGGGGACCTCGCCAAGGGGATTAAGTATAGGATCCGTGGGAACGGATCCTCAGTAGCTCGGCCACTTCTATTCTAAGAGGAGTGAGCGAGCAGAGCAGAGGAGCCAAGTTGAGCTCGTGTCTTGCCAAGAAGTTTCTTGGGCCCTGTTTGAACTTTGTCTTGTTCCTTGATCCGCATTGCTTGCGGAGCCTTTTGCCAAGCCTGTTGCCAAGCCTGTTGCCAAGCCTGTTGCCAAGCCTTTTGCCAAGCCTTTTACCAAGCTTTTGCCAAGCCATTGTATTGGATTACTACGGACTCTTTCTTTGGATTGAACTTTTCAATATTTTATGGACAATTACCTTTTCACCTGTTCTTTATTATTCAATAAATAGTTAGCTGATTACCGTCTCTGTGTGTGTGATTAAGGGGCCGGCCGAGTCCTTGCATCGTGACAAGTCTTCACGCCAATCCAGTTTGTCCCTTAAGGTGCTGATTGCATTTATTGACCAAATGCCTGGTCCCACAGCCATGCCTTTACCTTCTTTCGGAAAGCCAGGAGGGAAGAGATCAATCTTGTCTCAGTTGGGAGTGTGTTCCATAGGTAGGGAGCCACCGCTGAGAAGGCCCTGTCCCTCGTCCCCGCCAGGTGCATTTGAGCTGTAGACAGAAGCGAGAGCAGGGCCTCTGCGGATGATCTACAGGTGTGTGTGAGGCCTAGTTTAATGTAGCCCTAATTTCTTGACAGAAATTTACCTACCCAGGGATTCAATTTTTTTAATAAGTTAAGGTACACTATTAGTTCTTATCAGAATAGAAACCTGCTCTGAAGAGTGGCAAAATATGAAAATTGAAAGCACATCTGCATTAACCCTCTATTCTGATACCACCCTCCTCTTCCTTATGTCCATCTCTGTGTAGAGAAAGGATGTAAGTCTCTGCTAATTTATATATCATATACCAGGATGAAAAAAAATCTTTCCTTCCGATTAGGCAAGATTGAGAGATGCTTTAAATTATTTGTCATACATCAGAAATGTTTTTCATATATCAGAAACTGTTTTCTATATCAGAACACTGAATTTTTGTGCCAACATTTTTTTTCTCCACAAAATCTTGATGTGTGAAAAATCACACAAAAATGTACATTAGGAGCTCCTGATAGGGCAGGGAAATGTGATAGTGAGTTTCAGTATGATGTGGTCTGTTGTTTACACCAAATTAATTGCAAGTTGCTAAGCTTTCTTCATAGACCAGAGTTCAAATCTTGTATCTGCTTAGTATTTAGGGAACTTAGTTAAGGTGTTGGAATCTGTGTACAATGTGACATCACATATGAACTATGCTTAGGAAAAGAGAGAATGAAACATCCATATATCGTATAAGAGACATATTTGATAAACTATGGAAGTTCCAAGAAGATATATTTATGCATTCTTAACATTTTTCATAGAAAATGTTTTACATTTTGTGCAGCTACAGAGAATAGTGTTATCACATTCCAAAACCATATTTAGTTTTTAAACCCAATACAAACATATGAGGTATATTCATAGAAAAGTCTCTCAAGGTCTGAGTAAACTGTAATTTTGCATGTTGGCTAGTATAACATATGGGGTGGACTCAGAATTGACTACATTTTAAAAAGGATACACAGATGTCCTAATAGGTACATGATTTAAATATTTTGGTGTACGCCTTCATGAATACATATTCTTTCATCTGTGCAATAAATATATTGGGCAGAATCCATGCCTTACAAATATAAAATCAATAGCACAGCTCTTGCTGGTTTCACTTGAGGCAGGATGTCATTGGATAAATGAATATTTCATCAACATTCATTGACAAATGCTCTGATATGATATTTTAAAATGCTTGCAAATGTAAGCCATCACTGGGACTGTTGATCATAGACTTCTATAAAGTCTTTTTTCCTGCAGGCGGTTTGCTTCTTTGCTAATATTTAGGGTTTTAAAAAAAAAACGCTTGCCTGTTTTAAGTCATAACACCAAACTTGAAAAGGCTTTTTAAAAGTAATGCTTTGACAGTGTTCCTTTGACCTTCAGTAGCAAAGCTTATGCCTTGCAAATTGATTAATATAGATACAATATCAAACCATTTTTCATACCATTTTTAATGTTTGTTAAATGCCCAAGCAGTATGTAAACAGAGTATTTGGCATTTTTATTAGGGTGCGGAACTCAGTCATTTCCTTTGCAACAACATCTCATAAACTATTTTGACAGTCTAATAAACTATAAAAAGCTGTGGTAAAAACTAGCTCTGAATGTTATAACCGTACAAAATGGAAAGAGCAAGAGAAAACATCTATCACTGAGATTATTATCACTGTTGCTATGGCAACCTGGTTGCAATAGCAATATCTCCATGGTTCTGCTGTTTGTTATCATCTTTCTTGATTTTACATCATTGAAATTGTAGTAATTACACTCTGCCTGATGAAAAATGCATGCTGTCATGGCAACTAAGTCAAATATTCTTAATCATTTCACCTCTTCAATCCAAAATGTAATTGTTTGTCAGTTAAATAGGTTATGCAGAAGGCTTCTATGGTCTTACAATCATTTTAAGTGTTTTGCAAAAACTGTGCTTTTGGGCTGAAGACCCTAAGTTGAATTAATGGTCTACAGTTGTAAACAATGATTCATTAGAGTAAGTGATCAATGCTCATTAATTCGAAGTTATCATTATTTTGGATGAGATATATTGTAATATAATATTCTATATTATTTGGAAACTCAACCACTGAGGGGCAAATTGCAATAGTGAGGAGCCTTAAATTATGATTTCATGATGTAAGTTCAATACCCATTGCATTAAGTTGTCCCTGTGTTTGAACATTATGGTCCTAATACAGCCATTTGGGGGAGCAACTGTGGGTTTCCTGCATGGTGCTCCAGATGTTTTGGACTTCAACTCCCACAATTCCTAACAGCCTACCGAAAGTTGAAGTCCAAAGCATCTGTGGGAGTTGAAGTCTGAGAAACCTGGACCAAGGGCCCATTCGCACTACACAATTATAGTGTTACAGTAGAGTTTTGCTTATCTGATGTAAACGGGCCACCAGAATGTCAGATAAATGAAAATGTCAGATAATACAGACTCTCCTACTGTTACCCGTCTGACACAGCGCTAAACATTTAGAATACTAACATCAGGGATTCAAGGGGTTAAGGCAAGGCAAAGAGTTAAGGCAAGGTGGCCCAGCAGGAAGTGACCGGATGTGGAAGAAGGGTGTGGAAATCACAGAGGGAAGGAGTCCTACCTCTTTTCCCCCTTTCCTCCCTCCTCCTCCTTGTCTTGCCTTTTTCACTTATTGGGAATGGAGAGAGAGGAAGTGGGGAAATGCTGGAGGAAAAGGGGACGTTGGATAAGGTTGGATAAGCAAGACTCTACTGTATATTCTATTTTAACGGTCATAGTAGCATCCCATGAACTCTTGCAATTCTGGTGTGGGAAAAAACATTTTGAATCCTTAGACAGAAATCTGTAGTGCTTCACCAAACTACAAATCCCTGGATTCCACAGGAACCAGTCATGGCAGCTGAAGTGGAATAGCTGTGTAGTGTGAATGCCCTCCTCAGTTCTCCACTCTTCCAAAGGGGTATGTGTACTGTCTTCAGCTATTGTATGTACAGACTCACTTTGGGCCAGCCTCTCATGAATACTGATTCTGTGCTAAACTTTATCTTTGCTACATTGAGGCAAATGATGCAGTTTGATGGCCATGGGCCTACAGCTGTCATGTAAACACATGTGACATCCCCCAAAGGATTCTTTATTCAGAAATATTTTATAGCATTATGGAAGATGTGTTCTTGGTTACACATTTTATTATCTCCATTTTGCACACGTACCTCCAAAAGAAGAAAAAGAACAAGCTGGAGCAAAATGTCTATTATAGGACTTTTGTGAATATTTGTATCATGGTTTTAAATTATTTTTAAGAAGTATTTTTTTGAAAAAATATTTAAATTTTTTTCACTGTTTTCAATATTTTAAATGTTGATTTCTTTTGAGGGACCAGGTGGACTGAGAGTAGCGTTGCCAGGTTGAATATGGGGATACAGGATTCATTTGGCTTTAATAGTTAGCAAACCCTCCACTGGGAAGATGTACCATAACATTCAGCCAGGTAGAGTAAACCGACATTTTAGTTGATGCAACTCCTTCTCCCTATCACTATTTACTGGACACATCTCCAGTCCTCATTTTCTATAGTCAAGCTGAAGCTAGATGTTTCCCTGCTGCCCCATTGAGGAGGCTGATCTTAGTAGAACTCTTAAACTGCTATCCAGAAGTAATTTGAAAATCAATGAATAAATAAAGACTTAATCTAGGTGGCAATGATTTTCATGTCTGTGGGGTTATTAATCCATTCTTACTCTATATTTTAAAGGAGCTATCCAAGTGTTGCATTGCATATCCATGACACACAGGAAGGTTCTGTATGAAAAGATAGCACTGCAACGGCATAGAAGCAATTAGCCACCATTAGATACAGAACTCATACATATATCTAGTCTTAGATGAGTTTGCATTTCCCCTGAAGGGTCATGTGCACAGTTTTGGAAAATTCAGATGATGACAGTTATCAGCAGTAAATTTTACAAGTTTAGGCTTGTATACCAGCTGTGAAACTATCTGGAGGTGAATCTTGCTTTATTGATTCATGCCTGATAAATCCATGCTGTACTACTTCAGTGTGTCACTGCTTTCAAAGATGGAAGTTCAGCTAGTCTTGGATATTGGTAGGAGCCTGGATCAAGAGATACCAATATAATGCCAGGAGTGCTATATTTCCAAGACCAATTTAAAACACTACTTTAAAATTCTACCTTTATCATCTTGAACAATTTGAGTCTGAGTCATTTCAAAGACCAGCATCATGCAAACTACTCTTCTTGCACCATGATGTCATCAACTGTGCTTCTTCTTTGGCTACTCTCCAAGGGCAGTTAAAGTTGATAAGTACAATAAAAAAAATGGTTCACATCTCTGTACCAGAAAACTTGAAAGACCCACTTATTTTCTTTTACTGTTCTAAGGGTTCAACTCTACAGACTACAAATGGTAATGCTGGTATGGCGCAAGGTACTCCAGTCCAGTATTGCTTTGTTCTGCATGACCAATTGCAGAGCTGGCTGGGGGACTAGTGCATGTCTGCACTGCATGCCCTGAACTGACCCATGATGGATTGGCATCTGCATTGCATAACAACACTGGAATCAGTTCAGCCCATTGCCTTACTTTGTGTGTGTGTGTGGGGGGGGGGGGTTGCCCCTTACCACATTGGGGCTCCTCTTTTTGGTGACAAATCTAGATGCATCCCATCAGATGATGCAGGCTGAGACCCCACTCCAATTGTGGGTGAAGCAATGAGGAAGTGTTGTATTCTAGCTTCCTCATCGCCACGATGAATGATTCATCTTTTGGCTACTTTTGGCAGTTTTCAGTCTATTGATGGAGGAAATGGCAAAGCATTAAAACAGTTGAACATATTTTTTGTACAATGTGCAACTCTATGTTCACTTCATGGAAACAGGTGGTCAGAGGTGCCATTTCATATGCTGAATCACATTTTTCGTCAATATATATCTGTCTACACCTGCTGGAATTGGCAGTGGAATTCGATTTGATTGCCCATTCAGTTCCACAGTTGGCTGTTCAACATAAAAAATTACCACAAATAAATAACTTTGCATGTAGAGATTTATGTTATGAATTTTAAGCGTATGTTTAATCTTTGTTCTGTGTATCTTAATAATGTATTTTGTAGAAATATGTTTTAATATGTGTATTTGTAGAACATTTTAAATGATTGTGTATTTTAGTTATGTTGTAACCTGACTCAAGCTACAAGAAGAGGCGGGTAAGAAAATTATTGTTGTTATTGTTGTTGTTGTTATTATTATTATTATTATCACTAATTCAGTATCTTGGCCAAAGTCCTCTTTTAGTGCAAAGTCTTCCAGATTCAGAATTTTTACTTACAAGCTTCATTTAAAAATTCATACATCATTCGTGGTCCACTGATGAATACTAATGAAGATGGTTATCTAGGATAACACTCGTCATCCAGCTCTGAAGAATACAAGGAGCATGTTGCAGTTGGACTCGTGTCCTCTTGTGGGCTACAGACATGCATTTGTTTGGATACTATGTGAATCAAATATTGGACTAGATAGGGCTAATGTCTGATCCAGCATGGCTTTTGATACATTTTCGTGTTCTTTTCCATTTTAAATGTCCTTTGAATGTGCAATTTATTTGTTCTCTTTAAGTGCCTGCCATTTCTTTTTGCATGTTCATTCTTACAAGCCTTTCTAAGCCCAATTAGATGACCAGAAATACTTTTACAACTATTCTGTACAGACAAGTCATCCCAAAGTGGATGTTCTTTTCAGCTTTCTTCCTCAATGTCAGTTGCAGTGTGGTTCCAAAATTCCATTATGGTTCAAGTGTGCCTCTTTTTCGCTTATGCACAATTTCAGCTTTTCCAGTAATGGTCCAATAGGCAGGGAGTCCATTTGTTAGCAAAGACAAAAGTGCTTGTTGCATGACATGCTAAGCCAGAAGATTTTGACAACCCTTACTTATCATTTATGAGCTGCAGACTGTTGAACATACTGCCAGTTTACATGCACTTGAAATTGAAATAGCCAAGCAAACCACACATAACTCTATAGTTCGTTTATGTGATCATCTAAACACGAGTCCTTTGTTTTCTTTGCCCCCAAACCAGGAGAATCAGTTTTAAAACACTCTATGGACTTTTTTCTCTCTGGATTGTTATGAGAAAAACAAACCAGGAAAGGCAAAATGCCTGCATTTGTACAACACTATACACCAGCCAGAACTTACTCCATAGTTTATTTTACTGTTTGGATTGCAAGTGGTAGCATGTTGCTCACAAACAATTTGCAAGGGTTACAGTTTCAGATTTTATGAATGGGAATCCAAGGTAAAATACAACTATTGGGTAAAATTGAGTTGAAAAAAAGGAAAGAGTACTTTTAGCAATTTTTTTCATTCTGCAAAAAAATTGTTCAGTTTTTTACTATATTTACAGTTTGGGACTTATTTGCATGTGGCATTTTTGGACACAAAACAGTATCTTTTGTGTTGCAGACAACAATTGTGTGAAGAAAATGCTGTTTATGTAAACAAAGTGCTGCTTCCGGCACAGAAATACCATAAGCAATTGTGTGCAGAGTAACTAAATATGCAGAGTAGCCCTAGAACATGATGTCTCTTGAGGGAGTTATTACAAAATAATTAAGAAAAATTAAACATTTTACCCCAAAAAGGCTTATGATTTTTAAAAAGCAAACACAATTTCTTAAGATGGATTGTATCTTGAAGACTGAGGAAAATATATATTCAACCAGAGTGTTTAATAGTTCTTTTATTTCTAAAATAGTTTATATATTTCAGAATATGACAACATTTATATAGACAGACTTTTGCTCGCCTGGAATTGCTCCAGTGCTATTTCTGGTGTACTTTTCAGCTGTAGTGTGTCTGTCTGAAGTCTACGCATTCCTTTAAACTGCTCATTTTTAGCAGTGATATCTTCAATTTTTGTTTCTGTCAAGGTTAAATTGTCTGAATTTCTTCATTTCTCCTGTTAGGCTCCCCCACAACATTACAGATACATTTACTGTTTCTTTGAATATACCAGGAAAAGTATTCATGACTAGAAAGTAGATAGTGAGAAGTGTTGCTATCTTATTCAAGACATTTGGGGATAGCAATTTTGTAAAAAGAAAAGAATAGTACCTACTGTACAGCCAAAAAGGAGAGGTGCCATGACAGCTACGCTACCGATTGCTATGAAAATGTGTTTAGTAAATATCATTTTATAAGAGTTATCAGAGATTGCAACCCTATTGAGAAATATAAACCTATTGCTAGCCATATTTTCTCCAGTGTTTTTTTTCTTTAAAAAGGCTCTACTATATTTTAACTCAGGCAGTCTATTGTTTGTAGTGGAATATTATTATTCAGCAAGAGTGATAAGTACACTTATGGCACCAGAGCCTGCCTGACATTGAAAGTTAAGCAGACTCCGTCCTTATTAGTAGTTGGATGGGAGATCAACAACCAATGCCAGGGGCTATACTCTATGTTTCAGAAGAAAACCCTGGAAAACCCTTTGAAATCCATGGAGTTGCCAAAAGTCAACAGGCAACCTTAAGGCACGTACTCATCAACAATACTATTCATTGCTGTACTGTTATTGAGTAATAATAGTCATTGTAATTAAACATGTAAAACATTATTTTTTTATTTTAAAAAGTATTTTTAAAGACGTCTCAACCACCCTGAGTCCCCAAGGGGAGATAGGGTAGAAATAAAGTTGTTTTGTTGTTGTTGTTTTGCTTAGTCCGTCACCCGTGCTAATCACAGTGGCCTGTGAAAGTGGCAGCCAATCAGAAAGCTGCCACATATACATATACATACAAACATTCTCTATTATATACATAGATAGATATAGATATAGATTTCTCTGTCCTCCCTTAACAGTTCTCCAAAGCCGCCCTCACTCCACTTCTCCCAGGCTGGAGTTGCCCATTTTGGAACTTTTTTTTCCAAGGCAGAGAGAGAGAAGAGACAGTTTTGAAAAGGGAAAGGAGGGGAAAGATTGCATGGGTGGGAGGGGAAGAAAAAAGAGAAAAAGACTCTTGCAAATCTGCAAGGTCCATATTATTATTATTTAAAAAGAGAGAAGGGACTGTTGTTCTTCCATGGGCAGATGCATGCCCCAAAGCTTATAAATAATATATAGATTTTCCCCTATAAATCTTGGCAAGCCCTGTGTTATCTGTATATATCTATATGCATATTCATCATATATGCATTTCCCCTGAAATCTTTTGCAAACCCAATTTCTGTGTATCTAAATGTATTAACTTTATGTGTGCATTTTTGTTCCCTTGGAAGCCCTATAGATTTCCTTTCCTATGCAAGCCCTATAGATTTATCTATATATATAAAAAGTTAATGGTCGTGGTACCCGGCAAATAGACAAAGAAACTATGCACCGCAGAAGCACTATACTCGGCAGCCCGTGCAAACATCTCCCTGGGTACCTATACGGCTCAAAAAACCGGCCCTACATAACTAACAACACCCCCAAACACAACCCCTAAAAACATGCCAAAGGAAAAAGCCATCCCGCCCTCTAACCAGGCAGCACGAACTTTTGGAACGTTCGCACATGCCAGGCAGAGCGCAGCGGCACGAACACACACACTTCTGCGCAGTAACGCACACCGCACTCAAACTCAGCCCCCAACATACCCACGCCCCCTTTCCACGGTCCTTTAACAACAATAGCGCAACAATCACCCCTTCCAACTACCACAAACCCACACATCCGCAACACAAACTCGCCACCTTCCCACATGCATGGCGGCAAAGCGCCGTGCCCGAGCCCACACACTTATCTACAACCGCACTCTAAACCTGCCCACTACCCACCGTCGCAACCTTTCCACGCTCCAAAAACACCCACAAACAAACCCTCACCCCTTCCAAACAACCCAAAACAACACATAAAATACACAACCTCCCCCCTTCCCATGCGCATGCCACCCAAACCGCACCCGCCCGCTCTCAAAAACTTCGCCACAGTACCGAACGCTGCACTCACACACTGCCCGCAACACACCATCACCCCAAACTTACCTGCCTCCACACATTTTCCCCCCTCGCCTCCTTCCCGCACTGTAAAAACAAACACACACACGCCCCAAACAGCCCACGCAACCGCCACACATTCATTCACTCAAAAAAACACCCACAACACTAAAACAACCACACACACACAACTGGGAATGCAAACAACTCCTGTTGCATGCATTCCCATTCACAAACAACACAACAAACGCACAAACTTCCCTTACCTTCTCCAGCAAACATCCCACACACGCTCCGCCGAAGCCATCTCCCCTCCAGCTCACGGAAACAACACCTCCCAGGACCCTTAGCGGCAACAATGGCCACCACGCATGCGCCATCTCCCCTCCAGCCCACGAAAACTACACCTCCCAGGACCCTTAGCGGCAACAATGGCCACCACGCATGCGCAGTACCAAAAAATACAAAAAACCCCGCGAACCCAAAACAGTCTAACCTTCACGCACGTTGCACTCCCAGCCTAACCAAAACACACCTTCCCCCCTTTCCAATATCACAAAACATCACAAACACAACAAACACACACCCCTTCACACCAGCCCACACCAACACATAAACAACACAACCTCCCCCCTTCCCAGCCGCATCTCACCCAAACCGCAGACACCCGATCCCACACACTTCGCCAAAGTACCACACGCCACACGCCACACGCCGCACTCACAGCTTGATCGAAACACACCCTCACCCCATACATACTAGCCTCCACACATTTCCCCCCCACACCTCCTTCCCACACTATAAAAACCAACACACACACCCCATACAGGCCACGCAACCGGCACACAATCATTCACTCTAAAAACACCCACACAACATTAACACAAGATTTATCACCTACTTCTGGGAAATGTAGTCCCGTGGCCATGCCTGCTTGGTCCCCAGCCAGTAGCACCTCACCTTAGAGAGAGGCAGGCATGCAGGAGGCACTCCAAACGGCAGCCACTTCCAGCCCTTCCCAGGAAGAGGAGAGGCGGAACTCCCCAGGCAGAGTTGCGAGGCTCCGGCCGGGGAAGAGGTACGCTGAAGCTTCCCCTTCCCCCTCCAAGATTTTCTTCGCCTCCCTGATCCCATTCCCCTCAATGCTTTCTCCCTTCGAGGATTGGGGAAAGGAGGAGGCTTCTCTCTCCTTGGCCAGGGCAAACCTCTTCCTCCCTTCCGTCTCACCCCCCCACAGACACACACACTTCTCTGCCACTCATTCCCCACCCCACTCTTCCCTTTCTGTAGATTCCTCCTTCCTCTCCCAATCTAAACTTCGCCCATTCTCCAGCCCCTCTCCCTCCACTTCCCAATACCACCCTTCCCCACTTTCCTCCCTCTCTTTCCCATACCATTCTTCCCCCTTTCACACACATAAATACATACATACACATACAAAAACACACATACACATACATCTATACATATAGACACATTCACAAACATACAGACACAAACACACATATACATATATGCACATACAAACACACATAAACACATATACCTAATATACATGCACATATATACACATGCACGCACCCACCAAGACCATAAGTAACATCAACTCCAACCCTTACAAACTCATACTCTCTCACATCTCCTAAATAGGGCACAGCAACGCGTGCCGGGTTCAGGTAGTATATAAATATATATATATATATATATATATATATATATCACACACACACACACAGAGAGAGAGAGAGAGAGAGAGAGAGAGAGAGAGAGAGATGTCTAGATAGATATATAGGGCTTGCAAATGTTTCAGGGGAAAATGCATATATATAGCTCTATATCTAGCTCTGCATTTTTATAGAGCCATTCAATTTTTGCCTGTTACTATGTTGGAAGCTGGCCTGAGTCCCCATGGGGAGATATGATGGGATACAAAAGAAGTATTATTATTACTATTAAGTTATTTTGATACCATATTGTTTTTGTTGGCCCTACTTTTCCAATTACAGAGCTAGTTTACTGTTTTTTCTTTAAAATATGGTAAATATTCAAAAACATCTAAGCTACTAATGCCTCAATTCATGTAATTTTATTATCTATTTCTATTTTGAAATTTATCAGTAGCTGCTGCATTTCCCACCCAAGGCTTACAGTCGAGTCAATAAGTTTTCCCAGTTTTTGGTGGTAAAATTACCGTATTTTTCGCACCATAAGACGCACCTGCTGATAAGACGCACTTAGATTTTAGAGGAGGAAAATAGAAAAAAAAATATTTTCGCTCCCCCTCTAAAATCTAGGTAAATCTTATCAGCAGGTGCATCTGGCTGACTCCTCCCCTGGCTCCTTTCCTTTCCCTCCCACCTTTCCTCGAGTGAAGGAAAGGTGGGGGGGAAGGAAAAGGAGCCAGAGGGGAGTGAACCAGGGTCGCGTCAGCTCTGACGCGACGCTGGCTGACTCCTCCCCTGCCTCCTTTCCTTTCCCTCCCACCTTTCCTTCGCTCGAGGAAAGGTGGGAGAAAGGAAAGGAGCCAGAGGAGTGAACCAGGGTCGCGTCAGCTCTGACGCGACGCTGGCTGACTCTCCCTGGCTCCTTTCCTTTCCCTCCCACCTTCCTTCGCTCGAGGAAAGGTGGGAGGGAAAGGAAAGGAGCCAGAGGGGAGTGAACCAGGGTCGCGTCAGCTCTGACGCGACGCTGGCTGACTCCTCCCCTGGCTCCTTTCCTTTCCCTCCCACCTTTCCTTCGCTCGAGGAAAGGTGGGAGGGAAAGAAAAGGAGCCAAAGGGGAGTGAACCAGGGTCGTGTCAGCTCTGAGCGGCGCTGGCTGGCTCCTCCCTGGCTCCTTTCCTCCCACCTTTCCTTCGCTCGAGGAAAGGTGGGAGGGAAAGGAAAGGAGCCAGAGGGGAGTGAACCAAGGTCGCGTCAGCTCTGACGCAACGCTGGCTGACTCCTCCCCTGGCTCCTTTCCTTTCCCTCCCACCTTTCCTTCGCTCGAGGAAAGGTGGGAGGGAAAGGAAAGGAGCCAGAGGGGAGTGAACCAGGGTCGCGTCAGCTCTGACGCGACCCTAGTTCACTCCCCTCTGGCTCCTTTCCTTTCCCTCCCACCTTTCCTTCGCTCGAGGAAAGGTGGGAGGGAAAGGAAAGGAGCCAGAGGGGAGTGAACCAGGGTCGCGTCAGCTCTGACGCGACGCTGGCTGACTCCTCCCCTGGCTCCTTTCCTTTCCCTCCCACCTTTCCTTCGGCTCGAGGAAAGGTGGGAGGAAAGGAAAGGAGCCAGAGGGGAGTGAACCAGGGTCGCGTCAGCTCTGGCGCAACGCTGGCTGACTCCTCCCTGGCTCCTTTCCTTTCCCTCCCACCTTTCCTTCGCTCGAGGAAAGGTGGGAGGGAAAGGAAAGGAGCCAGAGGGAGTGAACCAGGTCGCGTCAGAGCTGACGCGGCGCTGGCTGACTCCACCTATGACTCATTTCCTTTCCCTCCCACCTTTCCTTCGCTCGAGGAAAGGTGGGAGGGAAAGGAAAGGAGCCAGAGGGGAGTGAACCAGGGTCGTGTCAGCTCTGAAGCGACGCTGGCTGGCTCCTCCCCTGGCTCCTTTCCCTCCCACCTTTCCTTCGCTCGAGGAAAGGTGGGAGGAAAGGAAAGGAGCCAGAGGGGAGTGAACCAAGGTCGCGTCAGCTCTGACGCGACGCTGGCTGACTCCTCCCTGGCTCCTTTCCTTTCCCTCCCACCTTTCCTTCGCTCGAGGAAAGGTGGGAGGGAAAGGAAAGGAGCCAGAGGGGAGTGACCCAAGGTCGCGTCAGCTCTGACGCGACGCTGGCTGACTCCTCCCTGGCTCCTTTCCTTTCCCTCCCACCTTTCCTTCGCTCGAGGAAAGGTGGGAGGAAAGGAAAGGAGCCAGAGGGGAGTGAACCAGGGTCGCGTCAGCTCTGGACGCGACGCTGGCTGACTCCTCTCCTGGCTCCTTTCCTTTCCCTCCCACCTTTCCTCGAGCGAAGGAAAGGTGGGGGGGAAGGAAAAGGAGCCAAAGGGGATTGAACCAGCGTCCCTCCGCCGCCGCAACAGACCAGAGAAGAGGAGAGGCAGCGACAGGGTAAGTATATCGCCGCCCTCCCTCTGCTCCAGCGCCTCCCCCCCCCCCCCGGCCTGCGTCTTCGCTCCATAAGACGCAGCTGATTTTTCATCCCACTTTGGGAGGAAAAAAACTGCGTCTTATGGTGCGAAAAATACGGTATACATATATCCTTGGCAACCAGAGAACACTGTGTGCATCTGATAAGTAAACTGATTCAACAAAGATGTATGTTGTAATAAATTAGATGGGATTCGCCACTACAGAAAAAAATCCTGCTATACAGCTAGGCCTATAGTTTGTTGCAGAAAGATTTTTATTCTGAAGTTTTCACAAGGTGATTTTGAAAATTATTAAAAGAAACAAATCAGTAATGTTGGCTGAACTTTGAGTTTTGATTTACTCTTTTTCTTCAGAAAGAAAACCCATTGTGTTTACAAGAGGTTAAAGAAACAGGCCATTTCATTATGGTAACATAGAAATATCACATTGTCAGGAATAATAATAATAATAATAATAATTATCATCATCATCATCTTTATTTTTAACCTGCCCTCTCTTTCCTAGGGGACTCAGGGCGGCTTCCAATATAAATTGGCGAACATTCAATGTTGGTACAAACATAATAGACAATTCACAAACAATTTAAAGTAAAACAATCACAAGATATGAAATAAAACAGATAATATAAAATATATCATATAGCACAAAATTACATAGATTAAATTACATATGAAAATATAAATCTCCATAATTTAAAATTATCTGTTATCAGCATCGTCACAAGTTAAATAGATTATAGTCTACTTTCCTTCCTCTCCATAAGCTAATTCACACAAATGATTTTTTAATTGCTTCTTTAAAAGGAGGAGTGATGAGACCATTCTAATTTATTTAGGGAGGGAGTTCCAAAGGGCTGGGGCAACCACGGAGAAGGCTCCCTCTCTCATTCCCACCAGTCATGCTTAAGTAGGGGGTGGAACTTAGAGCAAGGCCCACTCCGTTGATTGCACAGTCTGGAAAGGTTTATACACAGGGATGCGGTTTGTCAAATAGTCTGGGCCTGAACCATTTAGGGCTTTAGGTAATGACCAGCACTTTGCATTTAGCCCGTAAGCAGACTGGCATCCAGTGGAGCTGCCATAGCATGGGAGTTGTCCGCTGCCTGTATAAAACACACTTAAAACAGTGGGATTCACCACTATGAATCCCATCTACTGTATGTACAAAATTTTATTTCCTTAAAAATACTCACACATCATGTGGACTTTTTGAAAATTGAATTACACTGTGTATCATTCATTTACAACCATATCCAGTGTATGACTTGGCCACAATGGTCCACGCTCTTGTTACATCCCAAATAGACTACTGCAACACACTATACGTGGGGCTGCCTTTGAAGACTGCCTGAAAGCTTCAACTAGTCCAATGGTTGGCAGCCAGGTTGCTCACCAGAGCAATGTACAGGGAACATACAACTCCTTTGTTATGCCTTTGTCCACTGGCTACCGATCAGCTTCCGAAAACACAATTCAAAGTGCTGGTTTTAACCTTTAAAGCCCTAAACGATTCTGGCCCAGACTACCTGTCTGAACGTATCTCCTGCCACGAACCATCACAAAGTTTAAGATCTTCAGGAGAGGCCCTGCTCTCAATCCCACCACTATTGCAAATGCAGTTGATGGGGACGAGAGACAGGGCTTTCTCAGCAGTGGCCCCATGCCTATGGAACACCCTCCCTAGAGATATCAGATTGGCCACCTCCCTCTTGTCTTTTAGAAGGAAAATCAAGACCTGGTTATGGGACGAAGCATTTGATCAGTGAGCAGCAAGTGGAAGAAGATCACACAACTTATGACAATGAATTGACCCAGACTGGTTTTGGATTTCGATTTTAATGGATGTGTCTTAATAAATTGTTTTAATTGTTGTTTCAATATTTTTAATATTTTGATTGTACTGTGGTTGTTTTTATGATGCTAGCATCGTATGATGCTTTTGTTGGGCTGCCCTGAGTCCCCCTTCAGGGGGAGAAGGGTGGAGTATAAATACAGGTAATAAATAAATAATAAATATGTGGTAACTTAAGGCTTGTCGAGGCTTATGGCTTCTGAATCAGACATTATCATCATTAAAATGTACAGAAGTAAAGTAACTTAGAAGACAAAACTTAACTCTTAGTGAATAGTCCTTTCTCACCCAATTGCACGTAAATCAACACCGATCTATTGAGACTCACTGTTTCATTGTTAAATTCAAGGCATATAACGAAAACTGGATTAATTGCAAGGAGCACCTTTTCTAACTCCTTCTTGGGTCCAAAACTACATTTTATTTTGTTTCTTAATGTGAATAAGTATAATAAAGAGGACAAGCAGAACATAATAGAAATTGAGAGTCTACTTGTGTATCTCTCATTTAGCCCATTAAAATAAAAAAATCTTTCATGCAATTTACCTGATGCCACTCATAGCAACAATAGAAAAACTGTACTTCTTTGTGGCATTGTCATTCAACCTATTTCAATGTAAGTCTTTTATTAATCTGGAGAGGGCAGAGGGAAACAATGGTAACTCAGGGATAGCAATTATTGCAGCTCCATTGTATGGGACTTACAAAAAAAGGTGAGCTCTATAATACTTAGCAACTAGCCAGATTCACTATATTAAACAAAGTGTGAAGTCATTCTTTTCCTAACAACACTCATTCAGTGTTGACTATATGTTTAACTGTATTATTCCGAAATAGCTCCAATGGTTTTTTTTGTGTGTAGATGTGTGTGTGAAACTAGATACTCAAAGTTACACAGAATGTGCTTACTAGGAAATGAATTCAATGGGATATGTGAAGTGATGTGCTGGAAGCCACTAACCTTTCTAAGCACACTTCTAATGAGTTTATGATAGCCTTGCTCTATAACTGTTTTTTCTCCAGACCTAGTAAATTACAGTATGGGCAAATTAAATCAGTGAGATCCGATAACAAGCTGTTCCTCACCAGGTCTGCAGCTTCTTTGAAGACGAACTGAACAATTATAACTTACACAGCAGCACCATATTTAATTCATGATCTGGGCTCCAAATGCAGGGTACTTAGTTTGAGCCTATTGTTATTTGTGCAGCACCTCATATTACAGACTCTTCAAGTTACTGCTACTGGG
This sequence comes from Anolis apletophallus, assembly GCA_030556195.1. NCBI lineage: Eukaryota > Metazoa > Chordata > Lepidosauria > Squamata > Anolidae > Anolis > Anolis apletophallus. The sequence continues at coordinate 96,579,025 of JARBWK010000007.1, read as the reverse complement.
AGAACTTGAGCAAACTGTAAGCTTTAAAGAACTGTTCCGTTTTCTGTGCCTCTCCTATTCAATAAATGGACAACAGTTACATTTATTCAGGATCTAGAATCTGCCCTATAGTCAGAATAACTGCTAGGGATACATTGCTCCTATGAAATTCAAGTCTTCACTGCTGTAACAAAATCAAAATTCTCTACTAAAAGTTCTTTATGAGAGATGGAATTGTGAAGGTTGCTATTGTAGCAGAACACCTCTGGTTAATCTGGCCAACGCTTGTGTTAATGTGAGATGATGTGCTCTTATAATGAGAAATAGACAAATGCTTGTTTTCCTTGCAGGAAAAAAACAAACTATTTCCTTCTGATATTCTGCTGTTAGACAAGGGTACTGTCCCTTTTTGACCCTCTCCTCTGCGTGGCACTAATTGATGCTACAAAACCCCTCTTCATATACATCTTAAACATGATGATATGCAGTCTTCTTTTGTTCTTTCTCTCTCTCTCTCTTTCATTTAAAGCATGGAGTAAAGAGCTCTTTCTAAAAGCCAGCCTCATTTACTGTGCATACGTGAAACATCAGTGATGATTAGTAGAGACAGGAGATCGGAAAACCATGAAGCACTTTTGAAACTATGATAGGAAGTGACTCTCTCTGGCTGCTGATTTATTGATACTGACAACATTGTTTTTTCTTCATTTTTAAGCAACGAAAAAGTACTTTCTACTTGAGAAAAATGCTGAAGCCAAATGAAGAATAAATAATCCCCTCCAACTCAGGAGCAGTGGGTACCCTTGTGTCTCGAAGAAGCTGCATTAGGGAAGTGCTTTCACCAAACAAACAACCCTCCCAACCCCACCCCACCCCCCCAAAAAGGAATGGTTAAAAATGAAAGACTTTCACATAGTTTTTTAAAATAACTATTACATACTTTTGTAGCTAACTGGAAGGATACAAACCAAGGACATGTGTATTTCTAAAAAAGCAAGGACAAATATCCTAATATCAATCAACCTCCGGAAACCCAAAAGTAATGGGACTAGAATACCTCTTCAAATCATGCCTCCTAATACGGTAGATACACAGCAGTATGATAACTAGTGAGGGCATTTGACTTTAAATCATCCTAGAAATTCTTGAACATTTCCTAAGCATTTCTGAAGGTAGAAATGACAAAAATGATGTTTTTACTAGCCCTGAGACAAGATTAAACAACTGCCTGGTAAAATAGCTCTAAAAGTTGCATGGGAATAACTTCTTCTGGTAGATTGTATCAAGGCAGATGTCTTTGCATCCACAGACTTGAGTACCATTGTATCCCTATAATGTTCCTGTTGACAAGGGCTCTCAAAGATGCTCCAGGCATGAATCAAAAATAACTGAGAACCATTAACTAAGTTTTGTAGCAGTCCTCAGAGGAGGATCTGCAAGACTTCTGAAAACTTCATTGGAGCAATCATTGCTCCTCTGTTTACGAACTGAAATGGAACGTACGAGGGAACAGGAAACCCGGCAATGTATTTTCATTAACTAAAAGAATTGCAAAGTTGAAGAAGCCATAATAACTCTAATGTCTTTTCAAAAAATTAGAAAACGGAGTAATTGCTAATGTGGATGTATTTACCGATATATACTCCAGAAGCCAGCAGCTCAAGTTTCAGGTCAGTCTATGAACCAAAGGCTGACTCAAAAGGCTGAGGTGAGGCACAAGTGCATGGACGTGTGCACACACACAAACATTAGGAATTCCACATGAGGTAAGCCTGGTATAGACTTCAAAAATCACACCCATTATTTTCTCCTTCATTTTCTCTGCAGGAGTATTTGCACTGCCACTAACAACAAAACCAAATCTGTGGTAAGAACCATGGTTGTAAAATTCTCTGAAATACACACTCAGGGCCAAGGTTAGCATCCCTGTACCTTCCTGGTGTTTTGCCTCACAAAACAAATATATTTCCTTCGGTCTCTGCAGTTTCCTGCTAGGATCATACTGGTTGGGTGTGAAAAGGTCCAAGTATTTGCAATGCCTTGTGGGCCATACAAAATGACATGGAGGGCCAGATTCAGGCCTTTGCATGTGTCACATGTGCTTTACTGTATGCAGCCCCCCCCCCTTTTTAAAAAAATCTGGGCCTTTTCTCAGATGTATGTGCTTCTGAACAACATGCCACTGAGGATTCTGTTCGCAGTGATTTTTACCTTTGAGGATCTTCTACCTCATTAAGTACTAGTCCATTATTGTATAGCCTCCAACTATCCTGATTTGGCAGGAACTGTGCCCATTAAAATTATCTGGAGAGGTCCTGCTCTCGGCCCCGCTTTTTTCGCTGACCCGATTGGCGGGGACGAGAGACAGTGGCCCCTCGACTATGGAACGCCCTCCCTAGGGACATTAGATCACCCCTCCCGCTTAACATTTTGAAAGAAAGTTAAGACTTGGTTGTTCAAGCAGGCATTTGCAGATGAAGTGTAATTATTTAATTAAGACCTACTGAATGATATGACGATGCAATGGAAACTGATTTTAATAATGAGATGCTGAGATTTGTATTTTATATTTTAATTGCTAATTGTATTGTTTTTATATTGTTGTTTCATTAATTGTTTCAATGTGTTTTATCTTGTGGGCATTCGTTGCCATGTGTACACCGCCTTGAGTCGCCTTCAGGCTGAGAGAGACGGTATAAAAAATAAAATAAAATAATCCTTGGTCATTCCTCTTTTTTGGCTGTTTTAAAAATGTTCCAGTTTCTCTTTCCTTCTCTCAGGGCAGTTCCAGACAACGCTTTATCCCAGGATCATTCACATTTTAAAAATGCGGATGTTCCTGGTGGGCTGCCTACACCCACCACAGAAAGTGTGTGCTTTCTGAGTTGGGACACTAACCCCCCCGTCCCCAGAAGCCCCCCCTAAACTGAGTTTAAAAAGAAAATAACTCACCTGGCCTCCCTGGGATGGCTGCTGGAGTTCTCCTGGCACTTACAAATGTCACGCCAGGAGAAAGGGGGAGGGGAGCGATATCTAATTAATTTGTTACAAGCTATTTAATTAATTTACTACAAAGCAGGGTTTTCCTGGTTTGTAGCAAATTATTTTGGGATTGCCCAGGACAGCCCCTTCTTTATTGCAGGAGTTACCGCAATAAAAGGGCTGTCTGGATGTGCCCTCACTTTCCTTCTTTGTTCTCAGCTTCAGTTGCTTCAAATTGAGTTCAAAGTTCAAAACTACTTTCAAAGTAGGGGAGGATGTGATTGAATTGAGCTCTTTCCAGTAGGCTCATACAAAGCCAATTGCTGCTGCTCAATACCCACTGCAATCTTGACCACATTATAATGTTGCTTTGTTGCATATTCCATAGTTTTCATTTTTGAAATGTATGTATTTATTTAGTATATTTATATACTGCCTTTCTCATCCCTGGGGGGACTCAAGGCAGCTCACAACATATTACTGGCAAGAATTCAATGCCAACATACATATAATAAAATAAAATAACACTGACATATAACTATAAATTAAAATCACTAAAACCATTAAACATAGGCATGTACAACTTGTAATCACTTAGATAAAGCATTAAAACATCCTAATATAAATAGTAAAATCACATGATCCAAAAATCATTGCAAAATATGCTGTTTCAGAATTCTGAATTAAAACCAGTTATGTAAAATAAAAATTACAATTACTCCTTTACTGTCCATTCAGTCTGGATCAGAGAAAATCCAGACCTGGTCCAGACAAACATAAGATTCAAATGGGCCAGAGATTAGGCTAGTGCAATCTGGCCTTAGGTAAGCCAACCTTAAATGATAATAGTAGACAATATGCAAGGACAGGTTTTGGTATTAAAGGCAATTAAAGACAATCAGTAGAAGATACAAGCAAACAAATTACGGAGGCATGTGTAATTAGAAAGGACAGGAAAGAAGGGATACTAATATACAATATAAGCAAAATAATTCTTTGGGAAATGTAGCACAACAGGGCAAAGTAAGGAAGTATTGCCAAACTAATTGTATTATTTACCAAAGATAACTCAATGGACAAGACTGAGGACTACAAGAACAAGAGCATGAAACATATAAAGGCAAAGTTTCATAAGATAATGGAAGACAAATGAGCAAAGGATGAAAAATTATGTTGACACCTAGAGTTCATGGCATTTTAGATGGTTTCCATTGACCTGTTACAGGACTAAAGCCCACAATAGTCTGGCACTTTGTAGACATGAAGTTTGCCAACAAATATTATCCCAAAAGTTAGGACCAGCTTTGACCAAACACATAAACAAAACAAGATATTCCATGTACAAACAATAGTGAAATCTGAATCTTGAGACTATCAGAGAATCATAAACTGCCAAACATTTGTAGAAACTGGTACTCATGGTATTCTCATTCGGCTTTCCATTTCATCGTTATTCTATGCAACTTTTCATTATATAATAAGACCTTTTTGAATGTCAACTCCACAACTGGCCTAACTTAAAATTATTCCTTCTCACATAATCCACAGATTATGTGAATGTGCCATTGCTATCAACTTTTATTTCCTGTGAAATAGAAGCATTTTGAGAGTTCTAGAACATCACCACAATTTGTATGAGATGACTGCTACAAGCACAATACAATTTAGACAAATGGATGGATAGATAGATAGAAAGAGAGATAATTTGATGTAGATTTTTTTTATGTCTCAGTAACATAAGACATTTTTCAGAAATATTTAGCTCACTGGGATATGTTAGTTATAACTAATTTAAGCTCCACCAATTTCAGTGTGACATAAATGTGATTTGTGGCATTTAAGATGCATTGGAGACATAATGGAATGCAGTACTCAAAATATATTTAGTGCTGTGTAAAATGGTTAAAAATGCATTCAGCAACTCTACATAAAGTAAAACTAGATACTGCAGGAAAAAAAGAGCAGAGGCTGTTAGGAACCACAGAGAGGACATGATTTGCTTGCAGAAAATCTCAAATCCAGTCCCAACCATTTGAAACAAAAGGATCACAGGCTCCATCTGCACTGCCAAATAATGTAGTTTCAGAATGCAATTTATTTGCATCAAAATTGGTTACATAGCAGTTGAGACTCATATACTCCAGTTCAATGCAGTTAAACTGCATTTTGAAACTGCATTATTTGGCAGTGCGTATTCAGACTCATTTAGCAGGACTGATTACGTTATCACATTGAGAAATTCCCCAGTCGTAGGAGAGACACTGAGCACATCACATGAGTTAAACTACTTCCGGCTGTCATGCATAGCCCCTGTGTTTGAAAACAAGCAAAAGTGTCCTGAAAGGAGGGAACACTGGCAATCGACCTGATCACATTGAAAAAATTCCCCTTTCATAGGACACTTCATCAGCTTTTCAAGCATGGAGAGCCAAGGAGCTCATTACTTGTTCCAGGGTTGAAAAGAGGCAGAAATTTCCTGAAAGGTGGAAACTCTGAACACGGGCCAGCAATAGTGTTCAGAGCTCCTATCTTATCACACTTTACTCCCATGTTTACAACTTAAAAACAGGTGGGATGTGAACCATCAAAAGTATCCCATCCTGTTTCATTGCCCAACTGCAGACCGCCTGCAGTTAGTCTAGGTTAGTATAATTTATTTTATTGAACTTTATTAGAGTTTACAGCATGTCTAATATTTATGGTTTTAATTTGTATATTGTAAGTTTTATTGGCTGTCAGCCACCTTGGGCCCTTGAGTAGGGAAATACGGGATATACATTTCTCAAATAAATAAATAAGGATCCCATGGAAAGAAATTGTTTTAACCTGGATCACTGTCTCTTGTGTCCTATGAGCTTTGATGCAGAATCAAAAAAAGGTTTCTATGGCTTCTGTCCATTCTAAATATTTACATATTTGAAAACACAGAATTATACTCAGTGTATCACAAAGCAAGTACTCAGTAGTTAGGCAATTATTCTAACTCTCCTGAACCTAAATTAAACCAGTTTCTAACTATGGCTGGTTCTACACCGTCATAGAATGTGGCTATAACCTGCATGAAAAGTACCAGTTTGGAGTTGCATTACAGTTATACAAGGTTGCTGTCAACTGTCTCGGATAAGGGTTTCAGCAAAACTGGGAACAGGACAGGATTCCAACAACCTGGCCCCCAGCACTCCAACTCCATACCCCCAAAAGACAGAAATTCAGCATTTACCAGTGCCCTGTGCTCTCTATTTCCCAGTTTACTCCATATAGCTGAACCAAACAGCTTGGGAGGAGTGTGCTGCCAGACTCAGTCACATGGTGGGGAACCAGGAGGCAGAGAGCACAGAGCTCTTGTAAGTGATGGTTTCCTTCTTTGGGGGAGCTAAATTGGGGTAGAGTGCAGGAGGGACACTATCCTGTCACATTACTATTAGACTATTTCAAATGAAATGTAAAAACCAGAGGAAGCAAAGGACATACTTTTTGTTCTTTTTCCGAAATCATCATTTTTCATTTAGTTTCATTGGGTGACCTTAGGGTTTTATTTTTATGAAATATAGGAAAAACATCTCCTTTTCCTCTTTCTCCATATCATCAGCAGATTTCCAAATAGCAGATTTGCTAAGGAAACAGGAGGCATGGTTCCTCCATTTTTAATAACTGTGTAGAGGAGTTATTGGTTTTCAGCAGGTGTTATCTATGTGATAAGCATCAACTGTTGAAATTTTCCTTTCTACACAACCTTTCCACACAACATTTCAAATTGTTCCTTATTTTACCCAACAACCCTGTTAGTCATCAGCATAGAATTTGCCTTTTTAAAAAATAGCTAAAGTTTTCATTGACCTATCTACTATGATGTCAGGATCACTTTTCTTGCACTATGTTTTCCCAATGATTTACACATTGCCCTTTTATGCGTCGAAAGCTCACATTTTATATGACTAGAAAGAATTTCTTTGCCAAAGTCTGTTCAGGTTTGAGTAGGCTATATAAACAATCTTCAACTATGGGCCTATCAATTATAAATGCCTGGGGTGTTGTAGCAGTGAACGTAAGTGGCATTTGAGTGTACAAAATATATTGCCTAAGCATCAAAGCCAAACAACAACAGCAATTGCAATAATAAAACATTTTATTCAGACTAAATAGTTTTAAAATGTTTAATGGAAAAAATAATCTAAAAATGTCATTTTTGTTGGGATTTGTTATGTAGGATATCAAGCTTTGGTTTTCTAAGCCATTATTTCAGATGTCATTATACTTCTTTAGAAACAATATTGTTTTTCTTCTCCGCTACTTATAATTAAATAATTGCTCACCAGAAAGCCTGTCCTTTTATTATGGAACAATTTCAGTATTTTAAAACTGCTCTCATATATCTTGCCTTTTGTACAAAGCATTTTAAAAAGAAACGATGCAGAATTACAACACACATTTGCTGATCCTTAACATGTTTACAGAAGGATATTATTTCTTGGAAGCTCTTCCACCCTTTAATTGTGTTCACACTATTAGATCCAGAGTATCTGGAAGACCATATATCCTGATATCAGCCTGCCCAAGTTTTAAGATCCTCAGAGAAGGGCTTTTTTTTTGTCCTATCACCATCACAGGTCAGTGAGGACACAGGGTACAGCCTTTTCATTAGCTGCCCTCAGGCTATGAATTACCTCCCACAGGAAGCCATATTGTTCTCTTTTGGCTGGAGCTAAAAGCCTTCTAATTTACATTGGCCTTTGAGTGTTTACTGGCCATGGCAGAACTTTTAATCAGAAGGCTTTATTGCACAGAGATCAAAACTATTACAGTGGCAGGACAGTCACCTTTGGTGACGATCCCTGTCTGCTACCTCCCTGTGATGAAGCTTTGGCCACCAATAGCCCCTGAACATGCCATGGTCCTAGGATTTACCTCATGCAGTGTGTCCAGGCACTTCTGCGATGACTTCTGCTCCCTTCTCACTGGAATTTTTAAAACATTTTTTAACCCCACATTTTGCAGTTGTGATCAGAGTCCCCAATTGTGAAGTGCCTTTAAAAACAAAATGAAATGAAATTAAAACAAAGAGCAGAGGAGCAGCACAGTGGGAGGGAAGAGTTATGCCACCAACCTAAAAGTATGGCTTCAAAACAGAATTTTGTTAAAGTTGACATAATGCTAGCTATGTTGTCTGAATGTCCATCCCCATCTCTCAAAGCAGTTGCTTTATTCTCAATTTAAGAATGGAAAATGAAATGTCGGTGAACAACAAAAAAGGATTTAAAGATAGGCTTAGAGCTAACCTTTAAATATATAGTTGTTACAAACAGTGCTATGAATTTTGAAGAGGCATGAACACAGGATGAAAGGAAGAAACATGCCAAGAGGAAGGCGCATCAAACAAATATTTGTCATTACCACCTTCTACCTGGAAGTGGAAGGTAAGTAGCCATTGTGGGGTGCCACAGGATAGCAGCTTGCATGCAATGATGACCAGAGTGTGCTGTATTTTTTTAATCATGTCCTCAATCTGAAAAACTGTGTGGATCCAGAATAAGTCTTCAGATTTATTTACCGATCCGCTGCCAATACTCTACCTGTAGAAAACGGTTATACTTGGCCTCGAGTGATTGCCCATTGACATGGATGCTGGTAAGTAGCCATTTCAGGAATGCCACAAGATAATGGCTTGCATGCAATGATGACCAGAGTGTGCTATATTTTTTTATCATTATGTTATTGACTGCCTTTTGACCTTTTGATATAATCTTTTCCACGTGGCTCTCTACTTCATTGCTTTAGAACTTTTGCATTATCCATAGTTTAAACTAATTTGTTTTCACTTATATTGTGAATCTCCACTGTAACAGTTTCACAGTGTAAAAGAAAAATCACAAAAAAGGAGACAAATAATTTTTTAAAACCAAGAAAATTGTTGGAAGAAAGGTAAGACCACAATCTGATAAGCAAATTGACTCAAAAAGAAGTCTGTTTAACTAAAATGAGATTCATTGTCGAAACTGCACAATCATGCCCCTAACTCCAGTGAATGTGAAGGGCTGAATATACACGTAAGACAGTGAATATGACTACTTTCAGGGATATTTTGATAGCACCAAAACCTGGCTTTTTTCCTGTTTCAATTGTCGTTAGTAAGAACAACCTAGAATTAAACTATAGTTTTGGATCTTGGATTGTTTTCAACAGATATACTTCTTGCATGAGAAGACATCACAGAGAACTGTGGTTTGTTTAAAACAGATTGCTTTTCCACCTGTATGAAAAAAGATGAAAGGGAACAGGTAAGCTCAAGATTCATGTCGCGTTGTCAATAGAATAGAAAGCCATGAGATGCTTCTATACTGTAGAATTAATGCGGTTTGACACCAGTTCAAATGCTCAATGGTATGGACTTGCTGGAGCTTTAGTTTGGTGAGGGATCAGTATACTTTGGCAGAGAAAGCTAAAGAATGTTAAGCTACATATATCTGTGGAATGTCCAGGGTTGGACAAAGAACTCTTAGTGTTGGAGGCAGGTGTGAATATTGCAATTGGCCACCTTGATTAGCATTGAATGTCCTTGCAGCATGAATGCCTGGCTGCAGCATTCACACCTGCCTCTAACAGACAAGATTTATTTTTCCCACCCTGGACATCCCACAGATATATAAACCTCACTTGCCTAGTTTCCAACAAATCTTACAACCTCTGAAGATGCCTGCCATAGATGTGGGTGAAACGTCAGGAGAAATGCTTCTGGAACATGGCCATACAGTCCGGAAAACTCACAATAACCTAGTGATTCTGGCCATGAAAGCCTTCAACAACACAAATAGAAGAGGATTAACAGTGTCAGTTCTAACTAAACAATTTGATTTTTTACGAAATAAATTATTTATTCATTCATTCATTTATTCAAAAGTTTTATATGACGTCATTCATTTTCCAAAGAGATTTGCAAGAACAAGATAAAATGCAAGAATTTAAATAAATAAAAGCTAATAGAGTAAATATTTAATAAACATAAATTACAAACCCTGGGGAAATAAAAAGTGTTAGCTTACTGCTGAAAAATCATGGCAGGTAAACTTCAAGTTGGAGTTAATTTCAAATGGGGGCGCAGCAACTTAGATATCTTCTTGATAGTCATTTCATCATTCACTATACTTCAAATGTCAGGTTTTATCAGGTCTTGGTAAATGAGGCAGGCTATGATACAGTCATCCCTCCTCATTTGAAGTTTTGACTTTTGCAGATTTCATTATTCATAGATTTGATTAAAATGTTATCTCTAGGACTCTCTATGCCCTCCAATGAGATTCTATAGTCAGCTTCCAGTAGAAGTTGACCAGAGAGTCATGCTGAAAGACCTAGACATTCCAGGATAATTATTTTCTCTAGTTAAAAAAAAGCAGTTTCTTTATTTGCTTTTACGGGGGTGCTGTGCCCCTAACTCCAGTGAAGAAGAGAAGAGTCCGAAAGAGTCCAGCAGAAAGGAGAACTTAAGCCAAATATAATGATAACATGGGAGCTTTCTCTAACTCCAGTGAATGTGAAGGGCTGAATATACAAGCAAGTATGAGAAATTTCAAAGGATTCAAAAGAATTGCACTTGGAAATAAACTCACAGCAAGTAAAGGATGTGGAAACAAACTATTTTTCATATCTTTTTGGGATGATTTTTGGATGTGAAATAAGCATTTTCTAATTTGGTGCACAAAATAAGTTTATATTATACAAACAAATGCGCGCACACTGAACTGCCCAACTGCCCCGCTGTTATCCACTTTTCAGCTGTTTTATAACCTCCCAGATTCTCCCTCCTCCTATTTATTTATTTATTTAAAAATTGTGTGCCCCAACCTTCTCACCTCCATGGAGGGACTCAGACTGGCTTACAGCAAAATTCAATGCCATACAAATTTAAAACATCTTAAAACAGCATATTAAAATACATACATAATCCTATCACTTTCACTCTTTGTCCTCATCTTACTTCAACTGCTGAAAAAGTGGTTCCCCCAAAGTTAAGCCGGCAAAAGGGAGAGGATAGGAAGGGAAGAAACTTGCCCTTCTCAGTAGGGTCAGACAAAAGCCAGCTGCTGCAAACTCCTAGCTTTTGTTTTCTCTTTCATTACTGATAATATTTTTTTCAGGTCTAACCACACTCTGATATTGCTTACCCAAGTGTCCCAGTTTTCATCTGTGAAATGTGGGAAGATATAATATACACAAATATGACTTGATTTACCTAAGTATGCACTCATGAACAGATGAAGCTGCACATACATATTATAAAAGAAAGAGCAAATTTCAAGCGGCAGTGTTTGCATTTTCTGATTACACAAAAGAGGGCTCTTTATTATCTTAGTACTTTATTTTAAGAATAATGCTCTTTGTGTGGTTTCACTGGGCAACTTTTATTGTTCTTGACATTATACAGCAGCAAATTAGCTTTCTAATTTCAATTTATACCAATCAATATGGAATCATTTAGACAAGCCTATTGGAGTATTTTACATGTTGTCAGTAATGAGGTCATTTTCAACAGGATTACTTATGACCACAAAATTAGGAACAATTTTCTGACATTTATGTCTGTAGTAATTGTATGAGGTTAACAGATTAGACCCAGATTTGATGACAATATACTTGCTCATCCATGCAGAGACAAATAGATTGATGGGAAAGCAGAATTGTTCTTTCTGGGCAACTCCCCACCTTGTTATGCTCACAAATTACTGTGTTCAGATCATGTATGACAGGGGCATGGTATGTGTGCCTCTCCACAGTAATTTTTCCTTAAAAGCATACACACACACACTGCTTTGCACCCACAAAACCAGTATAATATAGTGATTCCAGTTTGGCTTTGGACTCCAGGAGAACAGGAGTTACAGAGGAAGACAATGGCAGCTCCCTCTGAGTAAATCTTGACCACAAAACCCCCAAATAGGTTCTTCTTCAAGTTGCTGTGAGTCAGAGACAACTTGAAGGCACTCCTCTTATTTTTAAAATATTTTCTTCTTGGACTAAAATAGCTAGGAAGCTGAAAGTGTGGCAAAATTGTCCCCCACACATCCATTGAGCCATCTAAGGGGGCATTTGGGATCAGGTTCTCTTGGGGCCACTGCAGTCCTCGGACTTGATAGCTGTGAATCCCTGCTATATGTTCATAAGACCACTCACACAAATGTGTGAGAGCATGGAAAATATAGTGAGCGGTCATAATAATGGAAAGCATAGTGAATGAGTACAATCACATTTTATCTCCACATTTTCATCTGAACAGCAATAAATATACATAATTCACCTACCTATAGAAAGAGTGTAAAGTGGCTCAGAAATCCAGACACCATTCAGGTTAATGAAAACAATAAGAGCTTATCTTTCCCATGATCTTTTGAGTAGTGGAAGCAAACCAAGTAGCCTCTGTTTCTTCATTGGGAAGAAGAAAAAGTATGCTAAAAGGTAAATGTATGTTCCAACTAAAGATGGGAAAGCCTAGAAAAAACTTATAAAAACTTGGGGATGACGACTGGGTTTTCCCCAATTTTTCTGTCGTCGTCCCCCCCCCCCCGATTTTCACATTTCTAGTCCTTACCAACCTTGACTTCAATTTTTGAGGATCGGAATAGCTGCTATACTCTCTATATTCAGCTTTCTTTGTCTCATTTATTACATATAGTCCATGCTGGATCAAACACTTAATTGGAAAGTGCTTATAAAGATATGGCAGTAAGGATTTGTCTTCTGCTCATAGTCAGGAAATTGAAACAACAAAACCCAAAGATCTAGGGATGGGCCCTTGTGGTTGTATCATGAGAGGTGGGCTGCAGGGATGTTGATAAACATGATTGATTAAGTATTAACCACAGTTCCATGCAGCATTCAAGGGGAAAACACCAAGGGCTTTATTACACGAGGCAAGCAAACTTACAAACTACCTTGGAGTAATGGGTCCCTTTTGCTTCTATACCAGTATACTAGCATTAAAGTAAAGTCAGGAGACTGGATTCTCATCTTCTCCCTCTCAACCCATTCCCTTCACTATTCCCAAGATGGCTGTTTTCCATAGATTTTATATTTATATTTGCCTTTTTGTTGTTGTTCTTTAATGCTGGAATTATAAAATTGTGTTTAAAATAAAAATAATTTTAAAACAAAGGAATTGTATTGTGCAGGAAGGTGCGGTTATGAAATATGACAGTGAGAACACAGATTGGCAAATCAGTGAAACTTCACTAATGAAGAGAGGTGCAATGTCAAGGATGCTCAGCACAATATGTATTATTCACTATATATGCTAATACAACTATAGTGGTATTGCGGGTTGGTATGATAAAATCCCAAGTCTAATACATGAGGAATATATTGTGCACACACAATTTTTACATTGCTGTCACCCTGAGATTTCTCCCATTTACCCCAAGAACAGGTTATGAGGGTCCTAGGAATCTTAAGATGTATTTCAGCTGGAGTAAATGATCAGCTCTTGTGCACAGGAGGCAAAGCACTGAGTTTTGAACTAATTGGATTTTAAATTTGGCTCAAGATTCTGCCTTAATCAGCCTGCATGAATTTTTTAGCTGTATAAAGCATTATAAGCTCCTTTTTATTTCACATAGCTTTACAGTGAATCTGTATCAGAGACTGTCTTGTGCCAAAAAGCATATAATTGAGGCCAACTAAAAGAAAGATTAGATATTTTGAGCAACTCTGAAGGGACAAACTTTTTTCTCTTTTATATTAATCTTTGGAAAGTTGAGAAAGAGTTAGAAAATAATACCAGCCAATATAAGTAGAAATAATTGAAATGTTTTAAGCATCTGATTTCGTTGAAAAAAGAGCAAAAGAATTAGAAATAGAACTGGCTACAGTTATCTTATGGTAATTGTTGTACAATCTAGGCAAGCTAAAAAAAGATGCTGAAGTCATCTTTCCTGGGAGCCTCAAACACATTTTAATGAAAGTTAGTTCTCCATCATGATTTGAGCCAGGAGAAAATTTAATAATTGGGTGTAAGGCTCTATATAATAAGACTAGTAATAGTGGTAGTAATAATTCCCATGAATCTGTATCACACTGGCAACTATTTATTATGTTTAGCCTAAGGAGTTGAACACCAGAACCTCTCCATGCAATCGCTATCTGTGTCATGAACAAGTGGGGGCTTTTAGAAGTATATATGGATAGCCTCTCTTGTTCCCAGCCATCCCCCAAACCATAAGATGGTGTGGGGGTGGGGGGTGGGGGTGGCTATTCATGTCATTCTGAAATACTGGCCACATGACTTAGGAGGCAACCAAGGACAACACCAGCTCTTCGGCTTAGAAATGGAGATGAACACCACTCCCCAGAGTCAGACTCGACTACACTTACTGTCAAGGGGAAACCTTTACATTTACTTTTGTGGAACTCTAATAATAAGTTGTGAATCTGTGACTGAAGTGCAGAATAGCAGCCACTAACAACTACAAATATAAATGAACAAATTCTATCTGGTCAATGAAATGTGTGCAAACTATCCTTTTGCATTCCAGCATTCAATATAATATATGGATGGATGACAAAGATGTCTGCAGAAAATCTAGGAAAAGGTGTATGTTATAACTGCACTACTCAGTTCAAGTGAAATTTAAAGGAAAGATATGTTGAGGTTTTTTCCTGATGACAAGGATATATAGTTGTTATGTTTTACCATATGCTCTTTCTGCAGAACATACTTTTTTGCTCTCCAGATATAGCAACATATAAATAGCAACCATCTTGTCAGTAACCATCTACAGCGGCCACACCTTTAGAAGCCTACAACAGAAGCGGTTGTGCAGCTCTTCTACCACCATTACTGACCTGCATAAACATTGTGGGACATTTTCAATGGGTTAATGTAGAAACAAGCATAGGCAGAACATTTTTTTATGCAATTGAACTACTACATGCATTTTGTCTGTCCACACTCAATCAAGAAATGTGGTCTACAAAGATCAATGGTAGACCATGGGTTTAGCATGAGTTCAACCTTTCTGGGGACTGTCAGATTGGTACAACTGTTCCAAATCATGATATCTCAGATACTCCACTCACTCTTCAAATGCCTGGTTTGTTAAAATTTAATATAGAAATATTTATTTCAGTTAGATGGCATCAATTCACCACAAATACAGCAACAAGTGGATAACTTCAAATATTAGTCAATAAATCAATGGTGGGGAACTCTTAATCAGAAAGGTTTTCTGTCTGCAAGCATAGGCAGAACATTTTTTCTATACAATTGAACTACTACATCTGTTTTTTCTGTCCACTCTCAATCAAGAAATATGCTCTACAAAGATCAATGGTAGACCATGGGTATAGCATTTCGATTTCAACTTCACTCCATAGAACTTCCAGTGTAGTGATCAGGGATCTAAAAATCCTACTCTTCTCTAAACTCATTTTATTTGTATTGTAAAATTAAAAGGGTGGGATAAAAAGAAGAGGGAAAGTTAAAAACATAGTAGGAGGAGTAGAAAGAAAGAGAGAGGGAGGAAAAGGCTAAGAGAAGAAAATGGGTGTGTATATAGCACTTAATAATCCAAATGCAATGTACCACATATGCAATAGGAATACTTCATAGGGAGTCATTACAAATAGTATTACTCAAGATCACTTATTATACAGTAATGTGCAGGAGAAAACTAGACAAGACTATACAGCAGTCTTTCTCAACCAGTGTGCCGTGGCACACTAGTGTGCCGTGAGCGATCATCAGGTGTGCCGCGAGAAAAGCTCTCTGCCCCCCTTCCTTTCCCCCTCCTCCTGCTGAACTCCTGCTGCTTGGGGGAGGAGGAGGAAGGGCCGGGCAGCGGCAAAGAAAAAGAAGGGGCCGGGCACCGCCTCCTTCGGCCGTTTCCCCAGCCAGCCTCCAATCTGCCATGACTCTCACCAGCCTCCAATCCGCCATGACTCCCACCATGACTCTTGCCCCTCGCTCTCTGAAGCCACACGGAGGACGAGCCCCACCCACTGAAGCCCATCCACCGCTCATGCTCCCCCTCTGTGGGAGAGCTGAAGCTGGGGTAGGGGGCGGGGCATGGCTTCCTCTCCCCCTGGCTTCAGCGCTCTCACAGCTTCGCCAGCCTTGAGGGGGCAGTGCCAAGCCAGCAGTGGCAGAGCCAGCACAATGCTGGCTTGACACTGCCCCCTCAAGGCTGGCGAAGCTGTGGGAGAACTGAAGCCAGGGGAGGGGCGGGGCATGGCACGGCCTGGCTCCTCCCCCTCCCCTGGCTTCGGCGCTCCCAGCAGGTCACCATCTCCCAGCCGTTCTTTACTGTGTGAGAGTGTCATTTTGTGTCATTTTGGTTGGTGGTGTGCCCCCGGATTTTTTTAATGTTAAAAGTGTGCCGCAGCTCAAAAAAGGTTGAGAAACACTGCTATACAGCATGACTCCTGTACCCATGGCTTCTAATGTAAGTGGTTTCACCTATGTGCACCTGACAAAATATCTCCTATATAGGAATTTTATAGGCCCTACATGTGATTGTATAGTATGTTTCCCTCAGAAGTTTCCATAGTATTGTACTGAAGAACCTAGAAAATTCTTAGGGCCCTTCCAGACAGGCCCTATAACCCAGAATATGATCCCAGTTTTTCTATTTATCCCAGATTATTTTGCAGTGCAGACTCATATAATCCAGTTTAAAACAGAAAACCTGGGATCATATTCTGGGATATAGGGCCAGTCTGGAAAGTCCCTTAGAGAGGTATCATCTCTAGAAATGTTTCTAGATCCTCCATAATAACTTTATGGTAGTATCTGACAAAAGCCATTCATTTTAATAGGATTTGCTCTTATACATTGTTTTCTGTTTCCAAGGAAGGTTCAGGAACATATCCCAATTCAGTAATCTGTAGTTTTCTGTATGTGAGGCATTACATTTTGTCATAATTATGTTTGAAACCGCTTTGAGTCCCCTGCTTGTGTGAGAAAAGTGGTATATAATTGAATAAATAAATAAATAATAAACACATTGCTATTTTGGTTCTCTGAAGTTTATGTGCTGCTTGAAGTATCATGTCCCAAAATCTAATTAATAAATATTCATAAATATAAGTGTAGAGCAGAGCCACTTAATCAATGACATTTGCTTAAGTGTTTATTTTCCAAGTATTAATTGAATCAAGCGGTTTACTTTCTTTGGGACTAACAATTCAATTTAACAGCTAGCAAATATTTTCCAAAAGAAGCACATCCCACAAGGAAGCTGCTGCTAGAGAAAGAACCGGAAGAGGAGGGGAAAAATAATAAATGCCAGGTTTCTCTACTCACTACTGATTCATATAGTTCCCATTCCATGAAATCCTGAGAAATGTAGCTCAGGCCTCTTCTACACTGCCATATGAAATCCAGATTATTTGCTTTGATACTTGGATTATATGGCCATGTAGAAGGGGCCACAGTGAGTCAATTAAAATTCCCTGCTAAAAGGTTTTAGCCCTTTCAATCTGAACTACATAACTAGAGCACCCTAAAAGAAAATTCTAAGAACCTGACCAAACCAGAAATGCCATGATTCTGTAGAATGAAGCTACTAAAATTGCATAATATAGATATTCACTATTCCCTACCAAAGAAATGTCTTGTTTTTGTCACACTATTGATAAAGACCAAATATATCTCCATACATGAATAATAATAATAATACTTTATTTATACCCCACCACCATCTCCCCAAGGGGACTCGGGGCAGCTTACATGAGGCCACGGCCATCAATACAGTAAACACAATATAACACAGGAACACAACAGAAAATCAGAAAATAAAATAACCTAAAATACAAAACCAATGTAAATAAACAACACAACAATATGAAATCAAAACATTAAAACACTAAAGATGATCGCCGTGGGCAGGGCCAAATTCAAAGATTAAACATTTTAAAACACTGGGAGATAGGGCAATGTAAAGTATCAGGGAGGGGATCCGGGGGATTAGGTAGGATTTACCGGTAATTGCACAACCAGAAAATAAAGTGCTTCTGAGGGCATTTTATGCAGAGTTTGATCAGCTATTATCATACATTCAATCATTGAAGGCACATTGGAACAGCCAAGTATTCAGGCTCCTTCTGAAGATTGCCAGAATGGGGGCTTGCCTAATATCTCTGGGGAAAGAATTCCAGAGTCGAGGGGCCACCACAGAGAAGGCCCTCTCTCTTGTCCCCACATGAATGAATGAAAAAATGGTTCTCTGGCTTTTTCTTGTATGTGTGCATGATATGTGTAGTAGAGAAAGTCAGAAAAGCTTGTATATTCATGTAGATTTGGCCACTAACCAAATTATTATTTTCTGTTAATAAAATGCATGTGACTAATTTTTCTTCCCACTGACAAACAAGACAATGAACAAGAAAAGTGAACCATGTAGAAGGAAAGAGGTGAGGGATCTTCAAAATGTCTAAAACTGCTCCTTCTGTGATTTTTTTAATGTACAAGTAAGCCAGAATTAGCAAATCTACTAAGACAAGGTTTCCATGCTTGTCAAAACAAGATAGCAATTAAAGTGGCATGTAGTCTGCACCTCAATTTTCGCAAATATATTTTTCATGGCTCTGACAGTCAAAAGCTATTTAGATTATTTATGACATTTCCAATGAGTTCGTAATGCTTTTTTATTGCATTGTATTTTGCATAATATAATTTGTCACTATTTCTTTATTAAGCTTGTTTTATATTCATAGTTGTCCCACCACACTATATTTTCCTCTTTGTCAGCTCAGAACTTCATTATGAAGGATGAGGTTTTATTGTTTCCTAGTGATGCAAATGTCTACAGTGAATAAGTGTCATTATGCAGGAACAGGAATTTAGTTTTCCTCCATTAAGCAAGCAGGCTAATGACTCAACAAGTTTATAGCCCACCACAAAATTTGATGGCTGACTGTGAGTTAAAACAAATGACTGTCGCACATACATGAGAATAAGGACTGCTCTTTTGGGATGGGTATTTCATTTCAGTCTTTTAAAGCCAGCTTTCTCATGTACACTGGAAGTACTGTAGATCCTGAGGAATGTTCTTAATGGTGGCATCCTTTCTATATATCCTTGTGAGTGGTTCCATACTAGAGCTAAAGAGTAGCCCACAGCGGAGGTCTGAATTCAGTCTACGGTTACCGAATTTAAATCCACATTAGTGCAGTTACCCTGGCTTACATACACAGAGAAACTGTACAATGATTTGCACAATATGTTGCGTAGTTACTTATAAAAACCAATTGGAAGGCCTCCTGTGCAAAGAGGTGATGTTCAAGGTTGCACAACCTTGAACAACAAACATTGTATAGGATATCATATATGGACAAACTTTAAAAATGTACAGCCATTAGTACATTCAGACTTGTTTTAACATAATTACATTTTTGGAATGAGTAGTATATTATTTATTATTTGGCTAAGGTCCCAACCTCTAGTTTTTCTGGATTAAAAAGAAACAATAAAGGCTAAACCCCTAAACAACTGCAGCAATTTTTTTAAATAGCCACCGGAAAAGTTCATCAGAGCATGGAACCTGGATTTGCAGCGTGACTCAGCCCACAAGAATAATCAAGCAAAATTGCTCATCAGGGTTGTATCCATAATGCAAACTATAGTACTTTGAGACATTGATTATCATGACTCGATACTATACAATTCTGAGATTTCTAGTTTTGAGGGCTCTGGTGCCACATCAAATATGGCACCAGCCAATGTTGCAGGATTGCCACTCTACAAGGTCTCCTGAGTGGTTAATGAAGCCCTCTAGAGTCACACAATTGCCTATTCTGTCTTAGACAATGGGACTATTTTGGGGTGAGGCATCCATTTTTCTTGGTCCCTAAGATACTACTGATGAGATGTGTACAAGAACTGCTGTCATATGTTCAAACTCCCTCCCATATTTGTAGTGGCTGAGAGAGTCCATGTATGAACCATACTGGGGTCGCTCCAGCATACAACACACCAGATTGGATGTGGATTACCAGTCAGTATAGATCTGCCATCATCTCAATACTATGGCATCATGGCCATTGTAGTTTTATAAAGTCTCTTCCAGAGTTCTGTTGCCTCATCAAACAACAACTCTCTCGATTCCATAACATTGAGCCATGACAGTTAAAGTGGTTTCAAGCTCCTTTAATTCTACAGTGTAGGCACACTCTACAAAAGCAACCTGGCTTTCAATGGATCATCCACACTGTATTCATTGGTCCGGGTATTGGCAAACAAATACCAGAAGTAGAAAGAGATGTGTGGGAGAATACCTCATTTTTTGCCTCTTATAAGTGTTTTCCCTGTTTTAGTACAATAAGTTGTGGTGATACTTTGGGATTGACAAGAGTATCAGAGCTTTCTATTCTAAAAGATTTGTTTGCCACAACATGCTTACATGGCTAAATTTCTGGAAACTCTTAATATCATATTTTATTATGGTGGCAGCTATAATCTGTAGAGAGGAGTGGCAGAACACTTAAACAACATGCCAATTATCTGTACCACAACACTGGACTGTGAAGTAAAATTTCAAAATATTACTACTATTCTCCACAATGTGAGCCTTTCTTCCCTTGATTGTGTGACACACTGTAGGTTTCAATTGGCAGCTTTTCACTTTCTGCCACAAAAGAAAACAAGTTTCTCAAGTTGAATGTGTAATGCTAGGTTTTATAGAAAAAGAAAATACATGTAGCAGTTCACAATCTGGTTTTCAGTAAGTTCTACATATTAACAGTCACAAAAAATGAGGTTTGTGCCCTCAGGCATTGAACTCGATCACTTCATCTCTCCAAGAAGAAACCCTATTTTAGCTTTCCCACAGACACACAGTTACACGGCAGTCATTTTGAATTTTAAACCCAAGAATGAATTGAGTGGTTATCTGAAACTGGTGGTTAGCTTTAAATTGTCCCCTTGAAGAGAATCCAGACCCCAGGTTTGCCATTCATTCTCTTCCCTTAGACAAGAGAATATATGCTGGAGGCCTGAGTTAGGGGCTCTGCAGTGAACTATAAATAGATCTGTTACATTGATACACCTCTGTGAAAAGTGAATTTAATAACTGATGTTTGATCAGACAGAGGATATGGTGAGTCTCCAAGCTTTCTATATTTACTGCTTGCTAGAACTCAAAATCAAACAAATGCACACTGGATTCCTAGTGGAATGCATTTAGCTTTATGTATCTAAAGTTGTGGAAGCCTGATTCAACTGGAATGTGCACTTCCAGTGTTCGATCTACTGAAGACTCTCATACACACACACACACACACACACACACACACGAGGGAACAGGGTTGTCAGAATGGGCCTTTTCTCATTGTTATAGATTGCTAATTCTGTCCTAAACTGTACATGCTGAGCAGATGACAAAAGAAGGGACATGAGAAAAAAGTTATGAAAATGAAAAGAAATCGGAAGGGATTCGTATGTATGGGACTTTCAAGTTTATACGGATCGCACGGCCAATCCCAGAAGTGGACTTTCTTTTCCGCACCCCTGGGCCCAAAATTTCGTTAGATTATTAAATATTTGGATGCCCCCAACAGGAAAATTTCCCCCTCCAAAATAGCTTTGCAGACATAACTCACAGTCAAATCGGGCCTTTCCATGCTTGAAGCCTAATTAGAGTGAAAGGCCTCCTCCAGGAAGTTGAAAAAGGAGCCGGAAATGATAGAGAGATCCAGATCGGGACTCCTAGAGGGGCTGGAGGACTGACGAAAAAAGCGCTTTAAACACCCAGGAAGGGGTTTAGATAGAAGGACAGAGTAGAAGGACATAAGAACTGCTGAGAGAAGGGCAGCAGGAGTGAAAAGAGCACGGAGAGGAGAAGGAAGAATTCAGAATCAAGAAAAGCCATAGAGTTCGAATGGAGGTCCTAGACTGCTATGGTAAAACTGAATGGGAAAAAGCTGGAGTGAGGAGAACTCTAGTAAGGCCTGCACCAGAGGTATTTAATAATATTAATAATAATATATTAATGCATTATATCTCCCTGCAAGGAAACCAAGGGAAATGTTGCCCCTTGATTTGCCTGTGCTTAAAACAGTGTCAGTCCTGTTTCCCTGCTTTGCCTACTTTAGAACTACTAACGAATTTTATTAGTAATTAAGTTACATTTTAGAAATTTTTGGAATTTTTTTGGTAAGTCTTTCTTTTACTAATCAAAAAAAATCCCCCCCCATTAGATTTTCGATTCCCTATTTTTGGGTTTGAAACCATGCCTAACATGCACATGCAGATACTCATTAGCCTTGTGCATTTGTATAGAATCACAATCTGTTTCTGTTTGTTTCATTCGTAAGGCTCCATTTTTGTTTTCAATCACCTCTCCCGAAAACAGGCACCTTTCCAAATGGTCTTTTTCATCCCAGGTCCAAAAAAATACATATGAATATTTGTGTCCCATTGGTAGTAATGGGCAGGCTTCCCACGCTCCCCTTCTCCGTTTTAGGCACTGGAAGGCGTGGGTACTTTCTGGGCCTGCTTGCCACACATGCACTGTCTTTTGAAGGAGAGTGTGTGTGTGGCTTGCAGGTCAAAGGGCCCATGCCTGCCACTGCCTGCAGGCAAGTGCTGAAAATCAGGTGACCAAACCATTCCCACTTTCCTTTCTATTCACTGATATTTTTGTATCAGAGGGGGATGTATTGTTTCGTGCCATCTGAATAAAACAAATGGTACAAAAACATGAATTAAACAGCTGAAACGGTTACTGGGCCCATGACTACAAATAATAGTCAAATTAAAGACACAACTTGCTCCCAGCAGGTGGGGGGGGGGGGGGTGAAGGGGGAGGGAGGGAAGGGAAAAGAATTGATGGACACAAGTGGTTGATAAGTGTGGAATTGGAACTGGTAAGGTTAAGAAAATAAGACATATTATATTGAATGAAAATGTAGATTGGAATTTAATTATTGAGATTTGTATTACTCTACTTGTGTTAACAATTAATAAAAAACTTTTTTGTTCATATCTTTATTAATTTTTTTACATAAGATAAAATGACATAATGAAAGTCAACCCCAGAAATTGGGGAGAGAAGTAAAGGAAAAGGACAGAAAAGGGAGGAGAGGGTAAGAGAGGGGTAGGGAGAGTAGGAATAGAGAAGAGAAGGAAAGAAGAGAGAGAAACAGGTAAAGGGGTAAGAACGTGAAGAAGTATAGTAAAATAAAGGATGGATCTACATCTTCTTCACAATAAAAAACTTTTTTAAAGGGTTGTGGGTTTTAGTTTTAAATGTTTTTATGGATTTTAACTTACTTTTAAATACTAATGGTATTTAATTCTGTTTCAATGTTTGTATATCTGTAGATTTTAAATTGTAATGTATTACTAATAATATTGTGATATAGTTCAATGTGATATTGTTATAGTACAATGTGATATGTAATATTGATGTTGTGCTGTGGCAATAATTATAGTTCATTGTATTTGCATTTTGCTTGTGAGCCGCTCTGAGTCCCCTTTGGGGTTGAGAAGGGCGGCATTTAAATATCGTGAAATAAATAAATAAATAAATAATGCTGTTTGCGATGGTGATAGAACTATTTGCAAATGCCATTAGGTGTAGCACAGCAGTTCTCGTTTGTGCCTGGGGGCCAGGGAACAGGACCGGGAGTTCCTTTAGCATTAGGGCCTGCACCAGCAGAGATAGATTCTGAAGAGGATTTGGAAGGTTTAGCTGAAGGAGAGTTTCCCATCACCGGGCCCTTTCTCCCACTGAAAGCTTGGCTTGGGATGAAGGTTGGCCTGACCCCTATGAAGACATAGATATCCAGGTGCAAATGGAAAGCAGTGATAGTGAAAGTTATGAACGGCCGGGTGGGAGGGGCTCACAGGATCTTGTGAGTGAAAACATGGAACAAAGCAGCTGGGAAGATTCTAGGGAGGAGAGCTCTCATGGAGATACAGACCCAGGTGCTAGGAGACAAGGCCGAACCTTTGATAGGAGACGTAGTATCGAGTCCAGCAGGAGGGGATGGTACCACAGCCTAGACAGGCCGAGGTCCGTCAGCAGAGATTGGAGACGACGAAGCCTAGAGCGTCGGGGACCTCGGCCGAAAGATTAAGTATAGGATCCGTGGGAACTAATCCCCAGTGCTTCGGCCACGTCTCTTCTGAGTAGACGTGTAGCGAAGTGGGTCCACGGAGCTAAGTTGGCTAGTGGCCACCAAGTCTTGTCTTGTATCTTGTACCCTGCTTTGTTCCCGAATCCGCATTGCTGTGCGGAGCTTTGCTAAGCTTTTTGGATTATTCACCAAGCTGTTTTGGACAATTGATTGCTTACGGCCTTTGGATTGCTTTTGATATTTTTATGGACAATATTCCTTTTGAACTGTTTCTTTATATTCAATAAAGTAGTTAGCCTTCAGTCCGTCTCTGTGTGTGTGATTAAGGGGCCGGTCAAGTCCGTGCATCGTGACATTAGGAATGATAAAAACTTAGAAGGGGTAGGAATAAAGGAAAAGCAGAAGGTGAGCTTATTTGCAGATGATACATTGTTATTTATTGAAAATATAGTAGGTAAAATAACAAAGTAAAGGAACATCTAGATAAATTTGGGGAATCAACGGGTCTACAAGCTAATTGGAATAAGTCAGAAATGATGCTATTTAATTATACAAAGAAAGAAGAAAAAGATTTTACAGAACAAAGAAAAATGGGAATTAGATTAAAGAACAAATTAAAATACCTTGGAGTAATAATAACAAAAGATTTAAAAGAAATGGAAGAGGTAAATGTAGTAGCATTGAGAAAAGAGGTTCAAAAAAATTAACAGAGTACGGCAGTATACATCTATCTTGGTTTGGAAAGATAGCATTAGTAAAAATGAAAATACTCCCAAAAATAAACTTCATATTTAGAATGCTGCCACTTCAAATTACAGAGGAAGAACTAAACAGATGGCAACAAATGATAAATAGATATTGCAATGGTAGTAATAGAAATAGACTAAACAAACAGTTATGGTATAAATCGCAAAAAGAAGGAGGTTTAGCACTCCCTAACATTAAAAAATATTATGAAGCGAGTAGATTGAGACTGGTTATAGAAGGAATGATTAAAAAAGATGGGGTAGAATGGCTAAGAAATTACTCAGGAAAAGTGGAAGAAGAAATATGGAATATATTTTTAAACAATTCACGAGGAAAGAAATTAGGAAATTAGAAATCCAATGTTGAGTAATATATTAGAAGTATGGAATAAATACAGGAGAATGTTAATAACGGATGGATCAGTAATAACCCCAATTGTAATGGAAAAGAAATTTCCAAAGAATTTAAAACAAATAATGGATAAAAAGTTAAGGGAATATTTTTTAGATAAAATGGGGGATTGGATAAAAGTAGGAACGAAGAAGGAAATGATTATGGAAGAATTTAGAGAAATAAAATTGACATGGTTCTATTGTATACAATTAGAACAATGGTTTAAAAATTGGCTAAAAACAATAAAAGGAAGTAAGGTTAACCAATTTAAACAAATAATACAAAATGGGAGGGATGTAGAAGAGCACGAAAACTTGAAAGGAATAACTAGTAAAATATATAAGATAATAATTGAAATAAAGGAAGGAAAAACAAAAATAACACCCTTAAGGAGGTCTGGGAAGAAGACTTAGGAATAAAAATAAAGGAAACAGAGTGGCAACAATTGTGGAGACAAAGGCATCTTAAAAATTTATCAATAAGGATTAAAGAAAAATTATTATAAATTAATATGGAAATGGTACCTTACACCAGTAAGAATGGCAAATATAAATAAAAACTACTCGAAAAACTGTTGGAGAGGATGCCAAGAAACAGGAACATACATACATATGTGGTGGCAATGTAAATATGTAAACAAATTTTGGGCAAAAGTATTTAAAGAAATAGAAGATATAATGGCTTATAGCAAGGAATTGGAAAAAAAGAAATAAATATACAAATAGAGGAATGGTACAAGGAAGTATGGAAACTGGCAATAAATGACAAGTTAACATGTATATTAAAAGTAAAAAGAGGTATATGGAAACAAAGTGATTTTTATGAGGTATGGAGAAAATTTATTGAAAAAGGATTAGGAAAGGAAGAAGGAAGGTTACCTCCACAAGAAGAAATGAAATTTTGGACAAATGATATGTAAAAGCAATGGCTTGGGGAGGGGAGGGGAGCACAGCGGTGAAGGAAACAAAAATGTATAAGAAAAACATAATGGCAGATGCTAAAGATTGAAGTATTGTACCTAGAAATGAATAACATGAATCTGCTGTAAATAGACATTGTATAATATTGTGTTGTTAATGATAAAACAATAAAAAAGAAAAAAATCATGAAATAAATAAATAAATAATGCTTTTAATGTACAGTAAGCCTCTCTCAGTCTCCTTGTGGAGAGAAAAACAGGGTATAAAGGATAATAATAATAATAATAATAATAATACAGAACAAGAAAGAAGAAGTGGGGCTAGTGTGCTCCCCTCTTTGTATGTTGATACAGCAGGTTTAAGTAATGAATGAATAGGGCTAATGTACATTCAGAAACCCATGTTCCTTTACATATGGCCAACATTGCCAATGGATAGATTAATAATCTATGAACAGGAAACACATGTTGAATGATACATGTGAAAAATGCCCTCAAGGTATTTATACAGCCAAAAAATTGTTCTCCTTTGTAGCATTTTTGTATAATATACTTGGATTTCCATGGGACATTTTAATTTGTTGGAAAAGTACTTGTGATTATAATAAAGGGCCTAGTTGTCATTTGTTGAACAAAATTGTCATTTAACAAATAACTGGTTAATGTGCAAGTGACAGGTGTATATGATTTGAAGGGGGGGAAAGGGTATGCCTAATGAACATTCCAAAATAGGAATGGATAATTGTCAGGGGATATGGAGCTGTATTAGCCACTCAAGAGATTATATAGGGCTACAGCACTGTCTCAGACCACTACACCTCTTGCGGGTTTGAAGACATTTTGACCATGTTTTTGGTCTGCCTAGGGTATTAAAAATGTCTCCCTGGTCCGGAAAAACAAAATAATCAAAATACTTCCATGCCTCCTAGAGACTGTTAGTAATTGGCAGCAAAATGTTTTTTGACTCTGAGGGGTGACACGCAGCCACACAGACCATAGCCTACTTGGTCCACTAAATAATGATGGTTTTAAAAACATTCAAAAATGAAGAAAAAAATCTAGAGTAATTCTTAGACTTAGGAGAAGATTTTTCAACTCAGTTCCTATCCAAGGTTTACAGTCTAGAAAGGTATGACATGAACAGAAAAATGGGGACTGGGAGGAAACAGGCTCCCTCTCTTCTTTTTTTACCATTTCTTCTCTCCCCCCCCCCCCCTATTTCCTGTAGAAATGGACTGCAGGATCATATTTCAGTTTTGCCACTGTTGTACAGAGTATACCCTTGTGCGTAACACAGTATAGTAGCACTGTGTCTCTTTAAATCTCCAGAAAATGGTGGAGTTGGGTTATGAAAAGGTCCTTAACTATGATTCTGTGACAAGGACTAGCACAGCCTGGAGCAGAAAGTCTCTTGGTAATAACAAGTGAACATGCAGCGTTTCTCACCACAACAAAGGGATGTTTAAAGGATTGTATTACACATTTGTTTAAGAAAGAACATGTTAACTTCCATATGGATTGTCAAACAATGTGTTCGCTAGAATGGCACAAACAGGGAAAGCATGTTTATCTTTAAAAGAGCGCATTAAAGGTCAGGGATTTGAAGGGGAAATATTTGTATTTTGAGTAATATGATCAGATCTGCAATCTCAACTAGAAATATTTATGTCAGAGGAAAGATGTAGACAAAGCAAGCTTGTAGAGCAGTGTGGCCTGTATCTACCTCAAATAAAAGAGGCACATTTTGAACTCAGAAAGGTTACCAGCCATCAGTCAAAGGAACATTTAAAAAGTTTTAGTACATTCTTACTTGTTTCTCTTAAGGGCTTAGAGATGTGTACACTTCCTCAACCCTGATGATAGAGGATGAAAATGAATTTCATATCATTGTGCTGCTGCGTGTTTGTTTTTTTTAAATGAAACAGAAGATGGGGATCATTCTGAGTCTGGATAGTTATGACTGAACTAGGAGTGTTTCATTGGTAATTTTGCTTGGTTGCTCTATAACTTACAGAATTTCTCAGCCGGAATGGGCAAAAGTGAGTGGTCTCTGGTCTCATGAAATCAAATAGAATTGCATGAATTTACTGTACTGTTTGAATTGGGACAGACAGTAGAGTTAATCTCAAGCAAGTCTGCCAGCTCAGTCATGTTTGGCCTCATCCACTCATCCACTTTGCCATGTGCAACTTTGCTCTCATTTTATGGAGGATAATAGAAACTGCCCCAAAAAGACCTCGCTTAGACTTATAAAGATTTCACTTGGTGCTACTTCACATGGAGAAGCATTCCTCCATATGGAGCATCAGTAAATAAATTAAACACACAGTATTTCTGTCCTGACATGAAGGGGTGGGTGATTATTTTTACAAAAGCAATGGTCTGCAAAAGGTGACCTGCCGGCCAACTGAAAATTGAGTACTCTTAAAATATGCCTGCTGAACAATTTTTGAGATTCAAACAGAATGTTTGATGAAACCCAATTCACTTTCAGATGAAGATATAGGTTGGCAGTTTGTCCCTAGTCTAAATCGTTAATCTGGTACTGCTGCAGTAAATACTACTACAGTCTTTGATGGATTCCACAGTTTGTAGTGTATCTGATTTTTCTAAACCCTCTTAGAACAGAATTGTTATTTTTATTTTGGATGACAAAACCGTTAACTCATGTGGATGTTTCTTGTGCCCTTCTCTATTCAAAATTGTTGTGGAATTCAGTGATACCTTTGGCTACTGGGACCAGACTACATGATTAAACATTTTTTAGTGTACCTACTGTGTAGCAATGCCAATAAATATTACACCAAGCAATATAGCTCAACAGTCATTTGACTATTTCACTACTTATTCAGTACACAAATTGAGAAAAAATTACTCAAACTGTTACTTAGGGAACAGCAATCAGAGCAGGTAACAGCCTAAGATTGGAGTGGGGCAAGCCTTTCACATGACCTATCAATGATATCTTACAGTTTTTTTGTCAACATATGCCAATGATAACTTCCAACATTGATTCAGCTCATAAACTTTGTTAAAGAAGAAGAAAAACCCCATCAAGTTCTTTCAAGTTTAGTAAATAACTATAGTGTCTGAAGAACTAGCTATTTTACTTAGAGTTTTCAATAAGTACAACAATACCACTTAAAAGAATAAAATCACTAAAATAAAAAATATTACAAAAAAGTCCCACATAGTTTTGATCCCATGATCAAAAACGATAGAATGGAACTATGTGCATGTAGTTCTCGTTCTTTTTCCTCTAGCAGATGAAGAAAACTTTCCAACAGGATGCAATACAAATGAATCATTGAATAAAAAACAATAGTTTCTTCTTCTTCTTTTGTTTCATGTATTCATTTCTTTCAACAACAGATTAAACTATTTTTGTCATAATCCCTTGTTATGAGGCCATTATCATACCATATCATCTTTTTGATGCAGTTTACCTGGGCATTGCTAAGTTTGAAAATATTCTTTTCTAGTCCCAAATGACAGCATTTTTCATTAAATGGAAAGGCTTTCTGTAAAAGGTCAGATTGGATTATCTAGTTTGGAGCATGATATATTTTGCACTCGTAGGGTTGGAACATGAGTATAATTGCTTTTAACATATCTTTTTAAAAAACCATATATATATTTGTCTGTGTATCTAGAATTCATCTTTCATATATAGGAATATGGAGCCTACCCTTTTTCTTTTATTATGCTAGGCTAAATTTTGTAAGTAACAGATGGACTCCATGAACACATTCTTTAGTTTGTCTAGTTTCAGTCACGTGTACATTTACACACAGAGGAATGTCTCTATAAGAAATTTAATTATGAATTGTGTTAATAATGTTCCTTGCCATTTCTAAATAAAAGGGCTACTGACTTTACACACTTACATTTCACCCAAGAAATAGCTTTTGGATAGCACTACCATAACTAATAAATATCATTTCACAACTTCAAAACTGCTCTAAGGAAAGATTTTCCAGTATTATTTCTTGATCATGTATATAAGAGCCCTGTTGACTATGGAGAATTGAATAATGAAAACCAAAATTACTAAATTAGATAAATGAAATTGAAATCACTAGCTTGCCAATTGGTCTCCCACAAAATCTGCTTTGATCACAGAAAACTAATGCAGAGTATTATTGGCATTTGAACTTGGTCAGTTCATTGCCTAAACAACAAATGCTGTGCTGATTTCTTACCAAATCTGTCAGAAAGTCCATCAGTTTAATAGTATACTTGGTTTTCCTAGCCTGAAAGCACAAGCATTTCATCTGGCAATAACATAACAAAAACAATTCTTGTAATCAGTTTGACAGCTGAACCTTAGCAAACCATGGCCAAGCAAACAAAATGCTTTTTATTATTAAAAAGAAAAAAGTAAATGATCAAGTTAACATATATACAGTGCAAATCTATGCACATTGGCTCAAAAATAGGGTCTATTATGTTTAATAGGGATTCATGCCTATGTAAATGTAGAATCTACATTGGACTATTGAAAGGACTGAAAAAGTAGCTATATTGAAAACAGCTATATGGGACATATATGTTTAGAAGTGTTGTTTTGATATTCCCTTCAGAGTTATCACAATGTGAGAACAGATTTAGCTACATAATTTGCTCCTCGCCATTGTTACTTTGTTTTTTAAGTGATTTCAAAATTGTCACTAAAATTGAAGTTTTCTGTGATCTTTAGCTGTCTTATTTTATTTAAAGAATAAACTTTTCCAAGGCTTTTCCAAGATTAAAGGTATACATTCACAGCTACCTTTGGCAGTTTATTCAGTGATTTAATAGTGGTTGAAGTGGTTAGCCGCAAGCAAAAAAGTCTCTCGTTCAAATTAGATTTCAGCAATTCATTTGGTGGCCTTAGGCAAATAACTTACCCTCAATGTCACCTCCCATTTCCCGTGCTAATAATACAAATTTACCTGACATAGTTTTTAAAAAGATTGTACAGTAAAGTTTTCTGTATGGATTTGCAAAGAACATGGAACATCTAAAGTTAAGAAAGGTTTAATCATACATTAAGAGATCAAAATTGAGCATTTCCTTTCATAGAATTCCCAAATATAAAATTCCATTTGTAGTTTGAGGGAGGAATTTGCTTAGCTATGTGGAAGAAAAGTTGAAAGATAGTTCTGAAAAGTTCAATGAAAATTTTCTCAGTTTAAGACTTGACAGGGATTTTCTGAAGAAAACCCTCTTTAAGGGCCCTTCTACACATGCTGTAGAAACTGGAAGTAACCGAGTTAAAAGGGGCAGCTAAATGATGCTTAGCCACCTCCCCCTTTTAGCCCAGTTACTTCTGACATTTAGCCAAAGTGCAGGAGGAATCAGGTTAAGAGATAAAAACACATGTTAAAATGGTGTGCTTATAACCTGATTCTGGTTGAAAAATATGCACATTTGCATGACTTTATATTCCTGCAATCATGCAAAACACATGCTTTCCTTCCCTCTCCCCTATGTAAACTGCTCAAGCACATGTGTAAGTTAAAAAGCCCAAAACAGCTGATCAGCTGGTTCAAGGGAAGCACAAATGGAAAACAATTAAAACTCACTGAAACTTTATCTTACATTTTATAATCTTAAACAAAAGTTTAATTAACAATTGGAAAAAGAGAGAGAACAGACAGAATTTTTTTTAAAAAAAAATCCCTTCGTTATGTGCCGGACCTTATATGTGCACATGCAAATCTGCTTATATTTATATTAAGATATTTGCATGTGCACATATATGGTCAAGCACATAATGTAGTGATTTTTTTAAAAAAACACCTTCTGTCAGATGTCCCCCGTTCTGTCCTCCATCTTAATCTGATTCAAAAGAAGACTGTGGGGATGGTGGGGGACTACATCTCGGGACTGACAGGTCTGTGTGTGGACCTGCTGCCAGGTCCTGGGATTTTTCAACCCACTTTTAAAATGCGGATGTTGTCTCTGTCTGGAAGCACCCTCCATTGTCAGGACTCTCAAATTCATCTGCTTTGTAAGGATTGTATATGTTCTTTGTGCTTACCACTAGAAACAATGTATGGTCATCTTACACCAGCTCCAAAATGGCTGCAATTGCACATCATCTTTTGCTTTTATTCTCCTTCTGACCGTGAAAGGCAAGATTCTCCCCCTTCTTCTCCTCTCCATAGCAATGGGTAAACCCTGCTGAGTTAGCTGAATACAAAGTCCTTTGTACCTTGAATTCACAAAATCATTGAATCATCAAAAATTGAAGGAATCCCATGGGCCATCAAGTCCAATCCTCTGCTCAGTGCAGGATTTCCAGCAAAGGTTGCAGCAGTTGAACAAAGTGGGGAAATTGTTGTTGTTGCTGCTGCTGGAACAACAGAGTGCTCTGGGAAGGGATGGGGGAGAGGAAGACACGCTTGCTCCTTTACCTACCCCCCATCCCCCCATCTCCCTAAACAACATTAGTGTAGGACACAGTCAATAGATAGGACCTATGTGGCAGTTGGAGACTACCGTGACACAAAGAACAGGAGGGACAGTAAGGATGGCCATCCAACAGTGACAAACGTTTTGGAGCTGCTGGGCACTTGGGATTCCTTCTCTCTCTGATGGAGATTGCCTGTCTGACACATTCTGTGGCCAAGCCAGCATATACCACACCAGATTTCCTCCAGTTTAGTGTAGATGAGACATTTTATAAAAACTTTTTAGCTTTGACTATAACTCAGACCTTATTCCAAGGTGGAAGATGTACTTTTGTGCTATAGAACTGGAGACTTTCTAAGGCATTCTCCCTTGGGGAACTGGATTATTATTAAATGGGAACATGCCCTTTCTCTGGCAAAAACAGATGGCACATGTATTAAATACTATTAAATCTGCATTTGAGCCAATGATTTCATCTTACTACAATCATCCTCAAATATGTTTTGATATTATAGTCAGTGTGGTGAGAAAACAGGAGAAGGAATGGAGGCTTCAAAGTAGACAAAGTTTATGCCTATTTATTTTATGTTTGCAAATAGATATTATTTAACCCAAGTGTCTTTATCTCTAGAGTACTTAAAAAAGAATAAGTCATGTTTTGAATTCACTTATTTTAAGACTAGTATTAGTTGAGTGCGTCTTTCCATCTGTTCAACCTACACATCTGTAAGTTTTTATACATTACACCATAATTTTTCTCTGCTCTCTTTAACAAGAAAACTGACCCAATAAAAGCTTCTTGTGAACTTCATACTACTCATAGATATGAGAGGCATGTAACAGTAAGAGTGATCTTATACATTTAATAAGTGGATTAATGGAGTAAAGTGGCTTTAGGGAAAAGTGAAGTATTTCAGTGATTCTTTGCTCTTGATCGGATTTTTTTGTCTTGACTGAGTAGAGTTTTTAAATGGTATCTCCTGCCAAAAGCAATCTGTGCCATTACAAAGAGTTATGAAACTGCCTATTAGTTAATGAAGAAAAACAACTTACCCATAAAAAATTGTTCTATTTTTGCCTTCAAGGTCGCTAGTATTCATATAGAGTGAAAAGCGTACAAATCAAATGTCTATGCAAGTTATGGTCCACACTGCTGAAAGTCAGCCAATCAGAAATTCTGCTTTCTAGTTGTGCATTACTGTGTTTTCTCCATATAAAAGGATGCCAGAGACGAAGACATACAGTAAAGGGGTTAAGGAGAGAAGGGTATTCAGAGCCCTCACTGCCAAAAATACCAAACTAAATAGACACAACATTAAACAGTAAATCACATCATCAGTGCCCAAGATGACAAGCAGTGTTCCCGCTCTTCAGCAAAATAATATACATTTCATACACTCTGTCCTACAGTATTTAAAGAAGCAAGTTAAGGAAGATGGGGAAATCTATCCATCATTGCCTCCCTATCCGTGGAACAGGAGAGTACTTCATCAGACAAAGTGGTTCAGCTAGCATTATGCTGAGTATATGTTAAATCAAACATACAGATTTGAAGAGCATTTCTTTTTTCTTTTTTCTTTTTTCTTTTTTCTTTTTTAAGTGAAATATTTGAAAATTAAACAATAAAAAGAAGGAGAAAATATTGAACAAAGTCACTACCAGTAGCATGCGTTATACATGCATATTTGTATCTTTTTCTAATACAAGTGATAGATTAATTAATATATTTTCGTCATCACACCCACACATACAATGTTACTTCATTAGGAGGATGTTAGTAACTAAGGATTTTCCTCCATAACTGCTGTAAGCTCTAGTTTACAGTCTGTGAGCAACCAGTTTAGTTCATAAATTATGAAATGAGATTTATGAAATCTAAAGGGTCTCACAGAATTTTCCTTGTGTCATAAGTTCTCCCCAGGAGCTAATAAATCCCAGTTCAACTTCTATTGTTAACTAATAGCATCCCATGCTGGGGTTTTTGGGGGGGTTAAGTTATATCGGTGTGTATGTGTCTAAACAGTGTCATCAAATGTAAATTTTATATCTTGAGTAGTGTGGTTACTTATACAATTCTAAAAAAAGATGATGAAAGAGGACACTCGTTTGCATAAAATTGAATATGTTAACATATGAAGAGATGCAAAAATAGAAATGATGTTAATTTTTTTCCAGTGGAATTATAATATATTTCACAATGGATATACAGCTTCATAGCCTCTGATCTCTCCCCTGATACCTCTTTATCTTTAAATCAGATTTCAATGGTGTTTCTTTATATTTAAATCAGTCCTTCAAAGAGATGTCCTTCAAGCAGAAGAGTATAAGGGCCTTTCTACACAGGCCCAAAATCCATGATGGGTAACGTGTTTACTTGAGGCATCCAAACAACACCTCAGGTAAACCCAGAGTAATCCAAAATTAACTGGGTTTTCACATTAATTAAACACCTCAACTGATCTGGATCTTACTGAAAGGGCTAGGTGTGTTGAGGTGCTAGGCCTGTAGGGTTTGACTTCCAGGACAGTGTTCTGCGAGCCCTGGGGGCAATTCCCACTGCCATCCAGTTATTTGTGCTCCTGGACCCTGAACGAGAAGGAGGGTGCCCACCTCCTCCTCCCAGCCCCCCATTCCTCCCTGAAAATCTAATGGAGAAGCCTGCAGGCAATGCAGGCCCCTCTGCAGACTCTTCCTGGTGCTTGGAAATTATGGATGAGGAATTTCCCTCCCTTGGGTAAGATTTTAGGGAGGAATGGAGGACTGGGGTTGTTTGGATGTCATCCCGGATCGACTTTTGTTTGATGCGGGATGGCATATTGCCACCCACTGAGGGAAAGCCCAGGATTATGGGAGGAGGTGGGGACCCAAACCCATTAGGAAGCGGGTTATTTTAACCTGCTTCCTCCTGGGATTTAGATAACTATAGAAAAGCCCCAAGGCCCCTTCTACACTACCATAGAGATTGTACCAGTTAGATCAACCAAGAGTCTAAACATACTGTACATCAATTATATATGCTAAATGCTAGAATGAAAAAAGAGAAAGGATTTTGCTATATATCTCATCAGATGAAACTGAAGGCCCTTCCTCACAGCCCTATATCCCAGAATACCAGGGCAGAAAGTCCAACAATATCTGCTTTGAACTGGGTTGTCTGAATCTACACTCAGATAATGTAAGATTTTCTGTCTTGATATTCGGGAATATAGGGCTGTGTGGAAGGGCCCTGAGGCCCCTTGTACAGTTTTATAAAATCCAAAGTGTTTGCTTTGAACAGGATTATATGGCAGTGTAGACTCAGATAATCTAGTTCAAAGCAGATAATGTGGACTATCTGCTTTGATAATCTGGATTTTTATGGCAGTGTAGATCCAACCTGAGGCCCCTCTACACTTCCATATAATCTAGATTATCAAAGCAGATAATCCACAACTAGATTATATGAGTCTACACTGCAATATAATCAACTTCAAAGCAGATAAACTGGATTTCATAAAACAGTGTATAATTAACTTTCGACTGATACAAGGGCTTTTTCTCTTTGAAGGCCCTTAGAGCAATTAGGGAGAGTGAATCTCATTCTGAAAAGGTCATGATTATTTCCTCTTCCTTGTGTAGCTCCTTACACCACAAACAGAGGTCCCCCACGCCTCAAGACCAAACTTTCAGGGCACACAAGAAAGGGAAAGTAGGAGTAAGTGAAAGTTATCTCCCCACATTCATTCCAACAGTAGAAGCGTCTCATGAATCAAATTCTGCTCACACAATTTCAAGATCCAAGCCTGGTCATGTGGAAACAGCCGAAAAAGGAGGAGTAGGCGGCGCCAAGAGCAGCGCGTCACAGGCCTGGCGTGATGCGCTGCCCCTTGGCACCGCCTACTCCTCCTTTTCGGCGCCCCCTCCCTTCCTAGGCCGGGGGAGCCGCCGAAAAGGAGGAGTAGGCGGGCGCCAAGAGCAGCGTCACAGGCCTGGCGTGACGTGCTGCCCTTGGCATCGCCTACTCCTCCTTTTCCGCGCCCCTCCTTCCTGGGCCGGGGAGCCGAAAAGGTGGAGTAGGCGGCGCCAAGAGCAGCGCGTCACGCCAGGCCTGTGACGCGCTGCTCTTGGCGCTGCCTTCTGCCCTTTTTCGGCGGCCCCCGCCCTAGGTAGGGAGGGGTGCCGAAAAGGAGGAGCTAGCTCTCTTCCTCCTCCCTGCCCCGCCTCCCCCTCCCCCCCGGCCGCCCTTTTTTTTTTTAAAATCGATTTTTAAAATTTAAAAATGGCAGCTGAGGGCATAGGTGGGGCCGTGTCCAACAGGCTACGGGGCCAGATCCGGCCCCGGGGCCGCCAGTTGGACAGCCCTGTTCTACAGAGATCTTAGATCCAATCTCATTGGACCATGGCTTTTAAAATACCCGGGGCGCAGTGAAAGATGTTATTCCACCCTGCTGCTTTCGGACTCTAACACTGCAATGACTTACAGTGTTGCTAAGTTCTGTGCTGCTGCCCTTAATATCAGACGGGTGATGATTGACACCGTAAGGCAACTTTTAAAATATATATTTTATACTGATTTCTAGTCTGATTTTAAATAACTGTTTACTGGGGAGTTGTCCTTCTCCTCTTAGGGCGCTTGTGCCCACTTTGTGCTGGTCTGTGACCGTAATAAAGTTTTGATTGATTGAAGATCCAAGCCATAACATTTATTTTGCTTGTCCTTTATGGAACTTGATACAAGATATCCAGTGTTTTTCTGACTAAGGAATTCCTATTGAAATAAATGGGAAGTAAGTTAGTTATGTTCCATTCATTTCAATGATCTATCATAGGTAGTACTGAGTTAGCCTACTGTTTTCTAATACAACTGTGAGCAACTCTGAATTTAATTAATGCAGATAGTTTCTATTTAAGTGATAGTGTGCCTGCATCGTAGAATACAACTTCTAGATGCCCTTCTTCAATGTTTTAACATGGTGTACAACAAACCAGTATTTAAAAATATCCACTAATTTTCAGATGAAAATTTCTATGGGTTTACAGATTTGGACCTTCAAGCTGTTTTTGGTGTTTTGATCTGTCTTTCATGTCCTCGTATACTATTAAATATAACATAATCTCTGAACAGTTTATATACAGGACACTGTAAAAATTGCTACATTACAAATCTAAATACAACATAAAGCAATATTTAAAAAATAAAACAATACATTTTACAAGATAGAAAAAGCTTTGTGGAAACTGGTGCATTTTCAGCAATTTTTTAAAATACTGACCATATTTTGGCCTCCTGAACTTCATGTGGGTGTTATTCCATTGTGTTCAGTACCACTATTTTATATATATATAATATATATTCATTTTTATTAAAGTTTTCAAGAGTACAATAAAAGAGGGGGGAAATCATCAGAACCTAAGAACCAGAAGCACTCCAAAGAAGAAGACCCACAGACAAAATTAGAAGACAAAACGTCAGAAGAACAAAAAAAACCACATTGTATATGAGACTCAGGGCAAAAAGGAAAGTCCAAACGTAAGAACAAGCGTTAAAGAAGCTAGTAATTATGAAGAATAACCCTAAAAGCAGACTCATAATTATTGAAATATAAATCGAACACAAGTGAAGAATCTTTAGAATGTAAGAATGCCTGAAATAGCCAATGGATATAAGAAGAACTTTAACTAACTAACTAACTTTATTTCTTCTTCGAGAGCTCTGTGAATGCACACTTATGAAGTTTCTTGCGCCAGCTTCCAACGGAAACTTTCCCAGTTTGAAAAGTTTTGGCGGTAGCTCCGCCCAGCTGGCCCGGAGGGCATAAAAGGCGCCTCCATGCGCGCCCACCCCATTCCTTTGTTTTCCGCCACTTGGGCAACATCGGAAATACGGCTGGTTGTGTGAGCATAGCATGTCCACAACCAGTTTCAAGAAGTGTTCATCCTGCGGTAGCAAGATCCCGGATTGCGACGGTCACTCGAAGTGCCTTCGGTGTCTCGGGGAGGGACACGTCGTTCCGACCTGCCGACACTGCCAGGCCTTCTCGTCGCACACCAGAGCGAGAGCGAGAGCCCGGAGGCTTCAGGCCTACCTGAGCGTGCTCTCTGCCCTCCAGAGATGGCGACGGCTGTCCCATCTACCTCCTTGGGGTCCGCTGCTCCGGCCCCATCCGTGTCGACCGCTCACCCGGCCGGGAAGAAGCGTCCACGGAAGGAGAAGGGCACGAAGTCTGTCTCCTCGAAGACTTCGGTGTCGAAGAGGCCCTGCACCGTGACCTCCGAGACGGTCCAGCTGCCTCCACCTCGCCGCTCATCGGAGGCTCGATGGCGTCAGGCCTCTCCCAGAGGTCGGCCATCTCGAAGACTCCCTCCAACAGAGCTATGGAAATAGCGTTCCGGAGGTCGAGCGAGGAAGCCCGTAGAGCCCAGACCAGAGGCCTGGTTCCTGTGACTCCGGGCAAGTCTCTGGAGGCCGCAGCCTCGAGACCACCGTCTCGAAGAGACGCAGGACTCTGACGTCATCGTCATCGGCGTCGTGTCCGTCACCGCCTGCCCGGTTCTCGCTGTGGAGACAGGGGCAGAGCACCAAACCATCTCGCCGGAGGAATCGGTCCAGACGGTCGTCAGTTCCCCTGGCTCAGCCCTCGGTCCGACAACTCTTCGTGACGTCGCCCGAGAAAGGCAGACAGACCACGAGGCTCGCCATGGCCCCAGCGGCCCGAACGCTCCCTCCATCGACGGTGGTGACCGCGGGCCCTTCTACATCGAGGGCGCCGCCATCGTCCCAGCTTCCGGTTGAACCGGAAGTGGTTCGTCCATGGTCGGGAGATGAGGTCGAAGAGGCGAGGCCCCTCGATCGGTGAGATCGGGGTCCATCCTGTCCCTCAACATGGACAGAACGCCTTCCCACAGAGGCTGTGAGATGGAGCCGTCTTCCTCACCGACAGACTCGGCGAAAGCCTTCGGCGAGCAAGTCGGCCGGATGGCAAGGTCTCTGGGCATGCAAACGTATGTCCCCAGAAGGTCCAGCGCCTGCCCCGTCTTCAGCAGGGTGCAGGTTGAGGACGCGGCTCAACCACACCTTCCCATGCTGGAACCACTGGAAGAGGTGGTGAAGGCGTCCTGGAAGACCCCGTCGACCATCCCACCCACGTCGACTCGGATCGAGGCGTGGTACAAGGTGGACGAGAGGGAGAAGGAATGGCTACACGATCATCCGACACCCAACTCGATGATCGTCACCTCCTCCCAGTCATCGGGCCGAGAGTCCACGACCCCCTCTGACCAGGAAGGAAAGAGGTTCGACACGGTCGGCAGAAAGATCTACCGAGCCGGACTCTTGCTCACCAAAATGGCGAACTACGGGGCGTGCATGGGAGCGTACCACCAGATCCTGTGGGAAAGGGCTCAACCCTTTTTCCAGGATCTCTCCCAAGAGCAACAGACTGCACTGGCCTCCATCTCACAAGAGGCCCAGGCGCTGGCACATCACCAGATCCTGATGGCCCGCCATACCGGGATACGTCAGGGAAGCTGCTGGCCACGGTGTCGCCATCCGCAGAACACGCGTGGTTGAAGTCGTCGGGGTTGTCCTCCAACTCCAAGAAAACCATCGAGGACTTGCCGTTTGATGCCCAAGGACTATTCTTTGCGGGCACGGACGACAAGTTGAAGGCCACTCACGACTTCAGAGTCCTGACGGCCAAGTTGGACCGACCACCGGCGCAGCCCAGGCCCAAGTACTATCAGCGGGCGAAGTTTCAGCCCAGACAGCAGTACAGCCAATCCCCGAGACCATACTCGGCTCCACAGCAGACCCAACAGCAGCAGCCGAGGCAGCAGCAGAGGCAGCAGTCCAACCGACCTCGCCAGGGAAATAAGTCGCGACCTCGCCAAAACAACGGCAACGGACAATCCAATCGCCGTGTTTGACGGGGCGATGGACGACACCGTCTCATCGCCAGGTACCGCTGCCACCACCATGCCTCCTCCCAGCCCTCGACCTCCACCAGCTCACCCGCCGTTCGGAGACCGCCTGGCTCGTTACATCACTGCCTGGCGACGCATCACCTCAGATGCATGGGTTCTCCGGATTGTCGAAGACGGCTATGCCTTGGAATTCGACGAACTCCCGCCAACAGGGTTCATCGTCGAGACGGCGCCATCTTCGGTGATTCTGGAAGAGGTCGACAGCCTGCTTCAAAGGGAGCGATTTCACGGCTCCCGCACAGCAAGGAAAGAGGGCATTCTTCTCACGGTACTTCACCGTGCGAAGCCAGACGGTTCCCTGCGTCCCATCCTGGACCTCAGAGACTTAAACGCGTACGTTTCGCCGAGGAAATTCAGGTTGGTGTCGGTGTCGTCCATTCTCCCGCTTCTCCGGAGGCGACCACATCGCCTCGATAGACCTTCGAGATGCATACTTCCACATCTCGATCAGGCCTGCCCATCGACGCTTCCTCAGCTTCAAGGTGGCAGGGAGGGCGTACCAGTTCAACGTCCTTCCCTTCGGCCTCGGGACGGCTCCCCGAACATTCTCCAAGTGCATGTCGGTCGTGGCTGCGCACTTGAGAAGGGAGAAAATCCGGATTTTCCCGTACCTGGACGACTGGCTGCTGGCGGCCCAGTCTCCAGACCTGCTGCACCAACAGGTCTCGACGGCACTGCAATTACTGTCCCCCGTCCCAGTCAATAAAATTCATCGGGACGATTTTCGACTCCGTCGATCAGCTCGCCTATCTGCCAGAGGTCAGATTCCAGGCGCTTCGACGAGAGGTGGGCACCTGCACCGGGCCCTGCATCACGGCAAAGCAGATCCAGGTCACGCTGGGCCACATGGCGTCCACGGTGGCAGTCACCCGCTGGCAAGGCTCCGCTTCAGGCCCCTACAGCGTTGGTTTCTCGACCACTTCGATCCGGTCAGAGAACACCACTCGAAGAGACTCTCTCTCTCCCGAGGGCGGTCAAGGACTCCCTCCGGTGGCGGACGTTCGAAGCCAACGTCTGCAAAGGGGTACCTTTCCACACGTTGACCCCGTCCATCACGCTGACGACCGGCGCCGATGCTGGCCTGGGAGGCCACATGAGCGACTTGTCGATCAACGGCCAATGGTCGGCGGTGGAGAGACTCCACCACATCAACTACCTCGAGCTCCTGGCCATAGCCAAGACTCTTCGGGCCTTCGCCCCCCTAGTCAGAGGACACGTAGTACTGGTCAGGACAGACAATATAGTGGCCATGTACTACGTCAACAAGCAGGGCGGAACAGGCTCCAGGAAGCTTCTGGCCTTGGCCCAGAACCTTTGGGAGTGGTGTGTGCGTCACCAAGTGACCCCCAGAGCTGTCCATCTTCCGGGAGTCGAGAACCAGGAGGCGGACTCTCTCAGCAGAACCAGCTGGTCGTCCCACGAATGGATGCTGCATCCGGAAGAACTCCACCGCGTCTTCCAACGTTGGGGCTTCCCGGACGCAGATCTCTTCGCATCGCCGGTAAACAACCAACTACCGGTTTTCGGTGCCCGGCTTGCCCCGGAT
Source organism: Anolis apletophallus (assembly GCA_030556195.1). Classification (NCBI taxonomy): domain Eukaryota; kingdom Metazoa; phylum Chordata; class Lepidosauria; order Squamata; family Anolidae; genus Anolis; species Anolis apletophallus. Next base: position 96,537,038 of record JARBWK010000007.1, on the reverse strand, counting down.
GCTCACCGAGGGTGCCTCGGGGACGCACTCCTGCTCGACTGGTCGACGGGTTTCCTCTACCTCTTCCCCGCCGTTCCGCTTCTCCTCCGGATTGTCGAGAGGATCCAGCTATCGAGGACCAACTGCATCCTCATAGCTCCTTACTGGCCGAGGCAGGTCTGGTTCCCGACCCTTCTCCACCTGGCCGACGGCAACTACATGACCCTCCCTCGTCGACCGGATCTGTTGACTCGGGAGAACGGATTGCTCCTGCACCCGGACCTGTTGTCCCTCCACTTGACTGCATGGAGGATCTTCCGACACCGGACGTCTCACCAGCAGTAGCAGCGATCCTGGCAGCAGCCCACAAACCGGCAACGGCGGCGTACTCGGCTTGCATCGCCCGATCGCCAAGTTCCAGGCTGACCGTTCCAGTGCTGTCTTCCGCTCTCCATTCCGGCGGTCCTTGACTTCTTGGCCGGTTTGGTCAACAGAGAGCTGTCCATGTCCTCGGTGAAGACTCACCTAGCGGCCCTCACCTGGCAGAACCAGCAAAGGGGCGCCCCTTCGCTGTTCCAGCTGCCGATGGTCAAGAGGTTCCTGAGAGGGGTAAACAACACCCTTCCCCCGGTGCTTCCACTGACGCCGGGCTGGAGCGTTGACCTAGTCCTGGCCTGCCTAGCGGCTCCACCGTTCGAGCCGTTGTCATCCATCGACCTACGGCTCCTTTCCTGGAAGGTGGCGTTCCTGGTCGCCATTGCCTCAGCGCGTCGACCCTCCGAGCTGGCGGCGCTCCGTGTGGGCGAGCCCTATCTACTATTCCTGCCGGACAGGGCCATTCTACGAACGGACATCACCTTCCTGCCTAAGGTGGTATCCCCGTTCCACCTGAACACGGACATTGTTCTCCCGGACTTGAAGTCCTCCAACTCAGGAGATACTGAGTCGACACTCAGAGCCCTTGGCGTCCGACGGGCCCTCTGGGTGTACAAGAACAGGTCGGCAGACTATCGTCGGTCGACCAAACTTTTTCGTCTCCTACGCCACCGACAAGCTGGGCTTGCCGGTGTCGTCCCAAAGACTGTCGAACTGGGTGGCTTCCTGGTTGAACTGTGCTATCAGGTAGCGCATCAACCATGCCCCCTAAAGTCAAGGCCGCTCCACCAGAGCTGTGGCCACATCGACAGCTTTTCTCCAAGGAGTCCCCTTGGACCAGATTTGTAGGGCAGCCATCTGGGCCAATCCCTCCACTTTCACATCCCATTACCGGGTAGACACCCTATTTCGAAGGGAGGCAGCTTTTGGTCGAGCGGTCCTCACTCCGACGGACCTTCAGGGCTAGAACCCCAGGGTAACCCTGTCTCTCCCCTCTCCATACGGTTCGGTTGACAGTTTAAGATCGGCCGAACCGTGCTGCCAGTGTAACCGTTTAAGTGTTCATCGTGCCCGGCTCCCGGGGCACAGTCTACCGTTAAGCGCTTACCTAGAATCCCTAGGTTCTATGTTGCACCTGTTGTGCACTTATACTGTGAGACCTGCGTGCCTGACATGAATGGTGCTTGTTTGCACTAACTGCTGTGAGGCCGGTGTGCCTACCTTAAATGGTGCTCGTTGCACTTACTGCTATGAGGCCTGCGTGCCTGGCATGAATGGTGCTTGTTGCACTTATATTGTGAGGCCTGTGTGCCTGACATGAATGGTGCTTGTTGCACTATGTTTACAAGTGGGAGCATGCCTTCCACTCTTATTTATTATATTGTTGATATGTTATTATTCATATTGCTGGTTGCAATAAACCTGTTCGGTTTTTCCTAAAATTGGCTGGTTTGTTCCCACCTTCCCTTACCTTAGCTCGGTAAGTCTTCATAAGTGTGCATTCACAGAGCTCTCGAAGAAGAATGGTAGGTTACATACCTGTGACCATCTTTCTTCGAGTGAAGCTCTGTGAATCCCACATTTCCGCCCGACCGTCCCTCTATCTCAAACCATCCCTTCCTAGTTGCATGCGTGGCGTAGGAATGGGGTGGGCGCGCATGGAGGCGCCTTTTATGCCCTCCGGGCCGGCTGGGCGGAGCTACCGCCAAAACTTTTCAAACTGGGAAAGTTTCCGTTGGAAGCCCGCGCTGGCGCGCAAACTTTATAAGTGTGGATTCACAGAGCTTCACTCGAAGAAAGATGGTCACAGGTATGTAACCTACCATTCTTATGAGTCGCCCTCCACCAAAGGTGCTCTGGCCTACTTACACAATTAAAATAAACAGGTTACATAGTCACCGCTTGTTACTAACAATCATAGGCTCTTCTGAAAAGCCATGTCTTAAGTGTCCCTAAAAATGTATATAGATCAGGAGTTAAAAGAAAATGTTCTTAAGAACATCCACACCATAAGTTCAGCTGTCAAATAAATAATAATAATAACTTTCAAAGAAGAATCCAAGAACATCATCAACCGCAGTGAAGAAGAATGGAAGTCACAAAAGAAAAAAAAACCCATCAACTTCTCTTTCTACCCTCCCCCCCCCCCACTTCATCCCTTCCCATGATTCCCACCTTTCATTCCTACCCTGCATTCATCAGACCTTCCCCAACCCTCTCAACCCTTTTCTAACCTTTTCCCAGGGGGGGATTGGTGGGGTAGGATATAATTGTTGACTTCCCATCTTCTTCATGTCGGTTCTTTGGTATTTCTTATTTCAACATGTCTCTTGAACAAAATTGGCTAACTTTTTCTTAGAAGCTTCCTAAGAACAATTGTAGTTACTTTTGTCTTATGTCGATGATCCATTTCAAATTTTCTTGAGTAATATAATTCTTTATCAAAGTCCAATCTATTTGTGGTATCATCAAGCTCTGCTTTATACTCAGATATTGGGTTAATTGTCCATATTCAAAATCTCTGTGATTTTCATTAGGCTTTGATATTATATTGAGATTTTCTTTGTTCTCCAGTATCTTGCATATTTTTTTCTGGCCGCTGTCACTAGAAAATTGAAAAGTTTCCTACTTCTGAGACTTGTTTTTCTTCTTCCTCCTCTTCTTCTTCTTTGTGTGCTGCCAGTGATGCTGTTGCCCGTGCAAAATGCATCTCGTAATCTTCTGGGGATTTTTCTCTTAGTACTTGCTTCCTGATTTTGACTGAACTCCATCTTCTTTAGATTGTTCCTGTTTTCTAGTTTCCGATATTTTTGTCCTTCTTTAAGACTTTTGATAGTTTTTTTTATTAAATTCTTTGGCTTTAGCTTCGGAGGTTATCCAGTATCTTTCTTTGTTGTATGTTAGCATGAGGCCTTCAGATCTTTCCCAGCGGAACCTTATATTTCTTTTCTTGAGTTCTTCTGTGAGGAATATATATTTACTTCTCTTGTTTAGGGTTATTTGTGGGAGTTCTTTTAGTATAGCTACTTTCATTTGTTTGTAATAAATTGGATTAATCACATTATTTTTAAAGATTTCATCTCTGATCCCCCGTCTTCCAAATTGAACTATTATGTCCATTGGGACTTTGTTTCTTCTTGCATAATTCGTGTTAGTCCTATACACCTTCTCAATGTTGTCTTCTATTTGTTCTTGAGGGATCTTGAGTGATTCTGCCGTTAATTTTAAAATAATTTGGTGGGTATTATCTTTAGAATCTTGTAAGTTTCTAAATCTTAATTGAAATTCAAGTTCACGCTGCTCTATCAATTCTTGTCTTTTTTCAAGTTTTTTATTTGCATCTTCTAATTTTCCAATTTTATTTTTTACTTTTTCTTGTTCTTTTTCCATCTTCTTGCTGCCCTGTTTTATTTCTTTAACTTCGTCTTTGAAAGTTGACATCTCCTTTTTTATTGTATCTACTTCGCCTTTAATATCCTTTCGAAGATTTTATATTTGGTCATTAAATTGCTGTTGGAACACATCTTGTTTTTCAGATAATTTTTGAATCTCTACTAATACATCTCTTAAATCAATGTCACCCAGAAGTGAACCTCTTCTTAAGATGGCAAGTTTCTTTTTCTCCATTTTAGTTATTGGTGTCATCATATTAATCAATAATTAATTGTTTATTTCATTCGATAAATATGTTATCAAATTAATTAATTAATTAATACAGTTCTTAATTGATTGATTATTTGATGTATTAATTAAAATAATTTAATAATTGATATCAATTGGTAACTTCATAAGTTCCTTTAATCTATCAATTAGTAGATTCTTTGTGAGAGACAATAATATAACTACTTTGGAGATAAATTAATTATTAATGATTTTTATAGTAATTATTCTCTAATTATTTAGGATATGTCTTCTTTATTTTTCTCTCCTCTGTTGTGTTACGTGTTTTATATTTTAAGAAAAGAACTGGTTTTTAGTACCTACTTCTGTATTGTTAGTATGTCCACCAATTTTTGCCGTCTTCTTAGTTCGGTTCCATTACTTGGGCAATCCGCCCTCTCTGTGTAGCTCTATGTGTAGCTCTATAGTTCTATGCCCTTCGTTGTCTGCTTGCGACACTTTGGGGTCTACCTCCTCTTTTCCGCTCAAGGTTGTTTATGAAGAAGGATTCCATTAGACTTTAAAAGGTCTTCTTCAAGGTCAGTTTTTGTTCCTTTGTCTCCGGCTTTGTACACTTTACAATAATGGAGTTCAATTAAAGCAATACCTAATTAATTCTAAATCCTTCTTTTGCTATTTTCTTATGTTGGATAGTTAATTAACCCTCTCAAATTTGAGGTTTCTTTGTGATCGAATTCTCTTTCTCCCCTCCATTTTTGCTCTTAAGTTTCTGCTCTTTCGTAAATGTCCGTTAGCCTTGTTCCCCTTAGTGAAGAGATTTTATTCTTTGCAACTTACATTTAAAGTTTCTTTTTCTCTTCTCCAGTTCTTGAGTTTAAAATGTAGATTGGTCTGCTGTAAACAGAGTCTCATCCAAGACTCGGATTGCCTTGCTGTAGTCTGCTATACCTGGTGGGCTTTTCCCCGGGTCTTTGGGCACCACCCTTGAGGGGTGACACCTCTTAGACCATCACGTTGTGCCCTGTGGGTTTTGCTGTCTCCCTGATCTCAGTCAGCTGGGGAGAGGGAGCCATATGCTCTACCCAACCACCATGCTCGGCTGGCATCTTGGGAGCTCTCAAGCTGCCTGTCTCAAGATGCTGGGTACCACTATTTTCAGCATTCAGCAACCAAGGCAATCGTTTCTGAGTCATCCCCCTGCCCCTTGATATAAAATAAGCTTATGATAACTTCATTTATTTATTTTCCTTTATCTACATGTTTATGGGCTGCCTTTTCAAGCACAGCCCTTGAAAGGTAGCTGATGGTATCATCATCAAATTCATAAACTGAAATTAGGAGCAGTGATCTGACAGAAGCACAACAGGATAGACTTATTTAAAATGAGCAACAAATGCAAACAGTTGGCATTTCCAACAAATTCAATTGAAGTTAAACTTGAAGCAATACAAAATTCTAGAAAATTGAATAAATTAGTTCTTAACGTTTCAGGATTGAGGCCCTGTAAACTTCAGAGTATGCCATAACTCAGCAATGATTTTTATAACTGGGAGCAGATACTAACAATGTCCATTAGCCCTCCAACTAAATTGAATTTATAGCTTTGTCTATAAGTAAAGCCTTCACGATGGCTCTTAATGAAACTTTATACAATTCTTCTGATCATCCAACCCTAGTTGGGCCATCTTCAAAGGCAGCTCTACATGGAACACATCGCAGTCATCTAATCTTGATGTGAATGGCATATGTACAATTATGGAAAATTTATACCGCTACTAATCTAGTAGTAGGCATTCTTACCACCTATTGCTTGGAGTGCATATCACCTACAAGAATGTTGACTTCCAGCAACTGTGGGGGCAAAAATACATTTTCTTTTCTTTCTTTTTGTCATTAAATTCTGCATTCATATATTCATAATGTGTTGCCAATAAACTCATGTTCCCCTTGCACTGGATTAATGGCCAGATGCAGCACTTTTGCAGCAAAACCAGCTGTACGTCAGATGGGCTCCCTATAGCAGTTGAAAGTTGAGCCCACTTTATTTTGCCTGTGATTTGGTAGAACATTGAGTGTCTTTTTCCTAAGGTGATATTAGGCACCTCTCCACAAAAAAACACTTTAATAAGAAAGAATGGGCTAAAAACTGGAGATGGTTGTTTTATGGCAATCATTAGTATTTTGAACAAGTTTAAATGAAGAGAGATTATTCTTAAGCATAGCAAAGATCTTAATTGGTTTGCTTGTATGCAACTTAAGGACAGATTTAATGAAGACAAGAAAAATGCAGCTATAAAAGTTAGAGAAAACATGTTTCGTTTGGAGTCGTATAAAGTTGATGACCGGATAATTTAAGAAGTATATAAATAGCTTTTGAAACCACAGTCTGTAAAAAAGTAAATGATAACTTGTACCCAGAAGTTTGAACATAACGTCTACATGGATGAAAATCGTCTTTTCCTTAAAGCTCCTCTGTCAGTTGCTTAGGCACCCATCAGACACACACTTTACTGAACTTAAGACTAAACAGCTCCACTGGCTACCAACAAGTTTCCGGTCCCAATTCAAGGTGCAGGTTATTACCTATAAAGCTCTAAACAGTTCAGGACCTGCCTATCTTTGTGACTGCATCCTCCCCTACGAGCCCACACGGTCCTTAAGATCTTCTGGGGATGCTCTTGTCTTGCTCCCACCCCTGTCTCAGGTGCAGTTGGTGGGGATGAGATAAAGGACATTCTCGGTGGTGGCCCCTTATCTCTGGAACTCCCTCCCCAGGGAGATTAGGCTGGCACCCTCCCTATCCACATTCTGTAAGGATTCTGTTTCATTGTGCATTCGACTGATGACTCCTTTGACAGATGATCTCTAACCATGACCTGAATTCAAATTCCTATATTTGATTACTACACTTAAGGTAAGTTGAAATGATCCTGTTTAATTGCTCGATTCCTATGCTACTATACGTTCTACCCACCTTATTGACCAGTCTATCCTTTAACTTGTTTCACATATCCCCCCCCCAGAGTCTAGAGGTTATCTCTGTTGTTGCTTATTATGCTTGTTTCTTATTGTTTATGCTGTTTTAATATGTTATTGTTCTATTTTTAATTGTATGTTGCCTTGGGCTTCGCCTCATGTAAGATGCCCTGAGTCCCTTCGGGGAGATGGAGGCAGGGTAGAAAAATAAAGTTCTTCTTCTTCTACAACACTCACATGCTGCTTTCCTGCAACCTCTTTGACTATAATTCTGCTGGTTTCATGAACCAGTTCCAGGGTTTTTCATTTCTCATGGTCGGGGCTCTAGCTCTGCACCCATCACAGTAGTATGGCTGTTTTCTAATATTTCCGTTCACTCATAGAATCCTCTATGAGAGAGAACGCTATCCTCATACTGAGCGCACATGTGGAGATGAATTTGTGCTCTCAGCACACCTTCTGCCCACAAAAAGAGTATGACAGAATACTTTGGTGCCATTTATAACTTTTGCAGCCATCTTCACCACAAAGTGATAATTCTGATACTAAACTGCAAGGTCAGCCATCTTGCCAGACAGACTAGTCACATGACACGACCAATTACTACTACTCCCGCCCTCACTATTTCCAACAAAACTATAAAAGTGCAGAAACCTTTTGAAGACCCCTCATATATAGCAGACTCCTTAAGTGACAATTAGGTGTTTTCTCCTCAAAAAGATTCAACAACAGTGTGATCATATGTGTGCCTATTCAGAATTAAGTCCCATTAAAAGTCTGTAATGTTACCAAAAGGAGATATTTTCCATACTTTTCAAGTTGAACCGATTGAGTCCAACCATGTAATCTTTTTTTAATAAGCTGAACCTCTCATGGATACAATCATGGCTCCTTTACCTTTGGTTTATTTGACCACCGTTATTTGGAATCAGAGAGTAAAGCCTTATTTTCCATGTTACTATCAAATCAATCCCACTCAACCAGTCCCATGGAAAAAGACTTCAAAGAAGCCACTAGAGAAGGCATTGGCAAATTCCGCCCCTCCGGGTGTTTTGTTCTTCAACTCCCACAATTCCTAACAGCCTCAGATGCTTTCCCTTTCCCCCTCATCCGCTTAAGGAATTGTGGAAGTTGAAGTCCAAAATACCTGGAGGGCCGGTGTTTAGCCATGTCTGCACTAGAGGGGTACCATGGATATCTATATCAGCCAGGTGTGGTCAGTACCTGAGGGGCAAAGAAAATCCTGCTTTGTGTTTCTGTATGGTGATAGCACCATTCCTACAATTGTAAAACTAACAATTACTTTTATTAATAAATACCATTACAAAATGCAAACCCAGGTACGTATGCCAATGACATGTACATGAATTTCATGTTTATACTTGGGTACTATCATCTCATTATGTATACTAAATACAAGTTTTAAAAAATGTGAAAAAGTCCAAAATGCAGAACAATTCTAGTTCTAAGCATTTCAGATAAGTGAAGCCCAACCTGAACTGATATTCAAATAACACATCAATAGAAATTAAAATCTAATGTAGTTACTTTTATGATTTAATTGATAGTTTCATGTTACTGTTGTTTTTATATTATGTTTTCATGTTTTATAAGGTATTGAATTTATGCCGTGAATATGTTGGAAACTGCTTTGAGTCCCCCCTGCAGTGAGAAAAGTGGTATATAAATGAAGTAAATAATAAATAAATAAGGAAGAATAGGTATATTCTAGTATGTCTATGGAGAAAACACAAATGTAAACTTATCAGTTCATTAAATAACCCAATGTTTAATATTTCTACTTTAAATATCTTAACTAAACATTAAACAAATTATGTTTTTTTCTTTTTGCCAATATCAGAAAGTTCAGGCTAAAAAAGATAATCCAAAAGCAACGATTTTAGCCCTAGTTTCTTCCTCCACACCCTTCCTCAATTTGGTAATATTCAATATGGTCACAAATAAATCTTAGTTGCAAAAGCTTCAAATAAAGTGAACAGATGTCCAAGGGGCAGATTCAAGGTATCAATTCCCCCTTGACTTCTTCATATTATTCCTCCTGACGCACAATGGGGAAAGAAAAATAATAGGCAATTTACATTAGGGTAAATCATTGATAAACCCTGCAATCAATCACTTAGATAAGAAAACTTTTACAACTGTGTGTGGAGATTAAGTCAATAATGAAAGAAACTTTGTTCCTTCTTTGTTGTTATGCCAGCAGGTTGTCTAAAACATCTGCTGTGGTAATATGTCACAAGCAATAGTTTGTGCAGGTTAGGCCAGTCTATAATAATAGAAGTAAATGTATTTTTAAATGCCAGGCCCTAAAAGAAGACAGATCTACTTGGTATCTCATTATAAGGGAAATAGCTTTTCATGACATCCTCATCATCAGCTGTGCAGCTTTGAGGAGAGCTTGAAAGGTCACGATCCATACCTTTTAACTCTTAACTAATTTACCTTTTTCCCAAGAGAGGAAAATGGGACAAGAGAAAGAGGAAACAGATAGGAAAAACCTAAGAAGATTTAAATTCTCTATAAGGAGAAACTGTACAACATTCTGAAAAATTAAAAATCTGGATCGATGGCAACAGGAGTTGGAACATCTGAGGCATCTGAAGGTAAGACTGTTAACTCATGGTGCAAGGGGTTGCTTCTGTGAACCTGCCAGAGAATCTCACCATATGTATCCTTCTTCCCATCTTCCCATTCTGACTCAGACACAGCCCCAGGCAGAAAAAATGAAAAGAAATGCAAAGATACATAGTGGGTAATGCCTGGTTTGACAATGGTCCATTTGAGAAAGGTCTTGGATTCTTCATGGACAACAATTGAGCATGAGCCAAAAGTGTGATGCAGCAGGTAAAAAGCCAATTGATTGAGGGAAGTCATGGTGTCTTTGTATTCTGCTTTGCTTAGACCTCACCTGGAATACTGCATCAAATTCTGGGCAACATAGTTCAAAAGAGATATTGACAAGCTTGAAGATTGTCAATATCCAGAAGAGGATTGTCCAGAAGAGGATAACTAAAATGATCAAAGGTCTGGAGACCATTCCCTATAAGGAGCATCTTAAAGAGCTTGATATGTTTAGCCTGCAGAAGAGAAGGTTGAAAGGAGACATGATAGCCATGTATAAATATGTGAAAGGGTGTCATAAGGAAGAGGGAGTGGGTTTATTTTCTGCTGCTCTTGAAACTAATAATGGAGTAATGGGTTCAAATTACAGGAAAGGAGATTGAACTTGAACATTAGGAAGACCTTCTTGACTGTACAAGCTGTTTAGCAGTGGAACACTCTGCCTCAGAGTGTGGTGGAATCTCCTTCCTTGGAAACTTTTAAACATAGGCCATCTGTCAGGGATACTTTGATTGTGCTTTTCCTGCATGGCAGGGGGTTGGACTAGATGGCCTCTTCCAACTCTATTATTCTATGATTCTGCTCCTTTTCAGATAGTCAAACTCTGTACCAGACATTTCTGGGCAACTGGTAGGACACTATCACTATAGCAAATCTTAGTACTGATGCTTGCTCTGAATGTCTGCCTTGGGAATCCAATATTTTCCTGCACTGTAAAGTGGTGGGAGGATTTTGTCAAGTTGGTCTAATCAAATGAGAAATGGGTGACAATTTCCATATGCCTCAAAACGCCAAGATGCTGAAAAGGAACAGAATAATAAAATAATAGATTTGGAAAAGGCCACATGGCCCATCTATTTTATTACATTTTATATAATTTTATGAGGATTATGTGTTTTTAGCTATGTTATATAACAAAACGGGTGTGGTCGCTGTAAATCCAAGAAAGGAATCTGAACACAACGTTTCTCAGAATATCAATGTATTGTGTTATAACTGCGACGTAGTATCAGGCAAAATAAACATATAAACCCAAGTCGGGTGCCCGACCACCACAGCTGGGCAAACGTAAATACAAGTGTCATAGAATTGAATTATAGGCACAACAGCAAGTGGGGTAACAACACAATAGTCAAGGTGACGCCGCTGTAAGGTAAGGTAATCCACCCTGATGGGTATTTGTATTCCTACCCCGATGGGTGTTTGTAATCCAATGGTAAGGTGTTGGAAGCAAACGAACCATGAGCCCAATTCAAAGGCTAAGTAGCTCCTCCTATACGGAAAGATGAGAGTACAGGTGTCGTCTGCGGAGTCTTCTGGCCGATGAGGACACAATTGTTCAAGGGTCCCCCCTCGTTTCGACCCCCCGGGTCTTTTTCAAGGCCAATAAGCAACGATCCTCCCAATGCGCATCTCAGGGCGTTAGGCGGCGAGAATCTAATATAGAAATAAACGCGCTAGTCATATATTTCAATGCATAATGCAAGCGTTCAAATAAAGTAACCACTATTATTTTACAACATAATGACAATGGAAACACATTAGAAGCACAAGGTACTACAAGTCCCAAGTTTACCTTGGAGAAAGAGTCTCCGGTGTATTCCACCACAGTGGGTGGGGCAAATGCTCAACACAGGTAAGTAAGGTAAGGCAAATCGACAGGTGGGGTGATTTAAAGGAGAAGGTTGTTGATGGGTATCTTTTCATTCAAGCCCCATGGTTGCTCGGTTTTTAGGAAAATGGTCCATTTACTTTCAGCTCGCAGTAATGCTTTCTGGGCATCACCATGGGGTGGAACCTTGATGATTTCCAAGCCAAGGAACTGAAGATCTTCCGAGCTGTGTTTGTATGATTTAAAGTGTACATAGAGGGGAGAATCCTCCGAGTATTGGCGGATCCTCGAACGGTGCTCCGAGACCCTCGTTCGGAGGCTCCTCCCCGTTTGGCCCACGTAAAGAAGGCCGCAAGTGCAGATCAGGCAATAGATGAGGGACTCATTTTGACAAGTACAGAAGGTAGATAAGGTGAAGTTGTGCTGTCTCCCAGGACTGTAGATTTCCTTCTACTGAGACTACATATCACAAAGAGGTATGGAACACCATAGAGAGCACCATTCGAGGATTCGCATTTGCCCCACCCACTGTGGTGGAATACACCGGAGACTCTTTCTCCAAGGTAAACTTGGGACTTGTAGTACCTTGTGTAATACAAATACCCATCGGGGTGGATTACCTTACCTTACAGCGGCGTCACCTTGACTATTGTGTTGTTACCCCACTTGCTGTTGTGCCTATAATTCAATTCTATGACACTTGTATTTACGTTTGCCCAGCTGTGGGGGTCGGGCACCCGACTTGGGTTTATATGTTTATTTTGCCTGATACTACGTCGCAGTTATAACACAATACATTGATATTCTGAGAAACGTTGTGTTCAGATTCCTTTCTTGGATTTTTAGCTATGTTGTAACCTGCCTCCATCCATGAGTAGAGATGGGTAAAAATACAATTATTATTAGTAGTAGTAGTAATAGTAGTATTTCTGCTGGAATGTTAAATCTCTTCTTGGTATTATTGCGGCTTCCCCCTCAGTGACTTTGGCCTAGCCTAGTACCAGATGTCTGTCAGAAACAGTATTCACAAAGTGGGTGGCTCCTATACACCCAGGGGGCAGTTGCAGTAGGAGCATCATAAAGCAAAAAATAGATGCCTTCTCCACCTCCTAGAAATGGATCAATTGTCCTCCCCTGATTTAATTATAGAATTTGCACATCTTTTGCAACAGTAGATTGTAGAATAGATTTTAATAATTGCATTGTATTAAATTGTAGAGTAGCTAGAGGTGTGAAAGTGGCCGCAAACTTAAGGCCCATTGTATAAAACCCACAGTGGCATCACTATGTGTGTGTGTGTGTGGGGGGGGGGGGGGGTGCAGTGCACCAGGTGACACCACCAGAACAGTGACACCCAAATGATTGACCGTGAAACCATCCACAGTCAATCGACCAAGGAAGAAGCCCCCTCTAGAAGTCGCAGCAGGTTCTTTCCTTGAAAGCACTTTGTAGTTTCTTTTCAGAGGTAGCCAAACACGGAACAAGCCCTGCTGCCCACACCAGCTACCAGAAAATCCTCGGCACTATAGATGTCTATGAAGCCAATTCTGAACTAGGTGGATAAATGATATGCTGGTATAAAGCCCTGAGCATTCTTTTGTGTTTCTGTATCCCTTTCACAAGACATTATAGTCTTCATGTTTACTCCTTGATCTTCTATATATTTGGGAATAAGACTTCTAGTTTGATTGGTAGATTCAAATGAAGAAATCCTAAAGAGGCTTGGAAGCACTTAGGGCACCCTAGAGAAAGGAAAACTCAACATACTGACTTTGTGATCCCACCAAGCAAATAGACATGGGTGTTACATTTAAACTGAAGAGACACTTATCACATCTCAGTTGTTTAAATTAAGAAGGAATTTGACTTATGGAAGACATAAATGGGGAAAGCAGCTGGCTGTTGGCTGGTAATTTAAAGGGTAATTTGGTTAAAACATTGAAAGATGTTTAGGCCAAGATGTTATTGTATGATCTCCATGCAGAGCAGATCTGTGCCCAGATAATCAGCTCTCATTTTTCTGAGACATTTTTACACTGATAATTATTTATTTCCCCTTTCCTCACGCTTCTCTCTTGTGGATTTAAAATATTAAACATGTGTCTAATTTCTTTATGTCACAACATTAGACCAAATAGAAGTGATGGAGCCTGTGTGAAATAAACATTGTTTTAATTTACAAAGAACCAGAATCTATAACAATTCTGGAAAGAATGATGATGCTAAGCTTGATTCTTTTCCCTTTTCAAATCCTGTCTGGTATTAATCAAGCACTCCAATAATAAGGGCCTGCTTTAATTCTTAGCTTAGAATGAGCAATGAATCCTTCCTTTGGCAAGTAAAACAGTAGTGTAGAAAGGACACCCACTTAAGCAGTCATTTTCTCTTATTCTCCATTGTCCTGGTCTATCCTGACCTCACATCGGAAGGCATGGAGATGCAATATCTCCAATGCTGCGGCCTCTTTCGAGAAGACATGCCGAATGAGTCTCAAAGAGAAACGACAACGCAGAAAGAACTGCAACTTGGAAACAACATCACCCAAGGAGACTTTCTGCTGTGCTTTCTGCAACTGAACTTGCCTATCTCAGATTGGCCTTTTTAGTCATCAACGCGCTTGTAAAAGCGTGGGATGAGTCCTTCCTGAATCTTCGTTCGCGAAGTAATGCCGAGAGACAGCCATTGGCCTATAAAACTTCCTTGAAAATGTTGGGTGGTATCCTGCATTGGTACATGCAACAACAATGATGTAGCAACATCTCCCAATGCTACTACCCCTTCTACCAAAACCCTATACATCCAAATGTTTTGCAGTGAAGTAGCATCACTAGAGTTGATACCACACAAGGCAGTGACTCAAAGTATAGTGCTCAGACCTCTTCCCAAAGGGAGCCTACACAGCCCTTTTGGTTGTTTCCCTCCTTCAAGGCCAGCCTCTTCCTAATATAGCCTCCGCCACTTGCCTGGAAGTGCCCTGAGAGAGGGGGATAGAAATCAGGTTTTTATAGCATCCATTTATATGTTACCAAAATATTTATTGCAACATATGATTCAGTGGAGACCACACTATAAATGCAACCAGAAATTGGGAGATATAGGCTTTGCTTTACCATTCTGAAAATCTTCTTTGACTATGCTGGAAACTATACTTTAAAAAACACACAATTCTTCCAATTTCTAAATAGTTTCCAAAATGTGGTATGGTATCTATCACAAGCTATGTTTTTAATCAAGCTTTCATGTGTACTTTCATGAAGCCAGTCTTCTCAAATTCCTTTACATCTTCTGTTAATTTCCATTATTTAAAAACTAATGAGCTAAAGAGTGAAGTGTGGATTCCCAAAGTTGTTTTCCCCATTCATGGAATGTTTAATTTTACATGGGCTACATGATTTATAGAAAGTTGTATTGCACCCATGGAATGGTATAGTTGTAAATTAATATATTACCTCATTCTGTTTTTCAATTTGTGAATATTTAAGGATAAGGTCAATACATATAACAAATTTGCAAATTACATGCTACAGTGTAGTTACAGGAATGATTAATACAGTTTGTATGTCTCTGTATATAGCTTTTGTACTGCATCTAGCAGTTCTAGTAATGGTAGATGATGATGATGATGATATAAAGTGTGATTCAGTATCACTAGGTTCAAATGAAAATACTAAGCAGCAGCTTAGGAAGCTGCCACACATTTTCAACAATGCATCTTAATCACTGAGAAATGAAAGTCATTATCTGTTATAGTCTTCTGCACATTATCATAAGTAGCAATAAATGATAATTTAATAGCAGATAGTACTTCACCCCACCAGAAGAGTAGCCAAAGAGTGATGCAAAAATACCAACAAGTCAATGCATCTCTTACTTCTAGAGCCTTATTTATCTTCATTATCCTTATTCCAAGCTTTCTAGGTAAGAATTAAAATAGGTCTTAAAATGGAAAAGTAATTATGATGTCATGATCTTTACATTTGTTCCCCTTCTACATCTACTACTAAGAATATCTAATAGGTGCATTATTGGTGATCTGAAATTTGTTGACTTGTTTTTTTTTTCTTTTTTGCACTATTGTTCTCTTCTTTTTGGGGGGGGGATGGGGGAAGGCTACGGAGTGATCAGAATGGCAATTATTCACACTTGCTGCTGGGCGCCATTTATGATCTAGTTTCCAAGCCTTAGACACTAGAGTGAGGGAAGGAATCGCTGAACATAAATGATATTTTTTTCAGACATTCTCACATAGTCAAGCCTCCCTAGCATCTTTGCATTGTCATGAAGCTAAGCTGAAAAAGATTTACCATCTCATGGTCATGGAGTGCAACCAATGAAATTTATTTCCTTGGAGATTTTTGAAGCTTTTGAAATTTGATTCTGCAAGTTTTTATTAAGGGAACTATCTTCTGCATCATATTGTGTGCAGAAAGGTTTACAAAAGTGTTATGGTCCTGGAATCAAACTATACTCTGGTGGAGGTAGGGATGGCAATGTGAGAGAAGAGGCTACATACTGAAAAAAAAAGTCTGGGCAACAGCCCCTCCCCAGAAACACTAGCACATGAAGAGTCCATTGTGATGTTACGGCCTTTTTGGGGAAGAGAATGCTGCATTTGCTAGATAAACAAAAGTAATGACCAACATAAAATACTTTAAAAGGAGGAATTAATAGAGGATTATGGGGATTGTGGCTCACCCACAAACTGGAGAGCTGTACATATCGCTTCCATGATGGATCTGCTCTGCACCAGACTTCGTACCTATACCCTTCATGATCCAACTTAAAATACTGGTGGGGTTTGCATACAGAATTTTCCAAAAAGAAGAAGATAGGAGTCAGGCATGTAGCCAGAGGGGGGAGGCTTGAGGGGCTTCATCCCCCCTTCCCCCCCAAAATTCTGAGGGTGGTCCATGAGAAGGCCTTGCTGGTACATTATTTAAACTGTTATGTTTATTCATATCGTGATCTGATCACCATGTTCAATATATTTATTTATTTATTTATTTATTTGCAGTATTTCTACCCCGCCCTTCTCAACCCCGGGGGGGACGACTCAGAGCAGCTTACAAGGCAGCAATTAGATGCCGGAAAACAACAAATAATATAAAAACCATTAATACAAATAGAGTTAAAAACAGTAACAATTAAACATATATTCCATATGCATGGGAGTATTGGGAAAACGATACAAAAGGTTTGCTAGGGTAGATCCTTTCTCACTCAGACTCAGGCCCCCCCAAAAAAATCAAACTCAGCCCCCGAATCAAAATCCTGGCTATGGGCCTGATAGGACTTGAAGTCACGCTACATCTGGAGAACTGTGTCACTTCCACCAATGACTGAGGGACGAGTCACTCCAAAAGCAAATAATGTATAATGACTGAAAACATGTGAGGCAATTTAGAAATTAGTGGGAAATACCCAATTGAGTTCCCCAGAAGCCAATAGTTACAATGAAGACCTATATCAGCCAGGTGTAGTTAGTACCTGTTAGTACCAGGTATAGTACCAAAGAAAGTACTGCTTTGTTCTTCAATATGGTGATAGAACCATCCCTACAATCATAAAAGTAACAATTACTTTTACTAATAAATATCATTACAAAATGCAAACCTGGGCAATGCTGGGTATGTAAGCTAGTTTCTGATAAAATTAAATAATAGCATTATAGCTGTAGGTGAGCTGCCTTTTCTCCTGGCAACCAAGATTTTTAGACCCAGTCCACCACTGAGCAAAGGCTTACAGAATGCCAACAACCAGGTAAAACAAACTGAAGAATGGAGGGTATCACTAGAAAAGCAAGATATACATTTGGAAAATGTTTTTTTTTTAAAAAATGTGTATCTTTCTTTTCCTAATCTTACTTCACAGCGGCTAAACAGGCTCACTACTGAAAATTAAATTTCAAACCCTAAAGCAAATAAGATAAAACATTATCCATAGGAGTAGCAATGACAAAACAGTAATTGCAACTGAGACCTCATGTCATAAATACAGAATCAAATCAATTAGTTATCAAATCCAGGTATTATAGGTCAAGATCTGTTCTAAAAAGAAACTAAAAATATCATCTTACAATGTACCCAAAAGCTGGAATGGTTCTTGTACCATTGGAGAATCTCATGGCTTTCAGCAGCTTTGAGCATGAATATGCACAGAGAAAGTCAGAAATCCCTTTTATCAACAAAATTCCACCTTCTGGGCCAAATATATGAAACATCAAGTCATATATTTAAGTAAACATGCTTAACAGCTATCCTTCCTGTTTGCTACAAACTACATGTTCAGTAATTGCTAGGGGAAAGTAATTTCCCTTTTTAAAAAAACCTCAAAAAACCTTGCATGGAACATTGATCCAAATTGAGAGCATATTCTGGAATGGAGCCTTTCTAAAATAAGAGTGTCCAGATTTAGTACACTAGTTTTAAAGTCCTATGTAGATTGACCATGGAAGTAATTCTATATCCCTGGTTTTATTCTGCAGTTATTACAGAAATATATTTTTCCTGCAACTGTTTATAGCCTTCCAATCATTTTGGATGCTTCCGATTCGGTGATACCCATTATTTTGAGTTCATATGTGCATTAATGCATCCTGAGAGCCAAACACCTCTATGCCTAACTAAAGCAACATATGAGGTCTTACAGAGTTTTGGGGAAATAGCAGGAGCAATATTGTGGCTAGTCATCAAGGAAAGTATTATGCTCAGAAATATGGTGCAATTCATTTGAGGCCTAGACATACTAATTGGTACACAGCTGAACTTGTAAGTAAGAACAAGGAAATAAATAGGATATTTGTCCTTGGAGGGAGGCAGTCACAAATACATAATGTAAGAAACCACATTTAAAAAATCTAGACTGTGAAAGATTGCAGTTGCTCCGGTGAGTGATTGTTGCTAGTGATCTGCTTTCTGTATATGGCAAGTTAAGAATAGTGACACCCAGATCACAGAAATGTTTTCAAGTAAAATGGAAATGGAAACACAGCTCCTTCCTGCTTGAAAAAACTGTCTTCATGAGAGAGGTAGAAGTATGATGCTGAGTTTCTCTTGATAACCTTAATTTGAAAAGGTAAAAATACCACACACTTCCATATGCTTTCTATGCATGATGTCTGTATCAATATGCTGATGATAATGTAGTCTGTGCTCACTTAGAATAAGACCTACAAGTCACTCTAAACACCTTCGCAGAAGCAAATTAAAAGCTTGGCTTCTCACTGAGCATCAAGAAAGCCAATGTGCTCTTCTAGCAGGCACCAGCCAACCCTGCTGCAATGCCAGAAATACAGCTTAATGGTGTAACATTAGAAAATGTTGACAATTTCTGCTAACTTGGCAGCCATCTCTCCACAAAAGTCAACACTGACACTGAAATACAACACCGCCTGAGCTCTGCGAGTGCAGCATTTTAAAAAATAAAGCAAAGAGTGTTTGAGAATCAGGATATCCGTAGGGATACCAAGATGCTTGTTTATAAAGCTATTGTCCTCCTAACCCTGTTATACGCCTGCAAAATATGGACCATCTACAGATGTCTCAACTTTTGGAATGATTCCATCAGCACTACCTCCGAAAAATCCTGCAAATCTCTTGGGAAGACAGGTAGACAAATGTCAGCGTGCTGGAAGAAGCAAAGACCAACAGCATTACTCCTTCACCATCAACTTTGCTGGACTGGCCATGTTGTCTGAATGCCTGATCACCATTTCCCAAAGCAGTTTCTATACTCTCAGCTCAATAATGGAAAATGGAATGTGGGTGGACAGCAAAAGAAATTTAAAGATGGGCTTAAAGCTAACCTTAAAAATGGCATGAAGAACTTGAAAGCCCTGGCCCTTGAGCACTCTGACTGGAGGTCAGCTGTTACCAACAGCGCTGTGGAATTAGAAGAGTCATGAATGCAGGGCAAAAGGGAGAAATGTGTCAAGAGGAAGGCACGTCAAGCCAATCCTCATTGGGACTGCCTTCTACCTGGCAATCAATGCCCTCACTATGAAAAAAACATGCAGATCAAGCATAGCTCTCTACAGTCACCTATGGAACCATTGCCAAGACCCTACATTTGGAAGGCAATTACACTCAGCCATGAGGGATCGCCTCTGATGACGTCTGTTTAATGCAGCTCTAGTCCACATGAGCCACTAACATGCTTTTTCATGCCAAATTAAATATCCAAATGTCATCAGTGGCAATTGTAAATTCAGGGTGTAACCTAAGTTTCCTGTGCAAGTATCAAGGGACTTGGGTGTATGGTATACAGTGAATATTCTTCAATTTCTACTTCTCAAATCTGATAACAGAACAGAAAACAAGATGTTCAGTTTGTAGCAGTGTGTGTGTGTTACGAATTGGGCCACACTTTTCTTTAAAATGTATGTGATGCTGAATTTTAAGTGGGGCTAAGTCAGGAAGGAGAAGCTAAGTCCATCCCCATTCTCTTTCTTTGTCACTGAAATTGCTTCTTACCAGCTAGTTTTAGCTCCAGAGATGCTCTGAGGCTAGAGGTAATCTTAGCAAGAGAAAAATGCCTGGGGCAAAAAGAAAAGTGGCAAGAGTTTACCACTTCCTTCTTAATAACTCATGTTTTGCTTTAATATTATTTTTATACCTAAAATGGAATGAGAGGAGTCTCAAAAGAAATTACCGAAAAGAAAGAAAAAGCACTGACAATGCTGACAGCTCTTTCCCTACTAAAAAACAAAACTGGACAAAGGTGACAGCATTTTTGTGTGGACAACAAGAAGAGATCTATTGCGGAGGTCATGACATCTTTCCTGGCTTGTTCTAGTTCACTGAGCAGCAGGACACTTAGGTCTTACTCAGTGCTAGACTAACAGGAAAAGAGATCATGTTTAAAATATGAGTTCAAATATCACAAAAGGAGAAAAAGACTTATTACAACTTTACAAATAAAACCTGTAGCATTTTCTCTTTCTATGTTATATTTTCTCCCTCCCTCCAAGCTGTTCTCGATAGGGAGTGGGGGACACATTGATCTAACGAAAACTAACACACAGGTTTCTGAAACGGTATCTTCAATTTTCTTTACTTTTTTCTCCATATGCCAAATAATCAGCTTTTGTGAAAAATTTTAATTGAAATTACAACCTGTAGAAAAGAATTAACTTGCAATCTATCCATGTTCAATAAGATAATGAATCTGATTAGTCTTCAGATCTGCTACTAATTTTTTATTTTTGGAAAGGTTTAAATGACAATTTTGCATGGTGTATTTGTTGTTGTTGTTGTGTTTCTTCAAGTTGTGTTTTTTCAATCTATAGTGAGCTTTAGATGGAACTGTAACTGGGTGCTCTTTCCAAACTCTGTTCAAAAGATGTCAGTGTACCTTCTTCATCCAGTGGAATTTATAGCCGAGTGGGAATTCTTTAGATACATATCCCTACACTTGAACCATAATACCATGATGGATCTTGTATGATGTGTGTGCAATGGAGCATCAGAAAACCTCTTAGTTTGAACTAGCCTATTATGCCATGATGTGTACTGAAACAATAATTGTCTAGCTCAGAGGTTCTCAAAGTGTGCTCCATAGAGCCCTTGGGGCTCTGTGAAGCATATTGAAGGGCTCCACAGTTTCCTCCTGCCTGGCAGTAGGGAGTTGAACTGGATGGCCCATAGGGTTTCTGTTGCTGCTGCTGTTACAAAGGCTGGGTGTCCATCTGTTGGGGATGCTTTGATTGTGCTTTTCCTGCATGGTAGAAGCAGGTTGGACTAGATGGCCCCTGGGGTCTCATTTTAAATATTGTGTTGTTCTTTCTTTCCTTTTTTTTGCACTCCAACCTAGATGTGTGCAGTATGCTTTGGAATTTGTTCATATTTTTTTCAATTAGTTCATACAAACACTCTCCATCCATCTGCTACTGGCCTGGTCCTTCTGGCAAAAGACAATTAATCAAAAGTTTGCTCATGCATACATTATATAATATATAATATATAATATATAATACATACATATTTCTTGGGGCTTCACTATATATATATATATATATATATGTATGTATGTATGTATATATGCTTCAAAAAGGGCTCCATGGTTGAAAAAGTTTAAGAATCCCTGTTCTAGCTCAACAAAGAGTTTTTATTTGGCTGCATATTTGCTTCACCTTTGTTACTTCAGCAGAAACCATTATTGTTACTGCACTATTGTTTAGGTTTTAAAGCCAATCTGTATGGCCTGGACCTATTCTGGGACTTTGCATTGATATATGAAACAGTGGATAATTGAGAACCCTATTAAAAGGAAGCTTTTCTAGATCAGGTATGTCATAATGCTGGAGGACCTAGGAAATGCCTAGAAAGGACATGAATACAGGCTCCGCAATATGGGAGCCACACTGTAATCTATATACAACACAATTTGCCACTGTGTGCATAAGAATTGGTTGGGATGGCAACAGAGGCTTATTGGGTTCATCCATTTCACCCTGCCTTATGCACTCATGGCTGTCCATTTTTGCATCTTTTGTCTTGTCAAATTCGGATTACTTTTAACAAAAATAATATTGGAAGTGGACTCTAGAACACTTCTAGGACCTTTTCACATTAAACATTGTAGCATTACGATTCCACCTTAACTGCCATGGTAACATCCTAAGGAATTCTGGCATTTGTAGTTTAATGAGGCAATAGGATTATCTATTTTAGAATTCCAAATGCCCCTCCCTGAACTTCAAGTTTCATGTTGCAAAGGCAGTTAAACTGAAATCATTTTTATGGTTTACACAGCTAAGGGTGACTGTCCAGCAGAGACAAATCAGGTTCATCCCACTGAAGAGTGAGGACTCTGCTCCCACTACTGAACCAATTCAGGAGCAGAGTGGGGTAAATGCCAAGGCAGAATCTGGGCCTGGTTCAATGCAGCAATGTTTCGGACCAGCCCTAGATTATATTGCTCCGCAGATTGCATTAGCAAAATACCATGTTTAATCAAAGGAGCATGAATCCCTTGGAGAGATTTTTAAGAAACAAAATAGAGTACAGCTAGATTGAACACAGGATACTATTTGAACTGGCACATCACATGCTTGGGCTTGCACAATAGTAGGTGACACGATTGAAATAGAACCATGGCACTACTTATGTTAGATTTGGAATGGAGTGGCTAATGTATGTGTCACTGCAGGGTATCAAATATGCATTTGACTTTTCTGGAGCCCCCGGTAGCACAAGGGGTTAAACACTTTTGCCGGCAGGACTGAAGACCAACAGGTTGGAGGATCGAATCCGGGGAGTGTGTGCATGAGCTCCTACTGTCAGCTCCAGCTCCCCATGTGGGGACATGAAGGAAGTTGCCACAAGGATGGTAAAACATCAAAACATCTGGGTGTCCCCTGGGCAACATCCTTGTAGATGGCCAATTCTCTCACACCAGAAGCAACTTGCAGTTTCTCAAGTTGCTCCTGACATGAAAAAAATTTACTTTACTGCCATTTCTCCCACAACTGAACTGAGTGGAATGAGAACTCCTCAAGAAATAAACTTATAAAAGAAAAGGCATGCTATGAGAAAAGGTGCTGTGGGAGATGTGGAATAAAGTGAGGATTGGAACCATAAAGTCATTAGTGAGAATGAACAACAATGCAGCCCCTTTATATCAGTTTTGTTTGACCAAATAGCTGAAATATATTTTATTTTATTAACAAAGAAAATACAAAGAAAAGATCTGCATTAGTAAGCAAAATTATTTAGATCTGAGGCTCAGGTTACAATGCAAGTTTTCTGCACTTATCATGGAATGTTTACTTTATGAATTTTCATCATTTTTATCATTAACTTTTAAAAGTAGCTGTATCTTTGACATGCAATTTAATTTTCCATTTATTAAGTATTTAAGGAATGGAGGACAATGCATCAATTTTCTTTATCTCCATTATCGGTTTTTTCAAACCACACTATTAAAGCTGTGCTTTCTTTATTGCAATTCATCCATATATAATCCTCTGTAGTTTTTTTTAAAAAAAAACTGCACCTAACATTTTGAGGCCCAACTTTATAAATTGGTTTGATTTATTTCTGTCTCTGGGGCCTAAAACCATTTATTAAAACAACAAAACATTCTCCTATTCTGGTGACGGAGAAGAACAAAGTCTCCCCATTTACTATGTGGTGAGAATTGACAGATGGCCAAATGGGGTGATAGATTTGATTTTAATGTGTCTTAAGAGAGTAAATGAACCAAAGGCAATCTTCATCTCATGTGAAAAGTTGGATTTTTGTGTGGCTTGTCTGCAACATTGAGGTGCAATTCTCACAGCACTTCATTGATTTTCCAATCAACCATGACCATTCAAATCGCAAAAAGCAGGGTCAAAGAATTTTTATAAAGACTTTCCTCTTTCCACCCATTCCACAGTTCTCTAGAACAGCTTGCACAAGCTTTAGAGCAATATGTGTTTGATACCATTTACTCTGGTTTTCTACAACATAATATCCTTATGGCTTTTACCAGATTGTGGAATTTAAGTTTGCATAAAAATGAATCTATTTTGTCAGGAGAACTATTAGCATCCAAAAGACGATGAGAATAAAGCATCCTTACACCTCAGCGCTTGATGTAATATAGGTGACAAAGTACATTGTGTTATTGTTTGAAGCTTGGCAAGGGAGCATATTGCAATAGTGGGACTCGAGCAGCACATAATTATGCATGAATGTGAAATGCAAAAGGACGCCATGGTGTGTTCACCATGAGTTCACTCCTCAGCTTTATTAAAAGCATCTATCTCTTCTTCTGGAAACCCAGAATTTTTCTTCTGCCTTAGGGAAAGAGGAGACCCAAGTAATTTGTATAACTCAAATATTGTTTGCATGTGCAAACCTGTACACATGACTGTAGGCTACTCTGCCCCTAGCTAGATGGGTGGAGTATATCCCACCATGGTCACTAGCTGTAAACAGGGGTAAACATACTTATCGAAGACCTAAATGTTGAAGTTGGGTTTATCTCTGGAAAGAGCCTTAATTCAGTTTTCTGATCATTTGTTCTACACAGAGCTTTCTCTTATCAGTCCTCTTCCAGTATGACTCTCTAGGAGCCAGGGCCGTAGCCAGGATTTTGATTCGGGGGGCTGAGTTTGATGGGGGGGGCTGAGACTGAGTGAGAGAGGGTCTACCCTAGCAAACCTTTTGTATTGTTATCCCAATAACCCATGAATGTGGGATATAATGAGCATGGTGATCAGATCATGATATGAATAAACATAACAGTTTAAATAATGTACCAGTAAGGCCTTCTCGCAGACCACCCTGAGAATTGGGGGGGGGGCTGAAACCCCCTACCCCCCCTGGCTACATGCCTGCTAGGAGCATCACAAAGATTTCCAGCTTATTAACTTGGTAGCAAATGAGACCGGAAACAGGGGAAAGGGTGAGGATCGTCTCTCTTTGCTTCTTTACAAAATAAGTTTAGAAACATTTTTGAGCAGGAGAACCAGCAATACAGTAAAAAGTTTCAAGTATTGAGAAGCAGTCAAATTTCAAAGAAATATTGAAAAAAATCTGTGTTCCCAAGAATAATGCAAAAAAGCTATGGAAGAAGAGGGGTGAGCTTATTCCAAATTAAGATAGAGGTGGTTTTCTCTTTGTGGTGCTTACATAAACTTTCACATTGACATTTTTTCTATTAAGAAAGAAGAGGTCATACCTCTATGTAATTCCATCACCTCTTGAGACATTCTTGCAGTTCCTTCGGAATATGTATAAGATATAAATAGTGGCTAGAGTTTACAAAATAGATGAAAGATCTTATAAATGAGGTAAAGGGGGGGGGGGCCTTCTCAATTTATCTCCAGTTCTGCAGATTTGGTTTGGCTTTACTTTTAGAGCATTCATGTATAGGTTCTGATACATTTAATTTTTATATATTATCAGTATCCTGAAGAGTTTGTTAATTCTCACTGCAGTCTGTCAATGTTGCTATAAGATTCTTCCCATTTTTAGTATTATCTTGCAACTACACAGCATATTATTTGAGAACACACACATGCTGGACCAATCTAACAACCACCATGTCAGACTACACAGAGAAGCAATTTAAATCCACAAGCATGTGGTCAGGACCGGACAAAGGTAAAAAATTATAGTAAGCCAACCTTTTTTTGGCACCCCCTGGGTCTTCAGTGTGGTGATGATGGCGCGCGCGCGTGTCAGAGCACGCATGCGCGCAAACAGCTAGTTTTGCGCATGCGCTATTGGGACCGAGCGCTTCTGGTGGAGGGAGTAGCAAAACACACTCCCAAGAGGATTAAAAGGACGGGGGAACATTTTGCAGCCGGGGCGGAGCCTCCCGCCTCCAGCTGCAAAATGTTCCCTGGCTTGTCCTTTTCGGCCTCTTGGGAGTGCGTTTAGCAACTCCCTCCTTCCCTAATAGCACATGCGTGAAAGTTTCGTGCATGCACTATTAAAACAGAGCACTCCCAAGAAGATAAAAAGGGGTGGAGCCTCCTGCCCGCGTGCCAGCTGCCCGCAGCAATGGTGCGGCATGATGCGCTGAACCTGGCGGCCGCGGCCAGTTGTGCCCTTGGCCACGTGGTGCCCTGAGGCAGCTGCTTACCTTGTCTCCACTAAGATCCACCCCTGCATGTTGTCAATTTTAACAGAAAGGAGAAAACTATGAAAATGAACAAAGTCTAGCTATCAATATTTTTTAAAAGCTCTAGAGTCAGAACAATAAACAAAGAGCAACACACACACACAGGGAATTCCTGACATAAGACAACCAGGGCCAGCTAACATCTCCCAACAAAGGATTCCCTCAGGCAGCAATCAATCAGGCTTTGAAGTTGCAAGGCCATTCAATGCTAATCATGACCAATTGCAATATTCACACTTGGCTCAATCAGGCAAGTGTTCTTTCTCCCACCGTGGACATTCCACAGATATATAAACATCACTTGCCTAGCTTCCAACAGACCTCACAACCTTTGAGGATGTCTGCCATAGATGTGGGTGAAATGTCAGGAGAGAATGCATCTGAAACATGGCCATACGGCCCGGAAAACTAACAGCAACCCAATTACAAAGATAGTTATATTTATTTATTTATTTATTTATAAATTCGATTTGGTAGACCGCTCTCTCTGGAGCCCAGAGCGGTTTACAGCATAAAATCCATAAAACATCAATAAACAGATAAAAGACGTATACCCAAAAGCCCCCCTCCCCACAAATGATCCCGGCAAGCAATAATACACAGAGGCAATACATGGCAGGACGGTATGTTGGCAGCTGGCAACTAAGGAGGCATCAGTTGGGACCAAATGCCTGCCTATATAGCCAAGTCTTCACAGACTTGCGGAAGGCCAACAAACCCCGTAGTGCTCGTATCTCCTCCGGCAGAGAATTCCAGAGGGTCGGAGTGGCCACTGTAAATGCTCTCTGCCGGGTGCTCGACAGCCTACAGATCTTAATACTAGGGACCTCTAGTAGATTAAGCCCCTCTGAGCGCAGTGATCTTCTGGGTTTGTATGGGGTAAGACGCTCCCTCAAGTACACTGGCCCCAAACCATATAAGGCCTTGAAAGTTAGAACTAACACCTTGAAGGAGACCCGGGTCGATGGGAAGCCAGTGCAGTGCACGCAGCAGTGGGGTCACATGCGCAGATCTTGGGGCTCCCGACAGCAGGCGCGCTGCTGCGTTCTGCACCAGCTTAAGTTTCCGGATCGCCGACAAGGGTAGGCCAATGTACAGCGCATTACAGTAATCAAGCCTCGAGATGACCGTGGCTTGGATCACCGTGGCCAGGTCGCAGCGGGAGAGGTAAGGAGCCAGACGTTTCGCCTGCCGCAGATGGTAGAACGCTGTCTTGCAAGCGCAGGCAATCTGCGCTTCCATCGACAGTTGGGTGTCTAGCTGGACCCCAAGGCTCTTAACTAGGGGCTGTGGGCGAAGTGCCACACCATCAAACGTCGGCAACTGGGTCTCTACCCCCTCCCGGCGGCCCTGCCACAAGATCTCCGTCTTCGTCGGGTTCACCTTCAACTTACTGGCTCGCAGCCATCCAGTTACGGCTTCTAGGCAGAGATGGAAATTATCGGGTACAGATTCCACCCGGGGTCCATCCTCAGAATGAGCTGGGTGTCATCAGCGTACTGGTGACATTCCAGCCCAAAACTCCGTACCAATTGGGCGAGTGGTCGCATGTAGATGTTAAATAACAGCGGGAGAGAATGGCCCCCTGAGGGACTCCACAATGTAAGGGGGAGCCTCGGAGACCACCCTCCCCACTTCACTCGCTGCAGGCGGTTTTGGAGGAAGGAGGACAGCCAGTTGAGGGCTGTCCCCCTCACCCCCGCCACCGCCAGGCGGTGTGTCAAAAGTTGGTAATCGACAGTATCAAACGCTGCCGTGAGGTCCAATAACACGAGCAGCGCCGATCCGCCTCGATCCAAGTGGCAACGGAGTAGGTCTGTGATGGAGACCAGGACGGTCTCTGTCCCATGGCCTGAACGGAAGCCAGACTGGAAGGGGTCAAGCCAGGTTGCATCATCCAGGAATGTCTGCAGCTGGTCCATTGCTGCCTTCTCAATTACCTTGCCCAGGTACGGTAAATTGGACACTCGGCGGTAATTGGAGGGAGCCGCGGGATCTAACCCGGGCTTCTTCAGCAATGGACTAACCACCGCCTATTTTAACTCCTCTGGAATATAACAGTAGATTAACATGGCATGTGAATACACACCAGCTACCAACCCAAAGAACATCTCACATCAAATTACCTCTGTAGGAACTATCATGCAACCTGTGGATCTCATGCTCTAACTTCATTAACAATCTGCAGTGTCCACAAAAGAAAATGACACAATAAATCACTTCATGTGCCACACATTTCTTTATGTGACACTCTTCCAGCTAATGCCTGGGATGGACAAAGTGCAATGCCGGACCTCAGGACTGTTTTTGCAGGCTTCAGCCACTCCAGATACCCCAGATTGCATTTTACTGGCATTAAAATGGCCAGTAAATGTCTTTCTTGGATGCTTCCAGGAGTAGCAGTTCATCCTTTGAACGGGTTGCAGAGAGGCCTCTGTATTGTTTAACACTTTTTTAAAGGACTGATTTTGCTTTCTTATTCAGTTTCTGCAGGGTAGAAAATTGGCCTCCGGACCTGCCACAATTGCCCCTGCTTTAAACATTGTTCTGACCGCCATGCACATTACATTATAACAGCAGACGTTACAAATTTCAGAGATAGCTGGTGAGTCATGCAGTTCAATACAAAATGTGCATAAGAATCATGTCTTCCAAGCTTTTGAAAATAGGCACATGGAGATATGAATTATGGTCAAACAGACATCTGTTCTGTCAGCTTTGCATAGAAAATGGAAATGATTAATTTCACATAATTACATTCTTGCCTTTCCAAATGTAATGTGCATGCACCACATGGAACTTTTCTCTGGTGCTTTCAGCATTTGAATGGACTGGGACTTTTGGGAATATTAGTATAGCTCACTGCAACAAATGTATAGAAGTCATTAATGTGTCAATTTCTATAATCAATAAGTATAGGATAGAACTCGGCATTTATTCCTAAAGGGACCAGAGGATTTATATATAGAGTGCTACCAGTAACTTTCATCGTGGAATAATAGGTAACATATCTCAGTATTGGAAATGGAAATGAAGTTAAATGACTCAGCACCATTTGTGAAATGAATCATGTCTGTCAATTTTTCCTGTATAATTCATACATATATTTTCAAACTGTTGTCACTTCAAACATTCTATATACTATATGTTTCAACTTATAATTTTTTTTGTTTTTTAAGATCTTATATTTATACCTTTATTCTGAGTTTTGTATTGTTTCTAATTTGTATTATTTCAAAAATGTTGTTAGCCATCTTGAATCTCATTACTGGGAGAAACTGAATGAAATCATTATCATTATCACTATTAGATAGATCCGTCTTTCTCAACCTGTGTGACGCGGCACACCAGTGTGCCGTGCGAAAGCACATGGTGTGCCGTGAAAACATCCCCTCCCCCCGCCTTTCTTCCCCCTCCTGCTGCTGCTTGGGGGAGGAGGAGGAGGCCAAGCAGGCAGAGGTGGATCCAAGCCTACCAGGTGAGGCGGGCTCTGAGGCCTTGTGTGTGTGTGTGTGTGTGAGAGAGGAGAGGGTTGGAGGAGAGGGAGGGCGCCGGGCTGGGGGAGACTTTTCTGCCTGGCCCCCATGCCCTTCCGAAGTCGGAATGACGACTCGATGGCTCGCTTCCCCCGCGAGCCATCGAGGCCTGCGGGAGGGTTTTCACCGGGCTCTCGCGTCCCTCTGGTCAGAAGGACGCGAGAGACGGGTGAAAAGCTTCCTCCGCGAGCCATCGAGGCTTGCGGGAGGGTTTTCACCCGGCTCTCGTGTCCCTCCAGTCAGAAGGACGCGAGAGACGGGCGAAAAGCTTCCCCCGTTAGCCATCAAGGCCTGGGGGAGGCTTCTCCGCCTGTCCCCCGTGCCCTTCCCAAATTGGGTGGGCAAGGGGGCCAGGAGGAGCGCTTCCCCAGGCAGCGAGGTCCTCGCTGCCTCAGGGAGGCGTCTCCGCCTGTCCCCCATGCCCTTCCCAAATTGGGTCGGCGAGGGGGCCAGGAGGAGCGCTTCCCCCAGGCAGCGAGGTCCTCGCTGCCTCAGGGAGGCGTCTCCGCCTGTCCCCCGCACCCTTCCCAAATTGGGTCGCGAGGGGGCCAGGAGGAGCGCTACCCCCAGGCAGCGAGGCCTCGCTGCCTCGGGGAGGCTTTTCTGCCTGTCCCCCAGTTCTTCCTTCCCTCCCCCACTCCCTCCCTCTTTCCTCCCTCCGTGTGTGTGTGTGTGTGTGTGTGTGTGTGTGTGTGGGAAATGGTCACCTTGATTAGCATTTAATGATGTTGCAGCTTCAAAGTCTGGCTGCTTCCTGCTTGGAGGTCCTTTATTTGGAGGTGTTAACTGGCCCTGATTGAGTCTTGTCTGGAATTTTCCTGCTTTTTGAGTGTTGCTCTCTATTTACTGCCCTGATTTTAGAGTTTTCAGGGCCAACTAACATCTTCCAACAAAGGATTCCCCCAGACAGCGACTTTGAAGTTGCAAGGCCATTAAATGCAAATCAACGTGGCCATTTGCAACATTCGCACTTGCCTAAAGCAGGCAAGAGTTCTTTCTTCCACCCTGGACATTCCACAGATATATACACCTCACTTGCCTAGTTTCTAACAGCTCACCACCTCTGAGGATGCCTGTCATAGATGTGACTGAAACGTCAGGAAAGAATGCTTCTGGAACATGGCCATACAGCCTGGAAACCTCACAGCAACCCGGTGATTCTGGCCGTGAAAGCCTTCAGCAAAAGCTCTTTGATTTCTGCCAGGATATCTATGTTGTGTTCATTGAAACAGGCCCAGGTTTCACACTGAGTGTATAAATACATTTAAAAACATATTAACTATATGTATTACTGTGTTAAGAGTGTCATTTTGTTTCATTTTGGTTGGTGGTGTGCCCCGGGATTTTTTTTAATGTCAAAAATGTGCCTCGGTTTAAAAAAGGTTGAGAAACACTGAGATAGATTATAAATCAGTCATTAATTATACCAAGTATAATCCAGGATGAAAACACTGTGAAACTTAATAAAACCCAAAAAAAACCCTAAAAGATAATAAACCATGAAAAATGTATGTTCACTTTAAAAAAATTGTGCAAGACTTCCCTTTGTTATCATGGAAAGGATATAGAAATTACAACAAAGCTGAAGCCATCTCTTTATCAGGATTTTTTTTAAAAAAATGTGATAATAAAATTTTGAGGAATAATGCAATATTTCTATTTAAACATGTGAAAAGGGGGAGAAATATCAATATCAATCTGTATATCATCTATTTACCTGTGTCATATTTAAGTTTAAAGAACATGTTTGCAATACTATACTTCCTTACATAGCAGTGAACTCCACTGAGATCTGCGATGCTTTCTTTGGGCTGATAGTGTGAGAGCAACCTCACATTGCAGCCCTTCGGTTGTTTGGGCCTCCAATTCCCAAAATTCCTGACCATTGAACAAGTTGGCTAGGGCTTCTGGGAGTTGAAGACCCCAGCACCTGAGGGCTGCAGTTTGATCCCAGGATCCTCAAACAGTTTGATCCCAGGATCCCAGGTGTAATTGTTTGACCATTGATCTGAGAACCAAAATTGGAATCTCAACTCAGCCATGGAGCGTTCTGGGTGACCTTGGACAAGCCATACTCTCTCAGCCTCAGAGGAAAGCAAAGGCAAATTCCCTCTGAAGAAATCTTGCCCAGTGATCAGTTCCGTTAAGGGTCTCCTTACATTAGAATCAATCTGAAGGCTCACTATAAGAATCACTAAAAAATATCTGTAGACTTCTAACAGCTTTTGTTTTTCTTTGGGTCATTTTAGGCAATTTGTGTACTCTCAATGGGTAACAGGAACAGAGAATTAGCTCCTCTTACTTTAGCAGTTGCCCTTCACTGACATATATTCCCATTGTCAAATACAATGAACTTTAACAAGAGAGCATCAATTAGCTGAAATGCAAAGTTTAACTTTTAATTAGGAATCAAACTATCTTACAATGAATTTATTTAAACTGCTTACATGGAAGAAAAACTCAATTGAAGGAATGAAGTAATTTTCTTTATTCGTTGTTTGCTTTGATACTGGGCTGCCAGAAACAACAGTGATATATGAACGCCCAGTTATCATCTAGAGCAGGGGTGGCCACACTTTTTCATCATGCGAGCTACTATATGAACAATCAAGTTGAAAAGATCACCTGTTGTGCATGTGAGCATGCACGTGCACGCGCATGCTCCTACTGCAGCCTTCCGTCCGCGCGGGGCTTTTTTGCCTGCCCACGAACTCGCTGCCATGCACACCCGGGAAGGGGATCCTCCTTGCCTGCGCACACTGTCTCTCTTAATGTCTTCGTTGTCTTCCTCCTTCCTGCTCCGTGCTTTCGCGAAGCAGGAAGTCCCCATCCCGTCCTGCTTCTTGCGTGCACAGCAGGCCCCTCCCACGCACACAGCAGGAGGGTATTTATAGGTGCACCCGCCAGCGCTCCAGCCAGATATGACTTCGGCGGCGGCTCAGAAGGCACAGGGCTGGGAAGAGGGGGTGCCTGGCTGCTGCCTGGGCTGGGAAACTCAACCGATAGAGGGACCCACGTGAGGCTGGAGCCTCCCCACGGCAGCCTTCCCCCCCTCCCTCCTCCCTCGAGGCTTCCTTACCTGGGCAGGAGAAGGAAGAGTGGAAGAGGTGCTTCCCCAAAGTGACAGATGCAGCAGGGGGGGCGCCCTTCCTTCCTTCCTTTCGAGGGTGTCACTCAGACAGGATGCCCAAGTGGATGGCTGGCAGGAAGGAGGATCCCTCCCACTGGTGGCAGTCCATGCCCACGGGGGAGGGAGGGAGGGAGAGAAAGAGAGAGAGAGAGAGTGGCTTTTCCTAGCCGGCTCTGAAGAGCCACCCTCTCTCTCTCTCTCTTTCCCGTGGGCCCTTGCTGCCTTTCTCCTTCGAGGGCGAGGGAGGGCGAGGCAGAGAAAGGTGGCGAGGGCACAAGCAGCAGCAGCAAGTGGAGTCTCCATCCCCGCAGCCCCCTCCTCCTTGGGTTCAGCCCCAGGAACTCTCTTTCTCTCCCTCTCTCCTTCCAGCGCCCGCCTGCCTGCCTGCCAAAAGGATCCGAAAAAGTTCTCCGGATTTCTTTCTTCTCTCCTTGGCTCTCTCTCTCACACACACACACACACATTCCCTCCATCCCTCCCACAGCCTCGCATCCTATCCGTGCGCGTGCCTTCGCCTTGCTCCCGCCCCCACCCCCAGCAGCAACCAATGGGCGGTCATGTCACCACACTGTGCGTGGCAAGACGAGCGCCAGGGCCCGCCCACTAAAGCCTCATTTTGGCAAAAGAAGCCCCGCGAAGGCAGGAGCGCGCCATCCGGCTGGTGGGGCCCAAAGATCACCTGGAAGAGGGCCGAAGATCACCTAGGTGCTCCCGATCACCATAATGAGCACCCCTGATCTAGAGCACTGATTCTCAGAGTGGGTGGTACCGCCCCCTGGTGGGCGATGAGGCAATCCAAGGGGGCAGTGGGAGGCTCAGGGGAATTTGGGGGGCAGTGAACCCCTTTAAGGAAGCGGTGAACAATTGGCCATTTAGGAGGGGTCGCGCAGCCCTCTTCTTTGGCCCCGCCCCCTTCGTTTGCCCTGCATATTAGATATTTGGATTACAATTCACAAAAGTAGCAAAATTATTTATGAAGTAGCAATAAAAATAAGGTTGGGGGTCACCACAACATGAGGAAACTTATTTAGGGGGCATGACATTAGAAAGGTTGAGAACCACTGCATTAATACATATATCTTTCTGTTTAATTGCTATTAATTTTTTTTTAAAAAAAATATCTAGGCGGGCGGTAAGTAATTTTTTTTTTTCTGGAAAGGAGGCGATAGGCCAAAAAAGTTTGGGAACCACTGATTTAGAGCAAAGACTAAGGTCCTCATCACATGGAGGTCCTTAAGCCAGGGGACACAGGGGGCATCCATGGGGCAGTGTGGCAAATCCATCAGCCAGTGGGGTAAATTGTCGGGCATTGCCCTCTTGCCATCCCACACTGAAATCCGTCCATCCCCAGCTTGCTCCTTTGCTATCCCTGGCTTGTCATTTGAAAACATGGGTGTCAGGACTGGTGTGTAGCATGCTACCAAGATGCAATGTGCACAGAACCAGCATGGAACCCCTGCATCATGTGATCGGCTCCAGTAGGCTGTGTCCTGGCTGCATCTGGGCAGCATCCTAGGACAAGGCTGAAAGCCCATATGATGGGATCGTGAGTCCTTCCAGTCTAGCAGATGGTCATCACTCTGGTAAAAAGAAATCCTACAGCTTAATTCTCCTGTATGTTCCCTCATGACACCACTAAAAGTTCCATTAATGTATAGCATACTCATTGCCAATTCTGAATTTTCTAATTTTTTAAAAAACTGACTGGCCATCACCACATCTTATTGATGATAAAGGCTTCTGATAAGACTCTTGCTCATTGAACTGTACTAGGAAAATCTCCAACAGTGGAATATTCAAAAGTACATTAACTTTCTACCTATTTTGGCTTTACTCAAGCTGATGGTCTCCAGATGTATATAGTGGGAGTTGTAGTCAACACATCTGGAAGGCACCAGGTCGTGGAAAACTGGCCTACATCATCGCCGAGATGTTCCCAGTGAATTAAAGCAGATAAGATGTACATTGCACATGCTTCAAGTTAGTACTCACATGGTCAAAATGAATGATTTGTTTGTTGGAAAATATGCAAGTTGTGATCTGACATGCTTTTGGGTTTTATATTAACACTACTCTTCCAGTAGAGGATGTGAAATGCAAAGTAATTGAAGCTGAGCTGGATAGGTCAAAATTTTGTGATGCATCCCTCCTGTGCCTGCATTTTCCTAAGAAAGTAGTTAATGTGTGCATTTGTAAACATCCCTTTAACAAATTCTTTGTCGGCTCTGCCTTATTCAACTTTTCCACTCCCAACTTCAAAACATGCAAATCTCATACTCTTTGGATAACACCACCAGAGAAAATATGAGATTAACCGATAAAGCAATTCGGATTCTCAAATGAATGTAAATGTATTCATCAATTCAAAGCAATGCATAGTCTGTTATATGCACAATGCTCTAATAAATAGTCATGTATTAAAAAATAATGAGGTTTTCTACAAAACAACATCCAATAGTATATTTGGTCATAAAAAGAAGCTAAAAGAAGGAGAAAAGATTATGGATAAAATCTGATTAAAATAGGAAATCCCTGTTATATTTGTGAGATAAAATAAATGTTTTATTAGTTAATTGTAAACAAAAGCACAAGTGCAGTAAAAGGTAATTAAAAATGTAAAAGTGTAGGGAGTGATTTATATAACTACAATAATTTTAATATTACAAGTGATATGTAAATTGGTACCAGGCCTGTCATACCGAAACCAATGAAACTGCTCCCTCCTTCTCTCTCTCTTTTTTGCAATGAGTTATAGTCTTTGTTCTCCATTTTTGACTTTCATTTTAAATATTTCAAAATGGTTTATGAATAATGCTGCTTCTAGGCTTTGCAGATTTTAGCAAAGAATCACGCATCTATGTTCCTTTATAAATTAGGATATTTTAAAATAGATCAGAGTTGAAAAGGACCTCATTTTTCATCTCATCCAAGCAGATGTGAGGTCAATAGTCATAAACCGAAATGGAATCTTTTAATAAAATATGTTTCAAAAGTCACTTAGATTTTCTTTGTGTTATTATGACATTTAAGGCCCAGTGGCTACTGTTATACGCAATAACCTCTTTGCTGAATCCCATTTCCAAAGGGCATGTACAAAAGTACTTAGTGGTTCAACTAAGGACTGCACTATTTAAAATAAAAAGAGAAAACAGAGGTTAAAATACTCTGCTTCAGAGGTATAGTATAACATGTACAGCTTGTTTGTTTGTATGTATGTTTGCTCATTCATTCATTCTGAAAAATCCTTGGACATAACTACACTGACCCTTTATGCTGAGGGAAGAGAGTAATCAACTCCGTAGAATGGAGCTGATTTGGGTTGATGTGGGCCAACGCTGCTTAGCATGTCCCTAGGCTCAGCTGGTCCAGGGACACATGATGTTCTCATGGTAGCAGTAGCCACCGATTACGACATGGCTAGGTTCATGCACATGTCACCTGGAATGTGGTCAGCTGGGGGAAAGATTATTGGAGAAGGGGGAGGGGGGAAGATGGGCGATTCCTCCTCTCCTCCTTCCAATGTCGCTCTGGCAACTTGGCCAACGTCACTCCAGGCAACAAGCAATGAACACTAGCCAGATCATGTTTGATGGCTGCCAGTATGCTGAGAACAGGAAGGAGACAGTATGTGTGACTACCTGGTGGTGCCTAACTGGGTTGGGTGCTGCCAAATGATCAAGACTCCCTCCTGACTCCACAGCAGCCCAAAAGTAAAAACCACCCTAGTGCTGATCCAATATTAAACACCCCCTCCCCAGATTAGCCCTGAAATAATGTGTTCATGTATAATCAACCCATATTTCCCTATGAGAGTCCCTCTGGGTCTTAAAATCTTGGTTTTAATTTGTAACACCGCCATCACAGGCACAACTGGTAAACACCTAGGCTTCTCAGTGGTTGCTTCCTGGCTCTGCAACTCCCTTCCACAGGAGGTTTGGTTGACACCCTGCTCCCACCTACTAGGTATCTTTCTACAGGCAGGTAAAGGCTTTTATTTATTTATTTAAAGCAGGCCTTTGGTTCTTAAATCTCATAAGATTATTTTCATGTCATGTAATGTACTTTTATGTTTAAAAACACATTTTAAAATGTTTTGAATTGTTTGAACGATCTGCTTTTCAAATAGAATTATTTGTTTCAATGTGTTTTTCTTCTTCAAAATAGTACACTTAACTGAACTTTGTTTTAAATTGTAAACTCCTCTGGATCTCATATTGGGAGAAATATGGGGTATAAATTACATAAATAACATGTATGTGTGGAATGTCCATCACACACCAAACATGACACAGTGAGTTTTCAAGTCACATTGGATATAATTCTCCATAGATATTGACACAGTATGTTTATACAGCCACTGCAAGTTAACAAATGATATTGGTGATATAACATTAAATCTATAACTTGGCTAACCTTGAAGAATTTAGCATCTTATAGCATCCTGAAGAATCTCCCATATTTTCAGTCACTTATTTCCAACAAGTTTAAGGTAAAGGTTTCCTCTTCACATTAAATCTAGTCATGTCCGACTTCCGGGGGTGGTGCTCATATCCATTTCTAAGCCAAAGAGCTGGTGTTGTTCATAGATGCCTCCAAGGTCATGGTGGCTGGCATGGAGCACAGTTACCTTCCCACCGGAGCTGTACCTATTTATCTACTTACATTTGCATGTTTTTGAACTGCTAGGTTGGCAGAAGCTGGGCCTAAAAGCGGGAACTCACCTTGCTCCTAGATTTGAACCGCCAACCTTTCAGTCAGCAGCTCAGCGGTTTAACCGCTACGCCACTGGGAATATTTCAGTGTATTTCATCCTTTACACTGACATGTCCTCCAGTCATCAGCAAAAGACAAATAGAACTTAAATATACTAAAAGTTGATAACATTGTGTGGCTTTCTTGTTGTTGTTTTTTAAAAAAAAACAACAACAACACCCTTCCTACTTGAATAGCTGATAAGCCCTTCTCCTGAACAGCGATCATAACCTCACTTTCACTCAAAAGTCCTGTTCCCGTGTGAGTGTGAAATTCTCCTTGTAGACTCATTTTGTCATGCGTTCATTCACTTAATGTAGCTTGTATGTAGGTCCTAATGTAAATGCTTCCAGTCTGTAAAGGTGTCACAGATTACATTCAGGGTTCACATGATTGTGGCATTAACGGTACAATCCCATCCATGTCTTTTAAGGATCAAACTAGACTTAATGTGTTTTAGAAGATATACTCAAGTGGAAGACACTGGTTTGTCACAGCACCCCATATACATCTTGCATTTGCAATGCTTTATTATGCAATTGGTGATTAGTTACAGATAAACATAGACTTAATTTTCAAGTGTGATTATTGAGACATCTATTGTAGGACAGAAAATAGTTTAATTGAATAAATGCACATTCTCCTTAATATCAAGACTTCTCATACATTCAGCAATAGTTATTCCTCATTAAGTGAGTTTAAGAAAGGAGCCTAGGGGCAGATTAAATGGCCTTAATCTTTGTAACCCATTCCATGTTAATCATGCATACGATACCTTTCCATACTTATTCTATACTTGCTTTTCTCAGTGCAGCACTTTGCTTTGATGTTCTTATAAGTGCTCTTTCCAAGATAACAAACTGAAACATGTCTTCACATGCTTTGATCAGGCAAGCAACCAACGAGCAGCACAGTAGCAAATACTTTTGTGCACCAAAATTATACATTCATATTGTCTAACTGAATCTTTGGCAGATCAGGAAACCACAATCTAAAATGCCATATATGAAACATATTTCTTATGTTATATTACAGGGATCCGTCTCTGAAAGTAAAAGAGGAGAAAAGGACATTCATTTAAATTGGGCAAGGAAGCAAAACAAATAGAGTTACTCACTTAAAAAAAAACATCACAATTTATAAATAGAAAGCCAAACTGACAGTGGCATATGAGGTTTAATTTAATTCTCAGTATGTCAATGAATTCCAGATGATTTTTGCAGCCATGTATGGGTACAATATATCTAAGTTCTGAGAGTTTATAAAAGCCAAAATTGTAGATGTTGTATTTTTTATGAAATAGGGTATCTTTTTGGGGAAAAAAATTGTGTATAAGCTCCTTTAAAAAAAATCATCCAATAGGTAGTGAAATGAAACATGGCAGAGAAAATGATTCTCCCCTCCTGGAAAAGCAAAAAGAATTAGGAAGAGGAAATGAAAACTGTAGATGTTTGCTTTCTTATGTATTGCTTGTATTGGACCTGATTCTGGAATTACTTATAAGTTTGTTTAAACTGAAACACCTGAGCGGTCCCTAGGAGGTCTCAAGCAACAACACACACACACACACACACACACATCTGTTAGAGATTATTATCGTGATCAGGTTCATTTAAATGAGTGACAGAGACAACACTATTTTAAGAACACACAAAATGAATTGGGGGGAGAGAAGTCTTCGCAGGGTTATACAAGAAATGAATCCTTTCACATGAGAAGAAGTGCGCCAGGATAGAATCAGACTGGAAGAATCAATAGCAGATTGCATCAAAGAAATGAATCATAAGATACCATATATAGAAAATTGAGGTGGTGAAGTAATCATGTAAGTGCTTTACCATAATGGGCAGCCCAACCATTAGACAGAATGACTCACCTCAACCAGCCCATGTCGAAGTGCAATTAAGGGGCAGAAAATTATTCATAATTTGGTACACAGTGAGACAGCTGAGGTTTGGCATGGTCTTTGGATTTTATACATCAAGCACACCAAAATAACTTGGACTATATCTGTTCACAACCTGAATCTGCGGTTTACACATATAGCCATTTTTAAATGGTAATACTATAATTGTTCACAGTAGATTTCCCATATATCAGTAATTATGGATAGAAATCACTGCATCATGTGGATCTGTATTGCAGTAAATTATCACATATTTGGGTCTGATTTTTACTCTGACTTATCAATAGTAGAAACACATTTTTTAAAAAAATGTTAAAGGCATACAATAGATAACACCAAATGTTGAAAGTTTAAGCAGCACATTCTCAAAATATTACGATGCTGTTATTTGTCCCATAATGCTTTTTTTACCCAAGAGAATGTCTCTAGGAATTTCTGGGTCCTCCAGCACAACTCTGTTGTCTGGAAGTAGATCACAGAATCAGTCGAGGCCTTAGAGATTCCCAGTGAAAACATCTGCAAAAGACAAAACCGTAAATGTGGACGGACAACTATACTCATTGCATTGCATAGAAAAGAAGAGTGCTACTGATGGTGGATGAGGAAAGGGAAGAACAATCAATATTGCTAGGATGCTACCCTTCAGGACCAGTAAAGTACAAGGATCCAGGATAGGAGTTTATGAATGGAAAGGGAGTTGTTAGTCCATGTAAGGAGAAGTGATTGATCAATGCAGTGCTCCTCCTAATTGGCTAAATTGTGCCTGACTATCGAGGTTTCTCTACACCCAGGGCCGGACTAAGGTAATTTAAAATGGTAAGTGAACATTATTTTGGCACCCCCTCGCTCTCCAGCCTCATGGAGCATGAGCATGCACGCCGGGCGCGCATGCGCTGGGCCAGCTAGTTCTGCGCGTGCGCCATTGCTGCGGAGGGACTCCAGATGGACCGAGATACCAATCGCCCTAAGTGAGGCCGAAAAGGAGGAACTTTTTGCAGCCGGGATGGAGCCGGAGCATTTTGGGCAATTGGCGTCTCAGTCCAGCTGGAGTCCCTTTGCAGCAATGGCACATGCGTGGAACCTGGCGGCCAGATGTGCCCCTGACTACGTGGCGCCCTAAGCGGGTGCTTACTTTTCCTAATGGTAAATCCGCCCCTGTCTACACCAGTGGTTCTCAACCTGTGGGTCCACGGATGTTTTGGCCTTCAACTCACAGAAATCACAACAGCTGGTAAACTGACTGGAATTTCTGAGAGTTGTAGGCCAAAATACCTGGGGACCCACAGGTTGAGAACCACTGCTCTACACATTTCCGCACATTTCCTTGTGCAGGCCCTTTTACATCACACAATAATAGCACTGTGATTACACTTTAACTAGCATGGCAACATCCTTTAGAAATCTGGGGTTTGCACTTTAGGAAGGGATACTTAGAAATCTCAGCCACATAGCTGCAGTGTATGACTATAATTCTCACTATTCCATGACGTTTAAATGGGAAGGCAGTACTAATACCTTGTAGTGTGAAAAGGTCCCCAGTCACAAACTATACAATTTTTCTGGGGAAAAGAGTGCAATACACATTGCTTTTTCTATTGCTAATTGAGTTTAAATTTTATTGCCTGGATTTTATATTTTGTTTCCAGGTGTCTACATAGCTAAAGATGGAAGTGTACCAGCATTGATATCCTTACATTTTAACCGACAACAAAAATAACAAGAAAAAATAGCATCTTGACAAAATGTAGGCCTATGACACTAACATTGTCTTTTATCTTATCCTGTATAATTTAGATACATTTACATCATGAAAAAGGCAGATTTGAAAGCTTGCATGGCACATTTTGGGCACTTTTGGTTGACCAAATAAAGGTATTGCTGATCTGTGTGCTGGGTGTTATAGTCTGCCATAGGGACAATATGACTACTCCTGAATGTGTTTTCCTTTTCATTAAATGTAAGCTAGGGAGGGGAGAAACATCCCCACCTCCAGATATGCTATAGGCATTCCTGTTGTATGTATGCCATGTTTGTATTTTTCAGTTGTGTTTCTTCCCCTTCCTTCTAGCCTGAGCACACATTAGATACACCCATCTTTCCACTCATAGAAAAACACTATCTACACATATAAAAGTCTTCAAGGAAAGATGGAAAGTGCAATATCATTGCTTTGCCAATGGTAAAGAAAAAGGAGAGCTACACTCTGGTAACTTTTGAAGAAAGTTTTGCACTTTGACTACTTCTATCTCAGAGGGTTTTCTGATGGACTGAGATTTAATGGATTGTCTTGGTGCCTTTATTTGAAACTGCTGAGAGGGATGAATAATATGAAGACGATGCAGCAGAGATCCTTGACAAAAAATGTCTCATTCTGTTTCCTCTCTCGTCCACTCTCTCTTTCTTTTTCTCTGTTTTAATTTGAATGTGTCGACTTAATTAATTTTACACTTCCCTTTAGTCATTACAAGAGATGAGTGCTTGGTGCTTATTGCATTTAAAATTTTCAAAATGAACATGTTCTATGACATAATACTAGGAAGTCGTGGGGCACAAGATTTAATATTTTACGTAAGAAGTCACCACGGACTGTGCCTACTTTCAGTTCATAGCAACATATCATTGAGACTCATCAAGTCCTGTAGGACCATAGTAGAATGCAATCTGGTGTAATTAGCAAATAAAAATATGTAACACAAAGCCCTGTCTGAAGAGGTTTTATCTACATAAAGATTATTAACTAAATTTTCTTATATGCAAACATTTCTAGATGTTTAGGTATGCATACCTCTTTTCTGTATCATATAAAGTGATCCTTAGTATTTGAGTGTCACTAGAACAATTGCTTTCTGGACCCCTAGATCCTGGAGAACTGCCACCGGGATGTTATGCTCCTGTGCAATTCTTGTTTCTGCCCTAGTTATTTGAGTTTGCCTTTCTAATCTATTCATCTCTAGAATTGGCAACTTGGAAACCAAGGATGGGCAACTTGTCCCTGAACAGACTCAGAAGTGGAGTTGGCAGATCAAAAGAAAAGCTGGCAAAATAGCACTACCTGGAAGAATCCTCTACCTTGTGTGATTGTGGAGTAGAACAAACAACTCTGCCTCATGCACAGAGGATGAACTCGCACAGAGAAGTCGCTCCCGCCGACTTCTCAAACGCAGTTGGTGGGGACGAGAGATAGGGCCTTCTCGATGGTGGCTCCCCGTCTGTGGAACGCGCTTCCAAGTGACATACGATCAACCCCATCCCTCCTGGAATTCAGGAAAAAAGTGAAATCATGGCTATGGGACCAGGCATTTGCACATTAGCACAATACAGCACTTTGGATTGATTGTAATGGCAAGTTGATGGATATGGCTCAATGCTCCTATTATGGACAGAGCACTGTTTTTAACTTAAGTGAATGTATATGATGTATTAATGTTAATTGTATTTTAATGTATTTTAATGCTCAATGTTTTTGGTTTAATATTGTATTTATACTGTGTTTCGGCATCGAATTGTTGCCTTTGTTAGGCCGCTCTGAGTCCCCCTTCGGGGGTTGAGAAGAGCGGGGTACAAATGTTGGAAATAAATAAATAATAAATAAATAAACTGTTTAAAACTACAGGCAATGCAATCGCTGTTGCCCATTTTTTATCTAAAACTATTTAGCTGCTTGTGATTCCTTTATTTTATCAGTTTTAAACTTAGTCATTTGTGCAATGCTTTTGACACAAAATCAAATAATTTTTTAGATTTCATTGGCACTAACAATTTGACCACATTCTGCTCCAATATGCTGTGTAACTATCCTTTGATGCAAACTGTATAGAAAGACGCTGACCTACAGTTACATGCTCATTGTCCTATAGGTAAATGACCTATCAAATCTAGACATGTTGAATCTATCGGCCTAAGAACCAGTATGTTCAGTATGTTCTCTCTACACCTGGAACAAGAAACACGAAACAGATAGGAAACAGATCAGAAAAGACCAAAAAGATTCAAAAAGTTCATACTATTTACAAATTGATTTTGCCTTTAAATTTGCAGTTTTATTTTTATACTGACAATGCATTTTAACATGTTTGTCACAATTTGATTATTTCATGAAGATAGAGATCAAAGCTTTAACCCAAGATATAGAAAGGAAGTTAATCAGGGTGACCCTTTAGTATCACTTATTATCACTTCTCTCAACTTGGAAATAAGGAAAGCAAAACAAACAATCAAAGAAATCCAAAAACACATGTAAGTGTAATCAGTTGCTTATTCCCTCTCCAGGTAAATCTTCCCCTTCCTACCACGGTGCCTGGCGAAACACAAAACACAATGTAAAAGCAGCCACAGCCGTATCGCTTGCAATAAGTTGTGGTGTGCTCCAGGTTTTGTCTTTCTTGAATTAACGGTAAAGTTTGGAAAAATTGAACCTTATCCTTTTGTCTTCCAAACAATAGGAGTTTCTTCTCTGTTACTTCTATCAGCAAAAACACCCAAGTTGTTTCAATAATCTTTGGTGAAATATGATATACTTCCATTGCTGTTTTAACTAGATCTGTTGTTTGAATATACAGTATTAACAGCCTTGGTCCAGAAACTGATTAAAAAAGAGGCTTTTGTATTTTTTTAAAGGAAAGAAAGAAAAGAAACTTGAGACAACCATGGGGATTATATCACACAGCTGAAAGCTGGTGGCTTCTATTGACCAGAGCACAAAAGTCCCATATGGGAGAATAAAAACCTGAGGAACTGTCAAATTGTTTGAACATGATTTTTGAAATGTAAAAGCCGTACCACACATTCAGCTACCTACAAGAATATTCTGGTCTTTAAAAAGCCTAAAATTAGTACTTTAATCAATTTTCCCTGGTAGGAATATGAACATTTCATATTTTCATAAAGAAACATTGATTTCAAAATTTCAGAAACGCTGTTACTCCACAGTCCTGGTCCCATTTAAGTTTGCTTTATCTTTATTGACGACTATTCATGATGACTGTACAATTTGACAGATGCATCACGATCATATTGCCGAGTACGTCAGATTTCTCTGTAATTTTCATACGGTCTTAATTATGAATCAATGCAATGTTATGAATAG
>JARBWK010000007.1:95825187-95854265 GCA_030556195.1 Anolis apletophallus | reverse complement strand
TCCTATGCCATTGGTGAAACCTTCCAATGATACTTAGAATGACATCTTTTATTTTCATAAGCATGTCACAGTTTGGAAAG
The DNA here is from genome assembly GCA_030556195.1 of Anolis apletophallus. NCBI lineage: Eukaryota > Metazoa > Chordata > Lepidosauria > Squamata > Anolidae > Anolis > Anolis apletophallus. Next base: position 95,854,185 of record JARBWK010000007.1, on the reverse strand, counting down.
GGGGGGGGGGGACCCAATGCATCTGGCCAACTGAATGCTGAGCTGCTCAAAAGGATTGCTACTCTCCTTCAAAGGCTGCTTTCTCATCAGATTTAGTCATTCGGCAGTCTTGGCAGCCTTCTAGCACAAACCCTTTTGGAAAGGAGGAGGCTGAATAAGAGTTTTTGTAATTTCCTTAAAGCTTTGACGTAGATATAGCTGGGTCTTTCATCATTACAGGAACAGATTTTTGTTAGTTCCTTCTGTTAAGGACAAGGAAGGGGAAGTTGCTTCAGCTGTTTGGCTTTCGTATCATTCCTTTTGAAGCATATGAAAACAGAAGGTACAAACAGTTGTTCATTTCATTTTCTTCTTAAAAGAAATCCCCATGCATAAAGATTGCAGGATCAGCAATGGGAGGGGACTTTGACCACTATTATTTTCTTACATTTGGCAGAAAAATAAGCTGAGCTCCAGATAAGTGATGATTTCTTTATTGAAGGATATGCTGCAGTATGATGTGCTGGGCAAAATAAGTAACTGTGGGGTTTATACTTAAATTAATTGTACATACTAGATAAAATATGTCTGTTAAGAACAAGGGTGGATAACTGGCACTTTTTTCTCCACTGCAGCCCTTGTGGACTGCACCAGATGTACGCAGAAGTAATGCCACAGCAGTTATGGTTTTGGCTAATATCTGCAGCTTTGTAGGCATTTTCAGGAAGCTGAGTATTGGGAGGTCTTGTGAAGCTCATGTTTTGTGGCAGTTTTGAGTCACTATGAGGTTTTTAAAAACTTTTTTTCTGGTAAAATTTTACTAATGATTTTTTTTTTAAAAAAGGGAGCTTTGACCCTTCAGGTGACATGCAGCCCCCAACACTGCTTTCAGCAGCTTATTTTGTTGTTGTTTATTCATTCAGTTGCTTCCAACTTTTTATGACCTTATGGAACAGCCCACGCCAGAGCTCCCTGTTGGCCATCGCCACCCCCAGCTCCTTCAAGGTCAAACCAGTCACTTCAAGGATAATACCAATCCATCTTGCCCTTGGTCGACCCCTCCTCCTTCCATTTTCCCCAAAATCATTATCTTCTCCAAATTTTTCTGTCTTCTCATAATGTGGCCAAAGTACTTCATCTTGGCCTCTAATATCCTTCCCTTCAATGAGCAGCCGGGCTTTATTTCCTGGAGTATGGACTGGTTTGATCTTCTTGCAGTTCAAGGCACTCTCAGAATTTTCCTCCAACACCAACATTCAAAAGCATTCATCTTCCTTAGCTCAGCCTTTTGTATGGTCCAGCTCTCGCATTCATAAGTTACTACAGGGAAAACAAGCCACTCTAAACACCTTTGCAGAAGCATCCCAGAAGCTTAGCCTGTCATTGAACATTGGGAAAACCAAAGTGCTCTTCCAGCAGTCACCAGCCAATCCCTCTTCAATGTCGGAAATACAGCTTTATGGTGTAACATTAGAAAATGTTGATCACTTCTGCTACCTTGGCAGTCACCTCTCCACCAAAGTCAACATTGACACTGAAATTCAACACCTTCTGAGCTCTGTGAGTGCAGCATTTTTCCGAATGAAGCAGAGAGTGTTTGAGGACCAGGACATCCGTAGGGATACCAAGGTGCTTGTTTATAAAGCTAATGTCCTCCCAACCGTGCTATATGCTTGCAAGACATGGACTGTCTACAGACATTGCATGCAATGTCTGGAATGATTCCATCAGCGCTGCCTCTGAAAAATCCTGCAAATCTCTTGGGAAGACAAGCGGACAAATGTCAGTGTGCTGGAAGAAGCAAAGATCACCAGCATTGAAGTGATGGTCTTCCGCCATCAACTCAACTGGACTGGTCATGTTGTCCAGATGCCTGACCACCATCTCCCAAAACAATTGCTCTATTCTGAGCTCAAGAATGCAAAACAGAATGTTGGAGGACAGAAAAAGAGATTTAAAGATGGGCTCAAAGCCAACCTTAAAAACTCTGGCATAGACACTGAGAACTGGGAAGCACTGGCCCTTGAGCACTCCAGATGGAGGTCAGTTGTGACCAGCAGTGCTGTGGAATTTGAAGAGGCACGAATGGAGGGTGAAAGAGAGAAATGTGCCAATTTATTTATTTAGTTATAGAGGGTCTCAGACCAGCTTACAGCAAGATTCAATGCTATACAATTTAAAACATCTACAACAACATATTAAAATACATTAAAAGCCCAAGACATAAAACCAAATTGCCATTAAAACAATTCCACTCGGTTTGAAATGTGGTCCAAGAGGAAGGCACATCAAGCCAACCCCGACCGGGACTGCCTTACACCTGGAAACCGATGTCCTCACTGCGGGAGAAGATGCAGATCAAGAATAGGGCTCCACAGTCACCTACGTACCCACCACCAGTGCAACAAACCTGGAAGACCATCATCCTCGGACAACGAGGGATTACCTAAGTAAGTAAATAAGTAAATAAGTAAGTACAGGGAATACAATTGCTTTAACTATGCAGACCTTTGTTGTCAGTGTGATGTCTCTACTCTTCACTATTTTATCGAGATTGGTAATTGCTCTCCCCCCAAGAAGTCAACATTTTCTGATTTCCTGGCTGCAGTCTGCATCTGCAGTCATTTTCGCACCTGGAAATTCAAAGTCTGTCACTGCCTCCACATTTTCTCCCTCTGTTTGCCAGTTATCTATCTGTCTGGTTGCCATAATCTTGTTTTTTGTTTGTTTAATGTTTAGCTGCAAACCAGCTTTTGCACTTTCTTTTTTCACCTTAGTTAGAAGGCTCCTCAGCTCCTCCCTGCTTTCAGTCATTGAAGTGGTATCATCTGCATATCTAAGGTTGTTAATGTTTCTTCCAGCAATTTTAACTCCAGCCTTGGATTCATCAAGCCTCGCATGTCACATTATGTCATCTGCATACAAGTTGAATAGGAAGGGTGTGAATATATACAGCCCAGTCATACTCCTTTCCCAATCTTGAACCAGTCTGTTGTTCTGTGGTCTGTTCTTAACGTTGCTATTTGGTCATCATACAAATACCTCAGGAGACAGACAAGGTGACTTGGTATCTCCATACCACCAAGAACCTGCCACAATTTATTATGATTCACACAGTCAAAGGCTTTAGAATAGTAAATAAAACAGAAATAGATGTTTTTTCTGAAACTCCCTGCCTTCCTCCATTATCCAATGGATATTGGCATTTTGGTCTCTCGCTCCCATACCTTTTCTAAACCCAGCTTGTACATCTAGCATCTCTCCATGTATTGCTGGAGTCTTCCTTGCAAGATCTTGATCTTGATGATTCCAGCCCGGGAGGTCACTTACAGTATCGACATGTATTAGAACGCGGAAACGCGAAATCTCCCGTCTTGACTCTGAGTCCCATTTGTTCCACTACAACCCTGGGGAGGAGCGGTCAGAAGTTCAGAGCGCCCTGAGGAAGCGTGGTTTACGCGAACGACCATCTTGGCATCAGCTTACCTCCAGCCGTAAGCGCCTGCCCATTCGGCAGCTTGCCAGCTCTTCTACCCACCAAGGCTCCCCCACTGACTCAGTCGTTAGCCTGTGAGTTATTAGACTCCGGACTATTTACAGGGTTACACAGATTCTGTGAGAGCGTCGTTTAAGCCCATGGTATTGTGAGGGCTCAGTTTGTTACAACTGTGTTACGCTTGTTATATCAGACTTGCGATATTGTGATTTAATTGTACTACATTGCACTATATGTGATATTGTTCTGCTATTTAGCACGTATATTGTTCACAATAATAGCATCTGTGATTTTTACGATATGATGACTCGTTATATCACTCTCACAGTTCTGCCCCTTTATATTCTATGGTTTAGCTTTGTGTACTATTAGTTGGTCTCAGTGACATATTTCGTTTGTGTATTGAAAGATCTTGATCAATACCTTACTGATATGTGAAATAAGTGCCACTGTACAAAAGTTTGAGCATTCTTTAGCGTTTCACTTTTTTTGGACATGGATAATGAGGGAAGGAGGTAGGAAGAGTAGTACCACTAAATGGTGAAGTCAGGTTGTGGACTAGTATTTTAGCAGATGATAAGAAAAGCCTTTGTGATGGATTTTTCTTGTTTGTTGGAAGCTGATTCCCCCCTCCCCCCGCATTTCAGGAATTTGAGGGCCAGACCTTGAGATCTGTGTACCCCAAGAAATAACAGTGTTGTAAGCACTATATCCCACTATATATATATATATATATATATATATATATATATATATATATCTCAAGAAGGGAAAGGAGCCATAGAAAGAGATGTTACTTTTTGACATATTGCTGATAAAACTAGAAATGGATCATGAGTTGCAGTAAAAACTCATTATTGCCAACTCAGGTCCTCTACACCATGTGCATGCTCTCCTGTTCTCCTGCTTCTTGGCAGGGGGTTGGACTGGATGGCCCACAAGGTCTCTTCCAACTCTTTGATTCTATGATTCTACTATAATGCAACTTGTAAGGGAGAGAGAAAAACCATCATTTTGATAGGAGAAATAAAGTTTAAGAATTCTTCTTTTCTTCTTGCTTTCTTCCTCCCACAATGTAAACTGTTCCTTCAATAAATCTCTGCTATTTTCTCCTTTCCTGTTCTGTTTCTCACCCCACCCCCAACATGATAGAAACCATTTCCCACCAAGAATTTATGGCAGAAGAAAAAGAACACTAAAGTACCAATTAAAGCTTTTACAATAGATAACTACAACAAAATGATGAATAAGAAGGCCATTAAAGAAAATCCAAAATATTCTTCATTCTGCAGTGGAAAAAACGAGTCTCCAAATCCCAATTTAAGTTTTCTTGCTATGTTGGCACTCATTCCTCCCATTTTGAACAGACAAAATGTTCTAGCCTTCCAATTCTCTTTCCAGCACTTTCCATATAAAAGGTTGAAAAAGTTTCAAAGGAAGAGTAAAAAAATTAGTTCTATAACCTATTTGTTTTTAATATTTACATAAGAAGTTGTGATAACATTTTTGGTGACTGGTGGCTTTCATTGCAATGAAGTTTTAGTCAGAATTTTAAAGGAGCTGTTCAGTCCACTGAGCTCTATCTCTAAAGTAGCATCAGAACTTCAAAGTCAGGACTAAAATGCAATGTGGACTGAACTGACAGATATCATTCATTCAATATGTCTCTTGTATTTGGAACAAACAATTGGATTTGGTCCATTGAATTCTTACTTTTCAAAACCATATATTTATATAGGGGAGTGGGAATTGGTTTTATCAAATATTAGATTTTAACTACGAGTGTTTTTACTTTGTAGTGTATGTTTATATGTTGTCAGCCACCTTGAGTCCGCTTGCGGAAAAAGGCAAGGTAAATAAACAAACAAACAAACAATATCTTCCCTAGATGACCACTTCTCTGAACTCTGTGACACATGTATAGACATATATGAGCTATGAATGAGATGTATACAAAGTTTATTGCCCTTGAAAACAAAGTTTATTGCACTGCATCCATAAGTCTCTGTAGTGACATCTGATAAGGTGATTAGAAGTGCCAAGTTAGTACCATTCCACAACTTCAGATTTCAAGGACAAAATTGAGGCCAGAGAAGGACCATGGTGACATCACAGGAGTGGACTATCAATAAGCACAAATTAAGTATACCTGATAATTGCTTGGAGTATGGGACTGGAATAAAAAGAAAGCAAGTCTCACAAATGAGATTATATAACACCCCCTTTTGAGGGAGCTACTTTCAATCTGAGTTTTCTACTAAGATCTTAGACTGGGCTCTGAGATCTATCAGCCACTATCCACATGTCAGAGGAGTCGTTTAGAGCAGTGATTTTCAACTTTTTTTGAGCCGCAGCACATTTTTTACATTTACAAAATTCTGGGGCACACCACCAGCCAAAATGACACAAAATGACACTATAACACAGTAATACATATAGTTAATATGTTTTAAAACGTATTTATACAGACAGTTTGAAACCTGGGCCTGTTTCGATGAACACAAAATAGATATCCTGGCAGGAATGGTAGAAAGAAAAGCACACACAGACAGTCGTTTTCAACCACATATCTGTGTGAGATGAGCTTCTCAAGCTTGACTGCGATAAAAACTAAAAACAGAGAGAGACTGACAGCTGTTGAGCAAGAGCTTCGTGTGTGTCTTTCTACCATGTGTGCTTTTCTTTTGCTTATATTTTGAAGCATGGGGAATAGTGTTCCCTTTCCTTGGATTTTCTTCTGATTTCTGCTGCTAATCCTTCTGACCTGGCTACTTTGTCTCAGTTGAAATCCAAATGCTGCCCAGCTCATGACACTATAAAGCTTTGATAACAGGAACAATATCTCACAAAAAGGACAGTCAAGGTGTACTGAATAATGTGCTAAGCAAGCTTTGGACACTTATAGCCCCCTTGTCCCGATTTCATCACTTATTGCCTTGCTTCATTAGTTGTTGATAATGCATTTTTCTCTTGTGATCAATAGCTTGCTTCAAATTGGTCAGCTGTTCAGGATTTCTCTCCATTTGGAGGGACAGTTGAAGTTTTCTGGTAGTAACACATTTATACTAATGGAACATGTAAATGATAGTTTTGGTTGGGAGCAATAGTTTCCTTTGACACACCTTGCATGTTGATATACTCCACAGATTCTGAAAGATTTCCCTAATAATAATGAAAGGGGCTGGTGAGTAAATCAGCTGAAACGTATGATCTTACTAAAGTGTGGCACTTCATCCTTGACCATATAGCCAATGATCGTATAATACTCAGAATAAAATATAAACAGGAGTTTTAAAAAATCTTTAAAATATTAGACATAACTTTAAAACAATTTTTAAAGTTCACTTGATTCTTGTCATATTGGCAACGTCTGTGGTCCTCTTGCTCAGGTCACAGACCATACCTTTTGAAACCTCCACACACAAGCTGGGTTGACCAGGAGGCCTTCAGTAGTTCCTCTGAACTTCTTGGTCTCATTTACAATTAAGCCTTTTTTCTATTTCTCCTGTGATCTGCTGCAAATATATGTAGAAAAGATCATGGAGTCCTCATGGACAACAAGTTAAAAATGAGCCAACAATGTCATGCAGCAGCTTTAAAAGCAAATGGGATTTTTGACCTGCATAAATAGAAGGATAGTGTCTAGATCCAGGGAAGTCACGCTACCCCTCTATTTTGTCTTGGTCACACATAGAATACGGTGTCCAATTCTGGGCACCTCAACTTAAAGGTGATGTTGACAAGTTGGAATGTGTCCGGAGGAGGGTGACTAAAATGATCAGGGGTCTGGAGAACAAACCCCTTGAGGAGTGGCTTAAAGTGCTAGACACGTTTAGCCTGCAGAAGAGAAGGCTGAGAGGAGACATGATGTCCATGTATAAATATGTGAGGGAACGTCACAGGGAGGAGGGAGCAGGCTTGTTTTCTGCTGCCCTGGAGACGTGGAACAATGGCTTCAAACTACAGGAAAGGAGATTCCACTTGAACATTAGGAAGAATGTCCTAACTGTGAATGCTGTTCAGCAGTGGAACTCCTTGCCCTAGAGTGTGGATGAGGCTCCTTCTTGGAGGGCTTTTAAACAGAGGCTGGATAGCCATCTGTTGGGGGTGCTTTGAATATAATTTTCCTGCTTCTTGGCAGGGGGTTAGACTGGATGGCCCATGAGGTCTCTTCCAACTCTATCATTCTAAATACAGAGGAGCAAAATCCAGTTCTGTTGGTTTGTTCTAAACCAGAGCTTTAAAAAACTAATTTTGGGTACACATGTTGACAGGGGGATTCTGCCAACATGTAGCTACAAACAATAACATTTCCAAATTCCACTCTAAGCACATCTACCCTTTGCACAATTCAGGATTTGCTTATAATGCCTGGAGCATACCTATACTGTGGAGCCATTGTATTCAGTACTGGGAACTTTTTCAAACACAGTTCAGTCTCATGTCAATGTACACACACTCAGTATAAACAGTCCTTCTTGCCAATATTGTACTCTGGTCTGTGTTTGTGTAACCCTTGTCAAGCTGGCTCTTTGCTTCTGCCTTCCCTAAGGGGAGAAGGATTTCAAGTTAGCCAGTTGCTCTTTTATCTCTATAATTTCCAGAAAGATCAAAGCTTCGTTATCATTAGAATATAAATGTCACACTGTTATAAATCCAGCACATCAGGATGGAACCTGTTAGTGTGAAGTGCTTTGAAAAATATATTATGTGACATTTCAGTAACATTTGGAGTGTACGTTTTGAAAATTAACTAATGCTTCTCAAATGATCTGCCTTCCTCTTTTTCCTCAGCTCACTACCTTTACCAAATGTAAACGTTATGTTTTCGCCTGCATCTGCTTGGGTTTTTATTTAGCAAAACTAGACAGTTATCTTTTAAAAGCCATTTTCCATCAAAAGAAAGAGAAACAGACACAGAGAGCAGACTAGGTCAAAGCTGGTGCTCAAGCCTGTTTCTACATCTTCAGAAATTACTGAAGCGCTATGTTGAGAGTCAGAGGTGAAAATTCACCGGACATAGTCATAGAGAGGGGGGGAAATCTAGAGAGATAAGATCTGTTGAAATGGTTGTTCTATGGGGAAAAAAGAAAGCAATGTGGTTTCAATTTAAGCCTGGGAATCAAATTTAACTGTGGAGATGACAGGCCTTGAAGCTCTGCAGTCTCCACATGAGACACAAACAGCTGGTTATCTGAGTGTAAGCAGCCAGCATTCAGCTGCTTTTATTCATTTGAAGCCAAGGCAGCTAAGCAGATCCAAAGTAGGAAGAGAAAGAATGAAAGAACCCTTGAGTACTTGTTCTATATCTTTACTCCGTCCCCCTCCCCATCGGCACCAGACCAAAAATCAAACTTGAATCTACTGCTTCCTCAGGTTTTCCAACTTTAAATTGGATGTGTGTCATATAACATATGCGAATATCAATGCTAAAGCCAGGGCTTGACAAGAAATTTTACATCTACAAAGACTGCACTTGAGAGACAGGAAATTTTAATAACATCTCTAATACCTGGAAAGCTATTTCGCAGTCTGCAGTTATCCGGAATATTGTGATCCATTTGGGAAAGATTAGCTATTTGACAAGACTTTTACAAGGAACCATTTCAGACATTTCTGATTTATCTATGTATTTATATAATTTGAAAAAAAAGAAAATGCAACACATTAATTTTGAGTAATAGAAAATCTTACCTTTATTGCTATGTTCACTAATTACATTTAATTTATTACTAATAAAAGTACATTTTATTTCTTCACCGTCAATATTTTATTTGCATTACACTTTTCTCCAGAGGATCATATGCAGATTATTCTGCTTCAGTCTTATAACACATGTGAGGCAAGTTAAGATGACAGGTAAGAGGCAAACTAGAAATGAGTCACATTAAAAGCAAGAGTGAGGAAAGAATTTCCACTTACAAGTTGATTTTCTCTACATTACCTGCAGACATTGTGTTGTTTATGTTTACACAACAACAGGGCAAGAGTTGTATTTTCAAAGGCATGTGACTATGTATGTGCTGGAGGAAAATTCTGAGAGTGCTTTGGACCACAAGAAGACCAAACCAGTCCATATTCCAGGAAATAATACCCAACTGCTCACTGGAGGGAAGGATATTAGAGGCAAAGATGAAGTACTTCTTATTTATTTCTGGATTTTACCCTGCTCTTCTCAACCCCCGAGGGGGGACTCAGAGCGGCTTACAGTACGGCACAATTCAATGCCCACATAGTAACAATATAACAACAATTAAAATACATTAAAATGCATTAAAATACAATTACATTAGCACCATACACATTCACTCCAGATTAAAACAGTGTTCAGTCCATAAAAGCATTGGCCCTATTCGTCCACTTTCCATTACTTTGGCCACATAGTGAGAAGACAGGAAAACTTGGAGAAGATAATGATTTTTGGGGAAATGGAAGTAAAAAGAAAGAGGGGCCAACCAAGGCCAAGATGCAATCGTACCTCGAGAAGCTGGACTTGGCCATGGTAGTCCATACCTTGATTACATCTAGATTGGATTATTATAATACACACTACATGGGGCTGCCTTTGAAGATGGTCTGGACACTGCAATTGGTACAAAGGTTGGCAGCCAGGCTTCTAACGGGAGCTAATAATAGGGAACGTAAAACGCCCCTATTAAAGCAGCTCCACTGACTGACAATAAGTTTCTGGTCCCAATTCAAGGTGCAGGTTATGACCTGCAAAGCCCTAAATGGTTCAGGCCCTCCATATCTTTGGCATCTCCCCCAACTAACTTGCACGGGCTCTAAGATCTGCCGAAGAGGCTCTCCTCTTACTTCCAACACCATCACAAGCATGGCTGGTGGCGATGAGTAAGAGGTCCTTCTCGGTGGTGGCTTCCAGTTTTTGGAACACCCTCCCCAGGGAAATTAGGCAGGCCTTTTGTAGGGATTTGCAAACCTGGATGTTCCAGCAAGTTTTTGAGAATGATTAGTTCCTAGGCCAAGTTTCTAGGTAGTCAGATAGCACTCTGTCCTGCACTTCATCCACGTCCCTGGCCCTATGATAATGCTGTTTGCACTATCCCTTGCCCGGCCCTTCTATAGTTGCCCACGTTCATTTTGTAATCCTAGCCATTGGTTTGTTGAACCTCTACTGATGGAGCTACAATTAAATGGGTTTTAAATATTTTTATTTTTTTATTTTTAATGTGTTTTAACAGGATTGTAGTATTTTATGATTCTTTTAGTTGTTATTTTGTTTGTTAAGTTAAAATAGTTTGTGTTATATTGTTGAATATATTTATTTTGATGTAATTGTCTGTATGTTTTTGGTTCCCCCCGCCCCGGCAACTGAATGTTTGCCTTATATGTTGGAAACTACCTTGAGTTCCTCCTATGTGATAGGGTGATACCCAAATAAAGTTGTTGTTGTTGTTGTTTATGATGATGATGTTGTTGTTTTTATTGTTATTATTATTATTATTTAATCCTTACCCTTCTCCATTGTGTAATTTGTTCAACTCTCTTATGAGTTCAAAACAGTATGAGAAATATACCATCTTTTTATATTCTTATTTTGTGGCCAGTCGCTAGCATACCAGTTACAAAATCTCCCAGCATCTGCACTTTTATATATATTCATTATAGCTCTTATTTACAGCTGCTAAGAATAGACAAAATCCAAGAACATTCAAACCACGCACTAGGAGGGAATTGCATCATATTTGAGAATTTGGTTTTTGAAAAAATATATGCCACTGGCTTCTTATTTCAAGAGCAAGAAGATGCTATTTGCAAGGTTCCTTGTTTTTGGTGAATAAAATGAGTTTCCTGTAAAATAATGTTATTATTAATGAATGGTTTTGGATTAAAGCTGAAAGCAACAACAAAGCAAATCTACATCTAAAAATAGATAAATATTTGGAAATGGAAACATCTTTTCCAACTATTTTTTTCGTAACACCTCCATTTGGATTCCTTACCAGTGCTACAGCCCTTTTAATGAGGAGATAAGCATAACTATTTATAGCACAGCCAAATTTTATTCTGTGTCTGTACTGATAAGATTTCTGGAAACAAGACAAAGAGCTATGAATATCCTATTTATTTTTCTTCTTGAAAATATCTAGCTTTCCCCATTCCCTTGTGGCAGTTCCATATTTGTTTCTTCTGTTCGACATGCAACCCACATTTCCCATTCTTAATTGGTTGAATTTGGTTCTGAAGAGGAGAGGCTCATGTGCAGCCTTTGTCTTTATGTCTCTGAAGGATGTACAAGATGCCATGAAGGAATTTCTATAACATGAAGCTCTAATCATCTCCTTCAACTTGTTGGGATTTGTAAAAAGGCACCATGATGTGATGAGTTGAAAGGTGTCGGCAGCTGATTCGCTGAGCATACCAGGAGCCAGGATTTTGATTGGCGCTGCTTCTTTGAGAAACGGTTTTAACGACCACTTTCACCTCGGAGAGTGAAGAGAGCGCTGACTATAAACAGTTGTAAACAGTTGGTTCACTTTTTCCTAGGTTGCACAATGGTGGCAAGAGACGGTGAACTAAATATGCCAAGTTAAAGCAGCTAGCTTCTCTAACACATGGCTTCTTTCATGGTGCCTGAGCTCTCTTTTTTCTCCTCTTGTGCTTGTATAGTTATACCTGTATAATGAACTAATATAATTATAGCATTATAATACCATTTAAACTGTCATAGTAAAATCAGTTGGAATCCTGGCATTTGCATTTTAATGAGTTATTTTGAAATCCTTGTTGGATAGGTCTAGTGTGTGTAAGGAAGCTGCAAGCCCTAGGATTCCTTAGAATGCAACTAGAGGCACTTCCAGACAGCACTAAATCATGGGTTTTTAACAGGGCCAAAAATTCCCAGGAATTCAGAAGAGGTCCACATACAGACCTGTTGGTCCTGGGATTTCTGCCTCCCTTATCCAGACTTGATGCTTTGCTATGAGACTTAGAGGCTCCCAAGATGGCTGCCGCGAGACTTCTGCTGGAAACTTTGGCAGTTTTTAAAATTACCCCCCCCCCCCCCTTAATATACAGAGAATCACTGCAGCAAATCACTGCAAACGTTTTGTTCTTTGTCCTGGCCAGAGAAACTGTGCCCTCCAGATGTTTCATGAAGAATCTGCCACACAAACAAAGTTTACATGTTAGGACTACTTATGCCAAAGTCAGCACTGCACAATCAAACAGGAACACTCACTTTCAAGCTAGGAACAGAACTTTGTCATTATTGACACTTTTTAGAACCTGGCTGTCTGGCCATCTGTTCAAACAGATTTGGTTGTGTACTTGTGGCATCAAACAACAGGGTGCTGCTCCTGGGATTACATAGCTGTTCCTGATTGCTCTTCTTGTGAAAATATGTACACCATTGACTAGAGGAGCACAACTTTGTCCTGGCCAGAGAAAATGTGCCCTCCACAAATTTCATGACGTTTCTGGCACACAAGGTTTTCGCGTTCTACTCAAGTGTCACCTTCTTTTTAGAAACCGACCAATCAGGAACAAACCTGGGAATAAACCCAGATAAAAAATCCCATGATTTCTGATTGCAGGAACATATAGACATGTGAAGATGCGGATATTCAGCTGCAAAATTCCCACACCTGAAAATCTTGCACTTTTTTACTTTTGTAGCGATTTTTTCCGTGTTTACAGGGAACGGTATCTGGCCACCCTTCTGTTTGCTGCAGAAACTCCTGATATAAAGATACTGTATGGATAGGCCCCATAATAGCTAACATAGGTTCCATCTACAAAGCCATATGATGCAGTATGAAATTGCATTGTATGGTCAGTGTTGATTCATATAATGCAGACCATTGCCTTATATGGCAGTGTAGATGGCGCCATAGAAGCATAGCCTTATAATAACTGTGTAGTGTGAAAGGGCCTTAAGTTACAGTTCCATGCCATTTTTCAATATGTGAAGATGCTGTGAAGCAGAAGTGACATGTTCTGATTGTCAATAAGTTGGCCCTGTTCAGGGTTGGGTCAGTGGTTTCAGGGAATACATGATATGCCTGGGAGCATCTGGGAGAACATCTGGACCACCACCCTAGAAAGCATGTGTGGATGGGGACATGGGAACATTTGCATTTTTTAAACATGAATATTCTCAGGTTAAAGGGCTGTGTGGAAGTGCCCCCAGATAACTCTAGTCTTAAACCAAATTCTAGATGTGCCAGAAATCCCTGAAAGCAGTTTTTTTTTCATGAAAGCTTAAAGCTAATTCAATTACAGCTACTTTTTTTTAGAGCGCACACTTTTCTTAACCACTATCCAGACACCATGGCTGTTGAACCAACAAAATAAATTATATATAAAAAACCTGACACAGGACATAAAGGTAATAGAGTCAAATTAAAACTGCAACACACTGTTGAAGGAATATTGAAAAGCCCCAATCAAGTTGAAAGCCCATTTAAACAAGGCTGCCTTTATGAACCTATAAAAAGCAGAAAATGAAAGGGCTTCTGAGGGAACAAGTCAACATCTGGATTCCAGACCTGGGAAGAACCTGTATTATGCTTTTACCAGGTAAATCATAAACTGTTTTTGAAATTCCGATAAATGGTTTAGTATGGGGTACTGATATTTGAGAAGCATTTTCAAATGCCTCTGAACATGTAGAATCTAACACCAGCCCGCACACAATGTTATGTTACCATTCATTGAATATGTGTTAGCAATGACTGAGAGTTGTTTCTTAAGCAAAACCCATAGTCAAGAGGAGGTACCAGGAAACCCAAGCAAACTTCAAGCTTGCAGAAGTACAAATGGATTGCAAAAGTCAATTATACCCCCACCCAAAGCTCAATGAAAATTGGGCATAGTCAGTGATAATGGAAGTCTGACTGAAAGTTAAACAAAAAAAATGCAACCAAATTTATTTATTTGTTCATTTCCAACATTTGTATCCTGTCCTTCTCAACCCCCAAAGGGGGACTCATGGTGACTTACAATGGCAACAATTCAATGCCAACACATACAGAATACATACACAACAAATCACAACATTACACATTAAATAAAACCATTAAGTTAAAATCCATTTTAAAAACATTATTAACAACTATTTAGACAAATCCAATGCAATTCAGCATCCTAAGTCTTTGTCAGAGCCTTCCCATTGGCAGTTCACGTAAACAACCAAACATAGAACCCAGCAAATGGAATTAAATATCTGCATCCATTGACATGGATGACAGTCTGGAAGCACTGCAACATTTTGTTAATGCAGCTTTGTTTTCAGTGTTCACTGAACACTACAGAAGTACACTTACAATTCACAGTCTTATGAAGCAAAGGTAAGGCTGTCGCTAATAGGCCAAGGATATATTTTAATGATTAGAATGTGGAAGGTTTTTTTTTTAACCTGTTCACATTGGTTACCATCTCTGAATAATGAGAAAACTCATTAAATGTGATTTATATCAACCTGTGCAAGGTTAGAATCACCATGACTTTTAAAAAAAGTTTGTTTGTAATAAGGATTGTTGAAAGACCAGCAATTACTGTGGCAGGATGCCTATTTGGAAGCGAAAGCCATAAACACAGACTCAACATTGTGCAGAAGTTTTACACGGTACATTAAAAGAAGTCGAAGAGCATACTGTTGCAAACTGGTGACAATTAATCAGAATCCTAATGATGTACGGCATTGCTTGCCAGACTCAACCAGCTTTTAGAACGGGCCTTGAAGTCTCACATAAAGTAAGCATGGGCGTATATCACACTATGTAACATGATTTTTGTTCCTGGGTTATAAATGTCATTTTCTAATTGGTTCTATCATAAAAACATGTTAGAAGTTTATTAAACTGCAAAAACTTTGTTTTTGCAGGACACTCTGCAGCACATTTTGCTATAGATTTTCAATGGATATAGAGTTCAACCAATTCAACATAGTTTGTGGCAGCCACGAAAATGAAGATTCTGAAGTATAGCAACTACTTTCAAAGTAAGTACCTCACAATTAAACCGGAAATAACACTTTCAAATCAGGAACATAACATTTTTCAAATTTTGTTACATAGTGTAATGGACATGTACGTAATGTACTACTTCCCCTGGGGTAGCATCCAGAGAGGGTAGCTTCTAAGGACAATGTCTATTTTTTTAATTTAACCATCCATGTTTTTAGTTCACTATTCTTAGAAGCTGGATCCCACTCAACACATAAAAATCTGGCTTGCTAATTGCACCCTTTACACTTGTTTAACAGACTGGTTCTTTCATCCCACCCTGGACATTTCCCAGGTATATACACTCCACTTGCTCTACTACCATCAGATCCTCTGAAGGTGCCAACCACAAATGCAGGTGAAACATCAGGAGAAAATGCTGCTAGAACATGGCCATACAGCCTGGAAACTATATAATACCTCAGTGATTCCGGCCATGAAAGCCTTTAACAATACATAGATAAAAACATTTTACTTTGCTTTCCTAGGCTACCAGAAATCTGTAATAGAGAGGAACTACAAAAAAAGCCAAAGGTCAGTTGGTGGAACATTTAAATATTTTCAACTTTTTAAGCTTCTAGATAATGAACTGAAAATAATACTTATGTACATTAAAGTAAAGTTCAAAGGTGTGTGTCTTGCATAGTTCTGTGTTTTCTCTGTTCCCTAGTTTAGGGAAGACAATCTGAAATTCTCAGTCAGAGCTCTAGTTCCTTCCCAAAACAAGAAATGTATTGGATGCAGTTATGGCAGTTACAGTAGAATCTTACCACTGTCAATATGTAATGCAAAGAGTGTCTTGTTGTGAGTATGGATTCTTAATACATTTTCTGTGTTTCCCAACTGCTTTTAGTTTGAAAAATAATTTGTCCTTGATCTTGACCACCCTTCTTAAGAGTTAAAAGGATTGATCTATGGTGCTTAAAAAGCAGAAAAGAACATTATATTGGTTTTGAGCATTGACTTACAAGAAATGCATAATTTTATAGAATTTAAAATAAGGAAAGGTGCTGATTCTTTTAATATAATATAATAATAATACTTTATTTATACCCCACCACCATCTCCCCAAGGGGACTCTGGGTGGCTTACATGAGGCCAAGTCCAATGACACATAATAAAATAACACAGCAGCAAATAATAAAACAATACAATCAGTATAACTCACACATAAGCAATATCAGACAATTTAAAACCATGGCTGGGCCAGATGTGATATATTAAAATTTTAAAATAAATAAACACTGTATGTAGCAGGAGGATTTTAGAAGATAATGTGGGGCAATCAACCCAACAAATAGTTAAAATGCTTCTGAGGACATTTTGCAAAGAAATGATCAGAGCAGGGCGTTGTTTACTTATTCAGGGAAGGCACATTGGAACAGCCACGTCTTCAGGCTCCTCCTAAAAACTGCCAATGTGGGGACTTGTCTAATATCCATGGGGAGCGAGTTCCAGAGTTAGGGGGCCACCACAGAGAAGGCCCCCTCCCTCATCCCCACCAATCGCACCTGCAAAGGGGGCAAGAGCAAGAACAGGGCCTCTCCAGATGACTGAAGAGATCGCCTGGGTTCATAGACAGAAAAGCGGTCATGCAGGTAGGCAGGTCCCAAACAGTTCAGGGCTGTGTAGGTAAGAACCTGCACCTTGAATTGGGACCGGAAGATGAACGGCAGCCAATGGAGCTCCCTAAACAGGGGGGTTGACTGCTCCCTGTAAGACGCTCCAGTTAGTAATCTGGCTGCCGCCCGTTGGACCAATTGAAATTTCTGGGCCATTTTCAAGGGTATCCTCCAGCTTGTCTCCCTGCATAAAATCAACTAGAGGCTTACAATATGACACAGTAAGTCTAAAAGAACTTGAATTGTTGTTTATTCATTCAGTCACTTCCGACTCTTTGTGACCTTATGGACCAGACCACGCCAGAGCTCCCTGTCCTTCCCCAGCTCCTTCAAAGTTAAGCCAGTCACTTCAAGGATATCATCCATCTATCTTGCCCTTGGTCGTTTTTCCTTTTTCTTCAATTTTCCCCAGTATCATTATCTTCTCCAAGCTTTCCTGTCTTCTCACTATGTGGTCAACTATTTAATCTTTGCCTCTAATATCCTTCCCTCCAGTGAGCAGCTGGGCATTATTTCCTGGAATATGGACTGGACTGATCTTCTTGCAGCCCACATTTCAAAAATGTCTATCTTGCTTTGCTCAGCCTTCCTTATGGTCCAGCTACCACATCCATGAGCAGGGGCGGCCCGAGCTCTCCAGGGGGAGTAAGCGAACTTTATTTTCGCCCCCCCGGCGGCTCCCGGCTGCGCCGGCGCATGCACAGACTCCCGAGCGTGCCGGCGCGGAGGAACGGGGGGGGGGGAAGAGGGGACTCACGGGGCGGGCTCGCTGCTCACGGACCCGAGGAGGAACAGGAGGAGGGGGGAGGCCACGAGGGCGGCCCCCACAGAGACGCAGCAGCAGCGCCCCCGGAAGGGCCCGAAGCCAGAGGCGCATCTTCGTGACGTCACTTCGTCGCGCCTTTGCTGAGGAGGAAGGGGAGGAAGGCCTCGCCGGCCGCGCGCTGTAAGGACACCCGGAAGGAGAGACGCCGGAGGGAGGGAGGGAAGGAGGAAGAGGCCTCCGTCACGAAGATGCGCCTCTGGCTTCGGGCCCTTCCGGGGGCGCTGCTGCTGCTGCTGTCTCCGTGGGGGCCGCCCTCGTGGCCTCCCCCCTCCTCCTGCTCCTCCTCGGGTCCGTGAGCGGCGAGCCCGCCCCATGAGTCCCCTCTTCCCCCCGTTCCTCCGCACCGCCGGCTGGCTGCGGCGACACAGCAGCGGGGCGGAGCGGCGCCCCTCCCAGGTGGCCATGCCCCCTCCGGGAACGTCACCCTACGCGACCGCATAGGTCGCTTAATGGGGAAGGCCGGCCCTGTCCATGAGTTACTATGGGGAATACAATTGTTTTAACTATGAGAACCTTCATTGCCAGTGTGATGTCTCTACTCTAGAATATTTTTATATAAAAGGACAAACATCCATATACACACATACACGTTTGGTCCACAGACCAGAATAGTAAAGCTATTTACCCCAAATGCTATCATCAGGTAATGGTTTCATGATAAAGCAAGAGATAGTCCTGAATCACGATTCTAGGTGGAAAGACGTTGAATAATGTGTTGTAGATGTTCAGTTGATTAGTGGTTTGAAGCAGGTCTACCTATTTTCTAGATTCTATGAGCATCTAGATCCCAAAAGTTTCCTAAACATCATATCATTATGCAATCAGTATTGTTACATGCACCTTTGTTTCACAGAGGAAATTTTTTCTCTCCCATTAAGCTAGATCTTATTTATTATATTATTTACATTATTTCATTATTAGATCTTGGACATCTATTTACGGAAACAGAATAAAATTTAAAACATAAAGCTATGCTGGGATCTGTCTTTTACTATTTGTTTCCTCTGGCCATCAAGTGTGGGAGATAAATAAGAAATCTTCTATGGAAGTTTTATGGCTTATCTGTGTAGTCTGCTGCTTTCATCTTGGCAGCGCATTCATTGCCATTTCCTCTCTGCTCGTCTGTATAGTGCTGAGCCTGTCATTGGCAGCTGCGTTTGAAACAGAAATGCTTTCAATCTAGGTTAATATACCTTTAGTGCTTTTGAAAAATCTCTGCCAAATTTTGGTGCTTTGATCATGCACATGCTGCTAAGCTATTCCACTTAGAGTTCTGACGGAAGAGCTGTTTTACAAAAACATACAAACATAAACATACAATCACTGGCCTTTATGGAAACTAAATTAGATTCCTGTTTACAAGAATCACAAACTGGGAGTGAGCCAGTAATAGAGTTTACTTGCCTGATATTTCTATGCAGTCATAACTAGGGTGAGGAATTGCTATGGAGAATGGAAAAATATTTTTTATGACAATGTAGTAGAGTATTAATTGTTTTGCATCCTGACATCAAAAATGTCATAGTTTGTAGTTTTCAGTCAATATAAACTACAATGCTTCATCCCCAGCTGCTTAGTGGTAGCTATCTTTTGAACAAGCACCCAAGTCTTTTACCTGGAAAGGCTTTTTGCATCACATTTTTTCTCATCTGCCACATACCAAGCATTATGAGGAACAGTCGGAAAGCAGTATGTTTAGCTTAGAGTAAAGAAGGCTGAGAAGGGACATGATAGCCATGTTTAAATATTTGAAAAAATTGCACATTATGGTGGGGGCAGGTTTGTTTTCTGCAGCTCTGGAGACTAGAACACAGAGCAATGGATTTAAATGGCAGGAAAAAGATTCTACCTAAACACTAGGAAGAGTCCCCCAGGGCGGCATATAAATAAAGTTATTATTGTTGTTGTTGTTATTTGAAACACAACAAGACGAGTCCATAGCAAACAAGATCACTGTGTTGGCTGTTGTATTGGATCACACCTCGAACACTTCCCAAGTGTCTAGGATTGTGTGATGTATCGGCAAATAATGTGTGCAGATCCCAGTAAGGTGGCCTTTTGCAGTTGAGAGATGGTAAATTTGTCAGCGCCGATTGTGTTTAAGTGCAGGCCAATGTCTTTAGGCACTACATCCAGTGTGCCGATCACCACTGGGACCACCTTTACTGGCTTGTGCCAGAGTCTTTGCAGTCCGATCTTTAAACCCTCAGATCATGTCCACTTTTCCAGTTGTTTCTCTTCAATCCTGCTGTTGCCTGGGATTGCAACATCGACGATCCGTACTTTGTTTTTTAACACGATTGTGAAGTCAGAAGTATTGTGCTCCAAAACTCTGTCAGTTTGAATTCGGAAGTCCCAGAGTAATTTGATGTATTCATTTTCTGTAACCTTTTCAGGCTTGGATGCCACCAGTTCTTTGTTGCAGACAGATGGCATTTGTGGCACAAGTTCCAATGAATCATCTGAACAACGGTGTTATGCCTCTGCTTGTAGTCTGTGTGCGCAATCTTCTTGCAGCAGCTGAGGATGTGATCTATTGTTTCATCTGCTTCCTTGCAGAGTCTACACTTGGGATCTGTTGTCGACTTTTCAATTCTGGCTTTGATGGCATTTGTTCTAATGGCTTGTTCTTGGGCTGCCAGAATCAGGCCCTCCGTCTCCTTTTTCAGAGTTCCATTTGTGAGCCACAGCCATGTTTTTTCTTTATCAAATTGGCTCTCATTTTTTCCCAGGAACTGTCTACGGAGAGCATTCTTTTGCCAGTTTTCTCTTCTGCTCTGGATTGTGTTTTTACAGTATTCACTCTTTGTCTTTTGCACTTGAAGCAGTTTACTACTTTTGACTTCCCTCAATGTTGGTTCTTGACTGCCTTTTACATAATCTGCCAGTGCATGTTTCTCTTCTTCTACTGTTTGTTTCACTTGCAGAAGCCCTCTGCCTCCTGATTTTCTGGGCAGGTAAAGTTTGTCGACATCACTACGCGGGTGTAATGAGTAGCGGATTGTCATCATATTCTTGTTTTTCTGTCCAGAGCATCCAGCTCTGCTTGTGTCCAGTTCACAATTCCAGTAGTGTATCTAATGACAGAGATGGCCCAGGTGTTGATAGCCTTGATCGTATTTCCACCATTTAATTTGCTTTTCAAAATCTTTCTGACTCTTTGGATGTATTCTTTGCTGACCACATTTTTCACACGCCCATGCTTGATATTGTCCAACTGTAGTATGCCCAGATATTTGTAGGCTTAGGCTGATTACATTTTATGGTTTGTCTGTTTGGCATCTCTATGCCATCGCTAGAGTAATTTTCCCTTTCTTTAATGCCACTGTGACACATTTATCTAGGCCAAACTCCATACTGATGTCAGTCTTAAAGACTCTGACTGTTGTTGTTGTTATTGTTATTAAGAGCTTTTTTTACAATGGAAAATGCTGCCTTGGAATCTGGCGGAGTCCCCTTTTTTGTATGTTTTCAAGCAGAGGCAGGAGTGTTTTGATAATGTGTTCCTGCAGGGTTGGGGTTTGGACTGGATGGCCCTTGTGGTCTCTTCCAACTCTATGATTATATCCCCCAAGTAAATGCTTGCACACAGACCTACGCCAAAGCAACATTACACAATTCTAATGCAAAATAGTAACACAACTCAATGAGTGGGTGCTATTGTGAAGCTCTCAATACACTATGAACATCAGCATTGCAAAGTATATGGGACGTCCTATGGAACATCCCATACTTCAGCTCTAAAATTCGTGTCCCATTTTTTTCAGTCATGTCCTGTATTAACAGGACAGGTGGCAGCAGGAGGCGAGAATGGAGCTGCTTAAGGCTCGCGGCCGAGAAGCAAGGCCAAACAGGCGGGCGTGGGCCAGCTGGGCTCAAAAGCGTAAGGGCGCAGTTTGTGCTCTCTGGATGTCCCGCCCCTTGGGTACTGAGGGGAGCTGGCGAGGGTGCCTAGACACTGCGGTAGGCCACAGGACATGACGGAGGAGAGAAGCCAGAGGCAGTGGAGGAGGAGGTGGGTGGCCCTTCGCCCCCTCACCCCTTTTGAAGCTCTTGGCGGTGCCCGCGTCGTGGCTGTCGCCTTTGGGCGGCCTTCTGGCAGAGCTTGACACCCGCTTCAAGGCCTTGGAGGAGCTGGACATGAGCGGGATGGGGCTGCCAGCTCTGGGGCCAGAGCTGCTAGGCCTGATCACCGAGGCATGTTCACCTGCCTCCCTCCACTGGGGCCTGGCCTGAGGAGACGCACCATGCAGAGAAGGCCCACAGACCTTCGCGGGAAGTGGAGGGGCCTTTCTGGAGGCGAAGAGGAGCGAGGGAAGAGTGGCTCGAGGTGGTAAGGCCCGGGGTGGAGCTGAGCCTGGAGGAAAGGCTTCCAAGGTTCTTCCAGAGCGGGAACCCCATGCGGTGTCGCCTTCCTGCAGGAAAGAAGCTCCGCTCGCGTAGGAGAAAGCCCCTCCTGTGGGATATGGCTGTGTGGAAGCGCCCTCAGTCAACAGGCACAAACACGTTGCTAGCATTGGACATTATTGGGGGAGTGGGACCCACAGAAAGCCCCGGGGGGGGGGGGAGTTTTTATGAAGTGTCTTTTATTTTTGTGAAAAATCCCATATTTTTAGGTAAATGTCCTTTATTTCTTATATCAAAAAGTGGCAAACCTATGTAGGATGCACAACTACAATGTCCAGTACACATCTGCTAAAGATAAGGCAGAGATGCTTTCTGTACAAGTCTGCTTCCACTACTGTCCGCAGAATACATTGTCCAATAAAATTACCGTGTGCATAACTTACCTATTTGTGACTTGACTTCCCTAAGTTAGTTCCGGCCAATTTCAGTCAAACGTGCCTACACACAACATACCCAGCAACTTGCCTGATTAAGACAGCTATAACTAGGGCTGTTATAAATGTGTCAGATTTTATGGAGTTAAATCCGTTTTTGTTCGCCTTCAAGCTAAAACTATAGCGATGAATTCCAATTAATTTCCTCACTGCGAGAGCTAGAAACAGATATGAATAGCATATATCTTTCTCCACTCATATATTACTATTTTAGGCTGTATGTGAAGAAAATCTTTTTCCTTTCAGCTTTCTTGCCTATTCCAAGTCTTCAGGATATGCACATTATGCATATAATGGACCCACTGCTAGAAATTTGTTTCAATTCCCATGTTGCATATAACAGCTGGTGAATATTTAGAAATGAGAACCTTGGGAAACTAGCAGCCTTGTGACAGAAATCTTTATTCAGAAACATTTTATACAGCTGAAAGATCAGCAGATGGGAGTCCAATCCATAAGCTCACAGGAAAGGGTTTCAGGCGAATAAGTTCATTTCGTGCCAAATACTTGTAAGCTGATATGCTTGCAGATATACGCATAACACGGATAGAGTGAATTAAGCATTTATTGAGATTTAATGCTATAATTTTCATGCGGAGAGGTACATTAGTCGAACACACATTCCCAAGTCATTTGCAGGTCAGTGTAATGGGAAAGATATGTGGAACTTGTCTGACCTAAAACGGAAATAAATTCATTGAACACTGAGATTGAAACAATATAATATGCTATTACTTGAAAATGAATGAGGGTTGGGAATGGGCACCTTACCCCCATATATCTACAAATGTGAACGAACATAAAGAGAGAGAGAGAGAGAAAGGGAATATTAAAATAGACTCTGCCTTGAACTCTCATGTAGTGTTTGCATTTCCTAGGTAACGTGGCCTGCCCTAATTTGTTTGGATACCTAACCTGTATTTCTAAATACTCCAATGTTAAGCTACAACAATATGAGAAATTTGAGGGCTGAAGGAAAATTTTATGGGGAGGCAGAATTTTTATTGGGTATACTCCTATTAGTGCATCTTTTAAAAGTTTCAAACCATGCTCTCTCACATAAAGCCAATGTAAAATGATCTGTGAGTGTTGGGTTAAGAGTCTGGACGACTTTGGACAAGTTGTACTCTCTCAGCCTAAAATAAAGTCAGAGGCAAATCTCCTCGGAAGAAATCTTGAAAAGAAAACCCCCTGATAAGCTCATCATAGAGTGAAGGTACACAACAAAAATGGTCTCATTCTCCAGAGGTAAATGTTAAAATAACATTCATCATAAACAACAGAAGCCATTTTTTTGTCCTCACCCTCTTCTTCTCCTGTTAAGATTCATTTTCCCAAAATGTATGATGATTATGTGATTGCCAGGACCTTAACTATGGATTTTTTTTCATTTTAAGGTGCTAATGATCCTATTAATCTAAGTAGTTTAGAACTACTAGGGAGTGCCTTTATTCTGTTGGTGAAACTGTTATAAGCTGTTAATGCTTTGTAATGACTTTACCTGTGTTCATCTCTGAGTTGAAGCCATTGCAGATGTGTCAACAGCTACAATTGGTCACACACATCCTGAAGGCAATGAGTATTTTCTTTTCTCAAAAGACTGCAAAAACTGAAGCATAACACCTCACCATAGGTTATTGGGCACTGTTCTGAGCTTAAATTATTGTTTTATATGCTATTGGTTTTATCTTTTCTTGTATTGTGTATTTATTTTTTGTGCCATATGTAAGCCGCCCTGAGTCCCTTCGGGGAGATGGAGGCAGGGTACAAAAATAAAGTAGTAGTAGTAGTAGTAGTAGTAATAATAACAGAATTTTTAAGTAGAACTTCCAATCAGAACATTATATTGGGCTTATTTTTATTTTTGCAGGTAAGTGGCTCACTCACATTAGGATGCTAACGTAGCCACAGTATTGCAGCTAAACTCATCCCACTGAATTCCTTTTATCTGAAAGGTTAAATACTAATTGGAAAACCAGTATTATACAGTCCAGCAGTCTTACCCTTTATTATTTCTGCACAATCATCTTTTGAAATGCTGTTTTAAATGAAAAGCATACTTGCTGCTGTTCTTTTTTTTCTTCTGGAAAATAAATTTTCACAAGCAAGCATTTTTGAACTTGAAAATTCAAAATGAAACACAGCCAATTTTCCAAATTAATTGCCATCTAGTCACTGGCTTCTTTTTTTGGAGGTCACAGTCTTCTGGGTAATGAAACAATAGGCATGACAGATGTAGAATTGAAGAGCTGTTGTCTTGATGACTTCTTCCCCTTTCTCATAATTTAGTAGTCTTTCTCCCAATGTGGTCAGTATCCAAAAATGATCAGTGGTTTCTCCTTGTGCCAACCAGTTTCATTGATAAAAATGATCCAGAATCTAGAGTATTTCATTTTATTTATTCCCCTACTTCAGCTCAAACAATTCCGGTTTATGATATTAATCTATTTCGCCATGCATGCTTACTCTAAAAATTCCTAAAATTTCTAGAGCAATTTTAGGGAAGGACCAAGTGATTTAAAGAACTTCACAGAAGAATGGTCTCTTCTATCACAGATATTTTGGTGTGGGAAACTGCACCTACCAGTTTATTTTTCTTCAATGGAATTCTGAAATAGTACAGGAGCCTGATCAGGGCATTCAATAGCAAACACTTGGCAGATGTTTGGGATTTTCGAGCCTTCAAATTTCTTAGTATGTTCTTAATTTTTTAAAATACCACAAAAGCACTGGGATTCAGTTACAGTATGTGTATTTTTTACGCAGTGCATATTCATATATTAGAAAGTTACTTTGTTGGTCAAGAAATTCTACTCAACATAGTTATTGGCTGTGATGGGGATTCTGGACCAGTAGTCCAAACATGTAACTTCTCTAAGCTTCAAACTATCCTGTTCTTTCTTTCTGTCTTCTTCCCCATCCCATTCCATCTCATACTATTCTATTTCTAGAGACACACAAACCTATATACATAGATAACCCTCATTCCCAGTGAACTAGATGCTCTAATTAGACTAGATACCTGGGCGAGGAGCACTGATGATGGTACCAAGGTGCAGGCATGTAGCCGGGGCAAAGGGGGCTTCAGCCCCCCGCCGAAATTCTCAGGGTGGTCTGCGAAAAGGCGTTACTGGTACATTATTTAAACTGTTATGTTTATTCATATCATGATCTGATCACCATGCTCATTATATCCCACATTAATGGGGTTATTGGGATAACAATACAAAAGGTTTGCTAGGGTAGACCCTCTTCCACCCAGTCTCAGCCCCCCCGAACCAAACTCAGCCCCCCGAATCAAAATCCTGGCTACGGCCCTGCCAAGGTGCATATACATTTGATAAATAATGTAGTTTGACTTCAAGTTAACTGCCATGGCTCAATGATGTGGAATCCTGGAATTTGTAGTTTGGTGAGATGCTTGCCCTCTTTGGTACAGAAATCTAAGGATCTTGTAAAACAACAACTTCTATGATTCCATAGTATTGATCCATGGTAGTTAAAGTGAAGTCCAACTGCTTTTTCTACAGTGTAAATACACCCTCAGAGAACTACTGGGGTACTTTCTCACCTTTCTCCTTTCCTACTATTCAAGACTGGCTGGAAAGGCAGAAGAGGAAGTCCAGCTCATCTCCCCAAAAGCCCTTTCAGAGCTTAAGATAATTCAATTGTTACTTTCCCCCCACTTTTACATTGAATTAATGCATTTGTGTTTTTAAAATTCTGTATTGTTTGGGGTGCCTTGGTAACAAAGGCAGTATATAAATAGAAGTAAACAAGACTGGACTATACTCTATGCTAGCACAATTAGAATGCGAATGAAAACGCAAATCAGTCAGAGTCAGTACTATTAATTGACAGTGGCTTCAGCACCTCCACCGTATTTAAATATATGACAGTTATGCATAGACTAGAACTTTCCAAGCTGTGTGTTGGTTGCATTATAGGTGTGTCACACAAACATAATGAGAAGCTTTGAGTCCATATGAAATAAGCAATAAATCATCTTTTAAAAAAGAAATGTAAATGAAAGGGTTTCATGAGACACACTGCATCCTCATACATTTTGTTATTACAATTTATGTATGTGTCCATGTCTAGTATAAGGGTTTGGTTGAATTATTGTGTCATGAAATGATGCACATCCAAAAAGTATGTCACCAACATGAAATGTTTATAAAGTTCTGGTAAAGGCTGTTGGAAGATATCGTGCTTTAACAACCAAAGCACTGAAGCAGGTTTGGTACTTTTCCGAGCATAAAAAGTACAGTCAGAGAGTGATGCTACTTGCGTGTCAACTCTGAAAAAGAGGGTTTTGGTGTCTGGAATCAGACAGGCACTTGCTATGGAAGACTAACACCCTGATTAAATGCATTTTAATACACTCTGTGCCCAATTTAAACCATATAGGCTAGATGAGTGGAAACAGTGCAGCTTGAGCTATAAAAGTTAATGGGATTCTTAATGTAAATGGAAAACACTACTGCGCATGGCAAAGAGTCCGACCTTCTCCGCTGCTGGCAGGGAGCCCGGAACTAATGTTGCAAGTAAAAGAACAGAGAGGCTCAGCATTGATAGCTTGCACTGTGAGAAAAGAATACCTTATAGATGGCTATTGTTCTCATTTTTAGTGATGACAGAGAAATGATGCAAATGATTTGTGCAATGTTTATTGGATTAATGAAATGTCATGTAACAACAGTAATCACCAGCCAATTATGATTGTTTTAACCATGAAGAAGGGGTGGGTTTAACTGGATGGACTCCATTGAGGTATAAATGTCTTTGTATGAGATGTAACGGGGTCTTTTTGCCCCTATCTGCAGCTGTGTTCTGCTGGCAAAACCCACCAGCTGGTGCCAGGAATAAAACCTTTTTGCTTTTCACCCTACTTCACAGTTGTCGCGTGTTCTCCCTCATCCTAGTATCCGCACGTTCGGGCAGCTTGGTAAGGTTAATTTGGTACTTGGAGTTCCATAACTCCCCGTTCTGCTTCATTTGGTGACCCCGACGTGATTTAAAAGGTATCTAGACGGGTCTGCGTTGAGGGAAAACAAACGTGATCTCCGTTGCTGACAGCGCTCGCTCCCCGGCTAGTAAGGTGAGGCAATTCAGGAGGGCTGGGAAGGGGCGCCCCGCTTGTTTTTGACCGTTTTGCACTGAGCCGGCCGCCTGACTCGCCCCAAAGCGACCGCCGGTGACCCGAGAGAGACTGCAACTAACGTTGAGGGTGAAAACAAAGCCCGAAGGGAGAGGCTGGCTGGGAAGCGGCCTCTGGAGAGCCGGCTAGTATAAGTCCAGGGACACCTTAAGACGGTGCCCAGCCAAAGAGGGCTAGCAAACTGGCATAAGCGCGCAGAGGAGTCGGAGGCGACGTCAGGTCCGATCGCCAAAGAGCCGACGCAACTCGATTGGTGACGTGGGAAGGCGAGACGCGAGTCCCAGGGTCTGCAGGACATCGGCAAGTATAGTTTATTTCGTGCACTCTAACACTGAGGGAACACACATTGGGGAGGGGGGAAAGCACTGAAGTGGGGTTTGATCTCAGGCAGGAGAGATGGGGAGTGCAGGCTCAAAGCAGAAGAAAGAGACCCCTTTGCAGTGTGTGCTAGATAATTGGGACAGGTTTTGTTTGCTGGCAGTTGAGGGAAACACCCAGGAGATGAAATCTTTTGAACTTAGTAATCTGTGCACAGAGGTTTGGCCATCTGTCCGAGAGATCGGATGGCCAAGCGAGGGAACCTGGGATTGGGATAAGTGTCAGCGCCTTGAAGATTATTGCTACGCAGTACATCCAAATGATCAATGGATATATTCCGCAGCATGGGTGCGAATGGTTGCAGAGGGGTGTGGTGGGCTGGCCCAAAGTGTCGTGAGAAGAAGATTTGCTTTGTAAACAGAAAAGTAGAGAAAAGTCCTCCGGTGCTGCCGGCGGAGCAAGAGGAACTCCTCCCGCTAAGGAGGAGAGAGAGAGAAAGGTTTATTGCCCCAACCGGAGCCTGGGGAGCAGCCCCAGCGTCCCCGCTTCACGCCAGCCCCAGAGCCCCCGTTCAAGCTCCAGCCATGTTCCCCACCCTTGGGACAGGCTCGGCCGTCCAGATGATGTCAACGGCCGTGACGCATTCTGAGGCGGTCCCCGCTGTTCCTACCGCACCAATCCAGATCGTCCCGCCCTGCCGTTCCCGGCAAGCCCAAGACTTTTTCCTCCTCCTTCTGCGCCAATCCAGTTCGCCCCCCGCCCTGTCGCTCCCAGCGAGCCCAGAGC